>JAWLRI010000673.1:6903303-6934242 GCA_034781795.1 Crypturellus tataupa
GCAGAGCCCTGGCACAGGCTGCCCAGAGAGGGTGTGGAGTCTCCTTCCCTGGAGATCTTCAAGACCCGTTTGGATGCGGCCCTGTGCCTCGTGCTCTGGGTGTACCTGCTGGAGCAGGGGGGTTGGACTGGATGACCTCTAGAGGTCCCTTCCAACCTTAACGATTCTAGGATTGCTTGCTCTCCTACTAATTGCAAAGTACTTGGGGACAAAACAGATACTGGCAGACCTGGCAAGTTCTTTTATTTCACCAATAAAGTATTAGAATAAAAAAAAAATCAAGCAATGCTGAAAGATAGCTATGGTCAATTTGAGATTGTCTAAAAGCTCCACTTTTTCTGCATACTGTAGAGTCAAAAAATGTCAATTTTCTAGTAAAAAGACAATTTTATTAGAGCACTCAACATATCCAAACATATTCTTATATTCCTAAATTAACTGGTTTTAAGATCAATTTACATTTCAGATCATTTTTTAAATAGTTATCATTGCGCACATCTGTTTAAAAACAGTGTGGAGCCTATGCAAAAATAATTTCACATGAAAACTTTTAAAGCTTTTATTGTACCACCATTCCTCTCCCCTCTACCTTCTCTCACCCTCTTTTGGGTCTTTGTTACATCGTTAGTTAAATAACTTAAGGAATACAAATAGCTAAGAGAAACACAGCAGTTGAGATGTTTAATCAGATTTCTATTAGACTTTCAGAGTATTTGTATCATTTTTTTTAAACAAAGACTATAGAAATTCATGGTTCATTTCAGAAAATTATAGCAACAACATACATGCTGACTTCAGCAGTAAAATATGCCAGCTTTATATACATATCTTTGGCTACATCTAATAAAAAAAAACTTGAGGCACAGGTACACAAGTGCTGATTTCTATTGAAGAAAGGAAAAAAAAAAGCTTACCTGTGGAGCCAAATGCCAAATTAAACTTTAGAATAATCAGAAGCCCAAAGATCAATCCTTATTATGACACTCCTGCAAATGACACATTTTCTCTTCAGATAACAGTTAAATACTATTTTCTGAAGAGGTTTATATGTGATGATTCATCTGCGTTTGCCTGAACATGTGTATGAATCAAATGCTGGAATAAAGAACATCTCTTTAATGTGCCCACGTTTGCAGAGCACCAAGATACTGTATGGACATGTATTCTTGTAGCAACAACTAAACACTGAATTTCTAAGGACTCTGTTGTTGGTTCCCTACATCTACACTGTTAACACTGTTTCAAGCACACAGTCAAGATGAACGCAGAGAAAAGTCATTTATTAACTGAAACTGGTTCTTTGTGATGTGATCTCACACACGTAAGATCAGAGAGCAGTCATGCTATGTTGCTTGTTCCATATCAGGTAGAGAGCAGGGTGTGTAGAAGGCAGGATGGCTTCCACCTCCCTTTAGTTCCTTTGTTGATTCTCCAGCTTCTCCAATTCTAGGGATGACTTCTACATATGAAGATAATAAACAAGAATGTCTCTTTTTCCAAGCTCTAGTATTATTCCTTCTGTTATTATAAGCTGCAGAAGGTAGCTGTTCTACTTGTCTCAGAAGACATTTAGTAAGACAGTCTCCTGGGAAAGGAGCAAGAGCACAGAATATTCTTTGCTCACCATCTCAAGGAATCACTTGTAATACATTATTGTGACTCACGCTTTAAGAAAAGAGAAGAAATAAAAGACAGGAGGTCAAGGGATGCATATGCATAGAAAGAAAAACCCACTGATACTTTAGCTAGGATATCAGTCTTTATAGAAAACAAAAACAACAAAAAACAAGCCCACCACATCTCCAAAACTGTCCATATTCTATGGCAGAGAACATCTATGAAATTTTCCTTTAAAGGTGTGTGCTGAGAATATTATTATTGATGATGCTTACAGAAGGATCTGTAATATATCAGCTTTTTCTATGAAGAGGTAAAATAAGGTTTGCACTTGTATGTCTAAAAGCAGAGTGCATTAACAGTGTCACTTAATAGGAAAACCTCCCATATAACACCAGGCATCTCAAAAGTAGAATATTACATCATGTTGATGCCCCAGTTCTCACAGTTATATAAATGAGAAACAAACTCGTGTATTTGTCTACTGATTCCCACACAATGGAAAAGGAGTACCAAAAGCAGGATTCATGCGGAGAGATAGCTTCTTCTCTCTGTCTCTGAATTTGACCCACAATTCTACCAGCATATCCCAGCAATACCTTGGGTGAACTTCTTACTGTAATGAAAATTCATCAAATATGTAGATAATATCATTTTTTGAATGATTTAACAAAAAATTAATGCCAGTAAGCTAAGATAGCTTCTTCACAGAATAGACAGAACTGTAGTCTAATGAAAGTATTATCACCTCTTCAAATTTTGGATTCTTACTGCTCAAAATATGTCTCAATTCTGCACATTTACCATTACTAATTGAGATTTCTTTAAATCAGAGATCACTATGTTATAAGTTATAAGTTATAAGACTGCTGCCAATCTATAAGGTTATAGTGCATCAATGCTTTTTGACAGCGTACTCAAAATTTACACATTTTGCCACTTCTTAATAATGAACATAGCTAAAAAGAACTTAAGTATTTTACACCAAGCCAAGAAAGGTTCTGTACATTGAAGTTAATGAGTTTAAGTCCCAAGCTCACATATAAGAAACAACCAATTATCCTGTCTGAAACACAGGCTTGTAAAACTATCAGTTACTTGTAAAACGGTCTGCTACACACGAGTAAGATGTTGTTTAAATGACTTGTTTGACTAGATGCATTCACCATGAAATTGATTCTTTTAAAGCATTATTTTTAAACTTGATGCAAGTTAACCGCATAAACTGAAAATGGGGAAAAAATCTGGCATTATAAATGCAGGTTTCAGTATGAGTCTAGAATTTTATGAGGTCAAAGGTTACTTGAACGAGACACTCATCAAGAATAAACAGTCATTTCTAGGGCAGTAATTGAAAGGTTTAACACAATTAAACTGTTCTGCCATTTCCATGTCAAGACGTATGATATAGGATCTAGTGTTACTACATTGCAGCCTGTGCAGCTCCAAAGTAGCACAGAGATAGTAAAACAATACATAGGCCATCTTTCAGGCATAAAGATGAAAAATAAATCAGAATCGTTATTTTTCTGAAGTATGAAATTAACACTGTGTTAGAGATATTACACCTGGTACTCCTGAGTTCGATTTAGCATTACAGTCTTGTCCTGCTTTGAAACAGAGGGTGGCACAAAAAGGAGGTAACCAGCAACTGACTGCTGAATATTCCTCGCTTTACCTCCTCACTTGCTCAACTTTATACTGATTCAGACTTCAAAGAAAGAGAAGAAAAACTTGGCAAGAAGTCATGTTGTTGTATACACAAACACATAGCTAAGAATACGTTCTTTAATAGCATTTTAGATCTGAATGTTTAGCACGGTTCTATAAATACAGACAGCTACATCAAGCCACAGTTACTAAACAGATCAGAGTTTTCACAGTAATGTTTTATGTTTCCTTACATGAAAGTTACTGAATGACATTACTACTGGTTTATAATGAATCAACATATTAATGGTACATTGCTAATAATTCACAGATGCCGTAATGACTTAAACTAAAAAAGAAATCTACTTGGTAGCCATTAATGTTTAAAATAGTTGTTATTGACCATTTCCATTTTTTTTCCTCTCAGAAGCAAAATGACCTCATTTCAAGATAAAGCCCCAAGAACATGTTTTAAGAATCAGCACAACATTTCAAGTGCTTCATGCATCATCCCTAAAAAGATCTTGAAGATACTATATCTAGGGCAAAACTTCTCTTTGGAGAAGAATCAGACAGTTGGATTTTAAATAAAGCATCTGCATCTTGCACAACTGTCTATTTGACACCAAGTACAGTGCCACCAGCCCCACTGCTTTACAAGCCCAGCTGCAGACAGATTAATAGAAAGGACAGCATCCTCATCACGCCAGTCAGACCACAGGCAGCGTGGAAGGAACTGAGAGGGGAAGTAGAGAGGTGTAAAGAGATCAGCCACATGAAAGGGCTTGAGATAACTTACAAGTAATAAAACATGTTGCTTCTGAAGATGTCAGTTCCATCTCAGCAGAAATGGCAGCGTATTGAAAGATAAAAATTTCAACATGCCTGCTAGATGTTTGCCACCTGGAAAGCACAGACCAGCTAACAGCCTGCCTGGTGCTGGCACTGTGCTGGAAAGATGGACACTGCTCAGAGTCTCATTCACCTCAGACAACCCAAAATAGATCACCTGTTCCTTTGCTAAGAGTTAAGGTGCATTAACTACAGTTGTTAGTAAAAATCAGTCATAAATTCAATCAACTGGGTTCAGATTAAAGATGAACGTAGGATGATCAAGTAAAACTGGATCCTATCAAAAATCCACTGTCTGACAGTCTGATTGCACCTTGAGCCATTCTTGAGAGAAGTGAGGGCTCAGTTATGTTTATTTTATACAAACTACACGCAATAATATAATGTTTCTAGTATTATTTACATATTTCATTTTTATTAAAGGTTACCATGTTTGAGTTTTATTAATTTGATGAATTTTGCCAAGAGCAACAGTTAAAAAACTGTTCTTTGCTTTTTAGCTTTGACTACACTTTTAAAACAGTATGTGAGGATAAAAAGCTAATTAAATTATTTAAGACACACTGTGTTGCTAATTTAGCAAGTATGTTCACAAATAATACATAAACCAATCTTTGTTAGAGCACATTCAGTCATTTACTTTGCTCAACGCATTTTCTAACCTAAAGGGCAAAGAAGAACAGCTCAATTATTTGCTTTTCATTATTCAGTGTATGATTGATCTGTTCAGTAGTTTGGATTTCCTCCTTTACTGGATGACATTTTGAATATGGCAGTAACAGACAAACATTTAAAACATCTAACACTTGCGTTTGTACACAAATACCCTGGATGACATGGAGCCTTCTCATTCTCTATGTTCCAATCAATAGCACTGTCAGAAATGACAGTAATCTAATTATCAGTTTATTTGCAGTTGATATAAGAGCATGAGAAAGACACAGGATTGCACTTGATACATCAAGTACAGATGTTTGTCTATAGGTTATAAGACCATCTTAATTTGTATTATATAAAAAGAAAACTTTAAAACAGCTGCATACAAACATTCAACTTAAGCAAGAGGAGAAATGAGGAGATATGCCTTGTTAATGTCATATCCAGTACTGCTTAGTCCCATTAAGCACTCCCATCATCCTGATAGGCCATAAAGCAGCAAAAACACTTGGTCAAGTAATTTGCTTTCCCAAATGGTTTGTCTACCTATCAGCAATCCCAATTAGTGGGGATATGTATGCATCCAGTGTAGCAGAAATCCATTTTAGAGGAAGAATAAAACATCTATCCTCTTATATTTTAAGTTGATATTGGCACATATTTGTGCGTGGTGTATTTTTACCACACTGCAAGTTAGACTCAAATTCATTTGTAATCACACACCTGTGCAAACTGAACAATATACACAGGCGAATGATTAATTGCATGGAAAATGTGAGGAGAAGGGAGAGAAAGCAAAATGGGAGTTGTCTGTGGGGTATAATAAAATAATTGTTTGGAAATTAGACAATTCAAGAAGCTTTTAGAGTCCTTCTTATAGATATTCTTTGGGAGGGAATACTGATATTTAATTTAGTGACTCGTTTCCCATTCACACTTATTTTAAGGCTACTCCTTTCTACTGATAAAAGCTGTTCAGATATAGCACACTTGAGTCTGGCCACATACTGCTGACTTCACAGCAGGCACCCTTCCAAATCCAGAGGTGGGGAGAGAAGAGGGCATTAGCACCCCTCCTAGTCAACAAGGGGTTATTTTATTTTTTTTAGTTTTTGTTAACACTACAGTGCTGCAGATCACGACAGTACGTGAATCTGGAACATTCTGAATCCTGGTTTTCACTTGAAACTGGGAGTATTCAGAAAGAGAAAACAGTGAGGAGAAAATTACTAAGAGGAACATCAAAAAGAAAGAAAATCTCCTTTCCATACAATAGCTAGCATTAATATATTTTAGGACCAGGATTTAGACCACCTTCTTGCAGAAGGAAGTTTGCGCAAAGAAGTGGAGGTCAAGCCCAGAGTGACATGGTTCTCTGAATGACCAAATAGAGGTTTACATATTTCCTTTAAGGCTGCTGGCACTGTTTTTGGCCTAGAAGCCTCTAATGAACAAAGAGATCTCTGATCCCTTCTGGAACCATTCATATGTGATTAAGATCCAACAATACACCACTTTGATCCACTTAGCTATAGAAGGAGTGGATGTTTCCTGAAGGAGTCATTTCGGGTGAAAGGGGAGGAGAAGAAAAGGAGGAATTTTTCCGATCAGGTCAATCTTATTGACACATCACTCTTCTCAGATCTAATACACACTGTACTCTCTTGAGAGTTTTGAAGCTTTGGAAAGATGACAGATGACTGAGATAGGAAAAAGAGCAGTGAACGGTGGTTCCAGTGTCTCAAGAACAAAGAATAAATTTATCTTTATGAAGAGGGAATAGTATTCCTTTTCAAGAGAAGAAAATTGAGTTAGTTGTTGCAAGCCATACTGCAACAAGAAAGCTTTTAAGAATGGCGATCATTACAGCAAATTGTTGGCATCATTCACAGATATATTTGGACAGCTTGCGGAACCACAGCCACAAATACACAATTCCTCACTCTGATAAAAACTCAAGAGAATGAACACCTGGTTCCCTGAAAGTAATCTTTCTATCTTGACACCAATATACTTCACATAACCCAAGAGAATTAAAGGACTGTTTGAAGTTAGAAGAGCATGTACATGACACACCATTTGGTGGAGTATTTACTTTTTTCAACAGACATAAGTATTAAGCACAGGTGATGGATTCAGATCCCTAGGAATGAGCGGAGGATGGAATGTCTAGACTACTAGGAAAGCATAACACAGGTGTGACAACTCTGCTTGACTATCACATTCCAACATTTTCAGTATAAACTAAGTAACTTCCATCATCTGTTGATATAAAAGCAGAAGAGGGAAAACATATTTGGCTTTGTCTACTACAAACGTCTACTCCTGATAATTTATCTTGGAAGCTTACTCTCCTTTTCATATTTGGATTGGACGCTTGCAAGTCCACCTGGGGATGGCTTAGCTCTCTGGCTAACTAGTAGAAGAGTTTGGGGTTCAAAAAACACTTTAAATTCTGTCAATGGTTTAGCCAGATTGCTCCTATTTGTGTATCTTTTATGTGGCTGTCCCTACTGGACAGCCAGCGATTTTCAGCTTAGGATAAAATCTACCTGTCTAGTGTTTAGACTTTTGCTTCTTGAATCCTTTGCCAAAAGTATGCGTACTATGTGTGTGCCCTAGCTATGATTTCCTCATATCCTACTGAAGC
The DNA here is from genome assembly GCA_034781795.1 of Crypturellus tataupa. Taxonomy (NCBI): domain Eukaryota; kingdom Metazoa; phylum Chordata; class Aves; order Tinamiformes; family Tinamidae; genus Crypturellus; species Crypturellus tataupa. Next base: position 6,910,730 of record JAWLRI010000673.1, read on the forward strand.
AAAACATACCATCTTTCCACAGGTAATTATGAAAACAGAGGTGCACAGACAGCCAACTACCAACGAAAAACGAGAGAGAAAGGAAAGGAAAGCAACAAAGTGGCGGCTGCAGAGCCAAGATCTAATGTTAGTATTCACAATAAAATGGGTTCTACCCATTAACCCACCAATCTTTTACCATGGAAGAGGCAACCACATACAATAAGTTACTCAATTTTAGTTCTCCAGTGTTAAATGCATATCAAATAAATCGTGAACTCTGCTTCTACACACAAGTAAGCCAGTAAAATGCATTTATTCCTTAAAAGAAACTATCAGAAAAAATACATATATATATTTATCTTGCTGGTTCCATTTCTATGGGGACTTCTCCAATTCCAAGAACTGGTTTTCACAGTGTAAAGACAGAACTTACTTTAAAAAGCTCACTTGCAGCTGTACACTTTAATTGCCAACATTCATGGAAATTATAGGGGTAAACATCAATCTCAAAACAGTGCAGATCATCTCTGTCCCTGAACACCTTCTACACAGTATGGGATTTACAATACCATAATATTAGAATTACCTACTCAGCTTCAATGTCAATAGCACTCTGTATGCTATTGTACCCATGTACTCTGAAATGACAGTGTTTCAAATTCTTTTGTATAATTTATAGTCAAAACAACTTTGTCTCATTAATAAATTGCAGTTTTGCTGCTTGCTAGAGTCTAGTCACTTTTTATTTCCCTCAACAGTCATTTCACCAACATAATTTAGATACTGTCATTTATAAAAAGAACTTGGAATTAATGCTTTTCCAAAGAATAAAGCAAGAAGAATACAAAATACTACTCCAAATTCAGAAATTTCTTTCCAAGTTACATCATAGTTTTCTTAAGAGACCGAACAGCTTTTTGATGCACTTATTATTGAGAATCACTCAAATATACAAAAGAAGTTCAGTTTGCTGTCATTTATTTTTAAATATATGGATCTCAGAAATGGAAATGGTATTTCTTAAACTAAAATGCTGGCTATTCACAACGACTACTGTTCCTAAAGCAGAACAGTTAAAGAACGAACTAAATATCAAGCGTTATGGGTAAAATCTACCTGTTCTGGAGCTGCAGTTCCAGAAAGGAAAATTTACTTCTGTATCCTACATCTGTAGTAATACATGCTTTGCAGAAAGCTTCTCAGTACAATCTTTTTCAATAAATAAAGTTTGATTATTCCTGTTCTAAATTCCATGTGTTTAGCAAAAGATAATCAATCTCAAATAGATTCCTTTAATTTTCATCAAATAATTAAAAAGTGTTAGAACATGTTTACTATTACAAAAACATGCAATTGAGACAATTTAACAAATCCACTATACTAGAACAACAATTTTGTTGAATCAATAAAAGAGTAGGCAAGAAATTGGTGCCATCGGAAAGTTAACTTAGGCTGTCCTCTAAGGTTTACATGCTAGCAGATGGGAAAGAGGCAGGACAGCAGCATCCTGCCTATGACATTTACAAAATCTTAGTTCATTAAGTTCTCTCTGACACTACTGCTAAAAGCAGACCATCATTTGATAGACCAAAATCTAAAATTCTCAGTGGACTTATGCTTATAAACTGATTTTATGTAGACTTGCTTTTATTGACCCTATTTAGAATTAACAACAAAAGTATACATTTTATGGCAAGTAAACAGGCTAGATGATAATTACTGCCAATCTGCAATGGGAATCTGGCACCTCAGTGACATTTGTGCTTTTGAAAATCACCCGTCAGACAGATACATTTTTGATGCTTGACTGTGAGTTAAAGTGACTTTTCTTCACCTCGGAGTACTCAATTTTTCAGACCTGTCTGTACTATAAAACCAGCCCTCATGTAACTGCCTGACAATTAATTTTAAATATTTCCATTATCTATTTCAGAAAGTCTGTGTCACACTGACTGCTTAGCTCTGGTGAACAAGAAACTTTATTTCAATATCAGTGTTCAAACAAAAAATTGCCATGTCTTAGATGTTGCTGCAACAGATAATGATAATCCAAATGTATGCAGAGTACTGCTATATTGCAGCTGTACTGTTATGCCCAGCTTCTTGATCAAGATTTACCAGAACACCTTATCCTTCTTTTCCTACTTGATTTACATTCAAAGGCATAAAGAACTTTTGACTTAACTTGTCCGAAACACAAGCATAGGGCAGGACTTTGGTTTGGGTAGCTGCCATTCCATCTTTGGCTCACAATGACAAGCGCATATCCAGCTGCAGCAAGGATGACTGATAAGAACTTGGCATATCTGCAACACCAAATAGGAGAAAGTCTACTCCAGTCTCTAGGGCAAAGGATCACCTTGTTCTTTTTGGCCAGCTAGAGTAAGAGGCACATTTTCTTCACATTCACTGGCCACAGGCTCAATCTGCTTCTTTTCCTATTCAAACTTTACAAACAAAAAGACTTGCCTACATGACCACTGGGAACTTGATGAATGCTGCAACATTGAGGGCCAAAGGCCCTCCCCAGTGCATGGTTATAACTATCATTCCAAGTGTTGGTTTATGTTGAAATTAAGATGGGCTTGTTGAAAGAATTGTTAGTGAAAGCAACTAAGGGCATTACACAAATTAGATTTTTTTTTCTCTCTCCTCTCCTCTTATTTAGCTCCAGAAAGAACCTGCAGGTGTTAGGAACACAGGGAAAAAAAACATTGAAGGACAAAGTCACCTGGCAGATAAAGAAAGATATGATGCTTTAGGAATGTGCCAAGAGAGAAGGAAGGACACAAGATTTAAGGAAGAAGGAACCTGGATCATGATTAGTTTCAGCTTAGTTTTGTTGCTGTATGACAGCTCCATCTTCTATTAAATCTACTCATATGCTATTCCTCAAACATTCCCACCAGGTTCCTGTTCAATTCAGAAGTCAATTGAAAGCTGTCTTTCAGTTAAAACACATGGTAAAAATTACCATCATCATACCCAAGTGCAGTATCTGCTACTGAGCTAGCAGAATATCTAGAATCATATACTATAATTACAGAGAAGGTAAAACATTCAAAGCATGTCTCTTTGTAAGATTAAACTTCAGATTAAAAAAAAAAGCCCCTGAGCATTATGAGTTCAGCAAATTTGTTTTATTTATTGCTATATTGTTTCTTTTCATATTTAAGGGCACTTCTCCTTTTGGCATCACTTTTGTCAGGCATAAATATGTTCTATGTTGATATTAATTATGATAAGGACATAAGATCTCCCTCTCAAAATGAATCGTTTTGACTTCTGTAATGTTTTTGTGTAAGAATCTCATGCGACATTATAAATATCACTGAAGGAAATTTCATACATCTCTGTGAGCTAAGTAAGCATTACTTCCCAAGTTTTACAGATGTGAAGCTCAAGTTAGAGATTAAAACCCTGGAGCTGGAAAGTTAATTTATCAAATGTTTGATTATCAGCTGTGAGCAACCTCACTCAAGTGAGTAAATAGTTCCCTTCCGGCCTACAAGCAATTTTTTTTCCAGTTCTCCCCTCTCACCTCCCATTAGAAAGTATCTGAAGAACCTCAAGGTAGGGCCATAAGTGCTGCACAGACTGGGAAGCCAATCTTTGTTATCACAAATATGTTAAGCACCTTGGAATAAGTTCAGCTAGGTAATGGCCAGCCATAAGAAAACCAAAGCTTCTTTTCAGGAACCAACACCAACTTGGGCTTGGACTTTTATTTGTTTGTTCCTAAGAGAAGTTCACGAAACACAATTTCTGCAGTAAAAAGGCCTCCCCCATAAAGAGCCTACAAAGAAGTACTTGCAAATGCACCGTAGCAGTCCTGGATCTGGCACATCCTATAACCCCAGGAACAGAACGAGGCAGCTGAGCTGGTAAGTAGAGGTGATGTATCCCCCGATTTGACTTAGGCTCTTCTTTCTTCTTTCCTCTTTCCTCTTTCCCCTTCCCTTTCCTTTCTTTCCCTTCCGTTTTCCTCTGGAAATCATGTGAAATTATTGGTGCTAATCATCTAGCTTTTCAGCAAATTCCTGCAAAGGACTGAACATACTCAGACGCTTACTCTGCTACCTAGCCAAAAGCTTGTCAGGCATGTACAAAATAAAAAGGTAGAGAGGGCCAGTATGTGCCAAAGACAAACATGTCCCCTCTCTGTGTTCGTCAAACATAGAAAAGCAATAAATTAGAATATTTTGAAATTATTAAAAATGGAATTTTTAATTTAATCTCTTCTCTAGTCTATATTATATGAATTATACCATGAACAAAAAAGTTCTCAACTTTTTCCATCATTGTGATATGTGTACATAAAACGTTGATGTCCTTTTCCCTTCCAGATAAGTTCAATGCACAACTTCAAGGGTTTTAAAGGAAAATAAGATCAAATTTATACAAATGATGTCTTGTTGACAAACATATTATTCTTCTGGGTGAGTTTATGTAGAAAACACTGCAATATAGTGAAAACATTTTGTCCACTACCTCACATTTCCAGCTGTATTAGAAGTCACGGTACTTACTATGTGTTTGCCACAGGAATAGCTGTTCAAAAGACAGCTTAGACTTCTGCTTGGCACGGAGCCAGGGAGACAAGATACTAAAACCTATTAACAGTGCATCATGACTGTGAATTACAGAATCCTGTGGAACCATAAACTGTCTAGCAAGAAAATGAGAAAAATAATAAAATTTGATCAGAGAGTTAATATATTTTTTATTAGTGCCTAGCAGCAGACTAGCAATAGACCATTTAAATGTGTACAGCAGCATAACTGACTTGTGTCAGATGCGTAGTGGCGACAGTCAAGTATTTATAGCTAATAAAAAAAGATGAACCTGACTAGACTTAACACAGATTTTATCATTATTTCTCCAACTGATATTATATGGAACTTGGAGATTCGCTAAAGGAACTAAAACATTATAAAATGCTTCCTGGGTGTTAGTGACAAAAATTAAGTAGCAAGTATTGCTGGGCAACTAGAGTTCCCTCTTTAAAATGTTCACTAACAAACTAAAATGCTCAAAAAACTTAAACCCACTGTAGAACTCAAACTAAACAAGGTAAAAATATCTTTTCCTTGCACAGAAGCTTTTCCTTATCTGAAACATGAAGGCCGGGAGCTAGAACTATATCTCTATCAGTGATCGCAAAAAGTACTATTTCTAGGTATGTCCATCCCATTAGTTAAGAATATATAGTAAGTCTCAGGAATAAAATGTCTACCTTTTTCCTACTAGATTATAAAATGTGTAAAAAATATTTTGTAAGTTAGCTTTTATCACTCAAGACTTAAGTCCAAAAATCCTCAAACACTTCAACCTGAAGCCTGACTTTATGGATGTAGAAAAATTTACATTTAAATAAAAGTTTGGTTTCCTCTTTCTGGCTTTCCCATTTATACTCTGTGATATCACAAAGCTAATACTAGTTTATTTTTGTTAGTAACACATCTAAGATGTTCCTGGACAAAAAGCTTATGAACAGCAGCGAAAATTCTCTGAATAAACAGAACACTAGAACATTACTGTTTACTTGTTAAGATATTTATATATATATTCACACAGAATTAAAGATAGAAAAACAACAACAACAACAAAAAAAAAAAAAAAAAAAAAAGAGGGGGAAGAAAAAGGGTCTTCTCCTTCCTCCCCACTTCTCAGTTGGAAAATTCCCTTTCCTCCTCATCTGAGTGTCTTTCCTGGGCTTATCTTGCTCTGATCTTTTAAATCCATCCAAGTGGACAAAGACCATCTGCTGTAGCACCACAGCCAAGAACAGGAATAGTATGGAGAACCACAGCATCAGTTAGCCCACAGTCTGTTTTATCACGACTGCTGAAAACATGTCCAAGAGCCAGGTCATACTGCCTTAGATCTCCCACAGAACAGATTGAAATGACTCAGGATCCTTATGGGTCAAAAGGAGTCAGCTCAGCCAACTGGTCTCCTTTATACATGGGACTAATTCACTCCTCTTATGACCACACTCTGCATAGCCTATTTTTGAATCATTTAAATGTGTTCTGATAGTTGGCTATGATAAATAAGTGGCTCTCAGCAGCAGACGGAAATGAAATTTTGGGACCTTCAGCAAGAACAGGCATGCAATTCAGTGTAACAGTGGGCAACTGCAAGTGGACAGAGTTTCACAGCTTTTGTTTATTTTTGTGTGCATTTTTTAAGCAATGCTTCAAGCTATATCAAACAAAATAATGGTATCAAGTAAATATCTTTTCTTGCATTTCTTGAGGATGTCTTAGAAAAAGTACATGTGCATAACCCAGAGATCTAATGCCTTGTACCAATGTTGTGGTAAAGACTTGACCAGTCAGTAAAGATTTGAGCTTGCCGGTAAAGCCTGCGCACATTTATGTGAGTTGACTCGACGATCAGACTGCAAAAATGAAACACAGAAGAGGACTGTTGCTGCTAGAGACAGGACATCTTTATATAACAATAGCAAGAAAGATGTTTATATACTGAGTTTAACTTATGTCCTCCTTATCTTCTCCTGAATGCAAACCCATACAAAAAGAGAGAGTAATCAATTAAAATGCAAAAGAAACCCAAAGAAATTGCCAAATCATTTTCTTGAAAAACAGTCAGGAGTTTACAGAGGGCCTTTGCTATTGATATTTTACATGGAAGCAACTTGGGTGTGAAATCTCCATACAAAGAGACAGCTACTCAAGAGAAATGGCACCAGCGATGCAGGTGTCACAGCATCACTTTCTCTGGCATTCTTTCATGCTCTCTACAGGTGAGATTCTCCAGAGTCCCAGGCTGGTGGGATACGATAGCAGTATGAAAACTGCTTCTAGAATATCTAACATAAAGCAATCCAGTGAGTAAACTTAGTATCATAAAGAGTTCGTTTTTGTAATTAAAATTACCCAAAATATTTTGTATTATAATTCATACATTAAGAAAACTTGGAGATACATGAACTGAAAAAAAAAAATCTCTGAAGATAATTCCAGTAGTTTCAGAAGTACTTACAAAAAATACAACCCTGCTGGCTTCCAGTCAGTCCCTTGCTCAACATGCGTTTCTTTAATATACTCATGATACAGTAAAGTTGATTTGTAGAGGAAAAAGGCAAATAAACAAAAAAACAGAAATGATAAAGCCTCAAAGCATTGCTAGTTGACCTGAACATAAGTGTCAGGAAACACAGGGTAAAACACAGGGACTCTTCATCTGGGACAGGATGAGCAGAAAAGCACAGTGCAGGTCCTGTTTCAGACAGTAACGATGTTCCACCACAGAGGTCTGTAGTCTCTTAATACTACACGGTACCTTGAACGACAGCAGCCTTCTCTGGGGCTAAGGAGCCCCTGTTTCGAAGGCCCTAATATTCCAAAAGGAAAGCACTGAAAAAAAAGACTGCTGAGTCTAAGCAACTACCATAAATCGCTGTGTCAAGAAGGGAAGCATCGTTCATAGAGCCTCCATGTCCTCCCCTGCTCCCTTCAAAGGCAGCTACGAGCTCAGCTCAGCCATTCACCTGGGAAGCTCTGCCACATTCTGCTCGCTAGACGGCTCATGGAACGACAGCATGAGCAAGCGCCAGAGCTCCCTGCTGAGGATAAGGAGCTCTTAGAGGAAAAAAGAGAAATGTCAACCTGAAGAGCTGGAAATATCCCCATGGAAACTCTTCCAAGTAAGACTCACCAAGAATTCAGTAGGGTGAGGTTAATTTTTAACATGAAGAAGAACTTGATAAACATACATATGTAGGAACTGCATGAAAAAATAGTTGGCATATTCATTTTATAGCAGTTTTCTTAAAAAACGGAGCAATTGCACTAAAGGTCAAAATTGTCTCCTTATTCCAAATTTGAGACATTGTCTGATTTGCCTAAGTTCCTGGCTTTTTCTATAGCACTTTCTGGATTCAAAGTGTCTACTGTGTGATCAGCAATATTTTAACATATAAAGTTCTTTAAAGTTGGGTATAAAGAGACCTGAAAGAGCACGGAGTTAGGGAGCACTCATAAAAAACTAGGTTTTAGTGACTTACGGAGCATCAGACAGAAATTCTATGGCAAAGGGACTCAAATAGAAAAGCACTCAATTACTTAAATCAGGCACACTCTGCACTGCCTTGTGGATCCTCTCATTTTGATCCTATTCCCATCTCCAAAGATCTCAAAGGATCTTGTATTTCCCACCGCGCTAGGGAACACCAAAGACCAGAATTAAGTAAAATAACATCAAAATTACTGTATTCAGTAATACTTGTAAGCGCATGCTGAACTTAAGTATGTTGAATTCTTATTAAAAACAATGACAGTTAGAAACACACTGAAGACCTTTAAGGAACGGAGATGGAATTCTGTTCATCTTTAAAGATCAAGGCTTAAATGCTACAAAGTATTACTAGCTGCTGATCCTCTAAATTAGCTTTGTTGAATCCTACATTCCTTTACCAGAGAAGTAGCTTCATGCAGTTCAGCCTGCCTGACGGGCCATTTTTGGTTTTCCATGTTTGGTACTAAGCTCCTTGGAGAACATCTTTCACATAGATGCTGCAGAGGAATCTGCAAGAGGGAGACAACATCCCAGAATGTCAAAAGCACAATACCACATTAGATACCAACACTTCACAGATTTTACTCTTCACTGGATAGCCAAATGATATTATAGTTGTAATTCATACGTAGATATGTTATATAATCTTCCCTGAGATTTGAATTAAAGACCATAAAATGACAAAAACAATCAAGAGTGAGTTTGGAACAGATTTTTCAAGTAAGGTGTTTACAATCACACTGGATGCTTAATCCAGATTCAAACCCAGGCTTGATCACTGTCAAGGTGGTGCTAAGAACTTGCAAATCTCAGGGTTTCAGCATTTCAACATTACTGAAACATCAATGTGTTGTTAACATGCCGAAATACAAATTATGTAATATAACTTTAGGTGGCTGGACTGACAATGCCTAGCCTTAGAATTTTTATTGTGTGAAAATTAAAATTAATGACAATTTTATATCAATTAAATGACCAATGGGAGCACTGAAAATCATATGGTGAATTTTCATTTCACAACAATGTGCAGTCCCAAAATTGCATCTGCTTGAAACAGAGGTTTTGTTATCTACAAAGCTAATTCCAAAATTATTCTGTTCATCTTGGATATAGCTTGTTTTCAAAATGGAAAATGAAAAAGAACTGATATTTCGTTTTTGTTGTTATTCAAAGTTTGGAATCATTTTTTCCTCTCTCAAATGAGATTTTTTTTAGGGATGTGATTGTAAATCATTCAGATAAAGAAAACATTTCCATAGATGGCCAAATCACTCCACAACTGAAATGCATTCACAAAAATCTAAAAATAAAGCAGGAATTATGCATCCAACTAATGTGTTATTTATTACAAAGAGCAAAAAGAATGTAGCCTACAGTGCTCACAAACCATAGCATGTGTAAAAGGAAGACCACACTAGTCTACATGCTACCAACTGATAAGAGCAGAAGATACAGCTAAAAAACATGACCATACAAAACTCCCTTTGATGCAAGTTCATGCAGTAGTATAGTATAGTATAACTGGTCACTGTCATTTACTGTTGATACAAAAGATTAGCAGAGAAACAGAGCTCTACAGTCAGAAATCTTCCGGAAGCCTAAGCTGCATCTCCCACATACCAGAAAGATCCTATCTAGCGGTGTGCGGGAATCCAAGCACACAGGTCAGAACCTCAATGCAGGATCCAAAACGTAAATGAACTATTTCTCAAAATAATTTATAGACCAATCAGAAGCTGCAGATAGAATTTCTACAGAACAGGAAACCATTTAATGTGGCCATACTGACCACCAACTCCCACCCTAAAACATATGACACATTAGGATGAAACTGCAATCAGTTTAGCTTGCATAAGGATGACAAGAGACGAAGGTGAAAAAATTTTCTCCTTACAAACTTAAATAGTGTAGCTAATGCAAGCACCATTCCTTCATATTTTTCTTTGTATTTTCTTTGTATTTACCTATAAATGCAAAAATATACTATTATTTTAGTTTAGGAAGGGGAGAATTTCCTCTTCACACAAAAATGTGACAGACATATACTACATAGAAAGACACCTTCTAATACAGTTGAGAAAATATTCTCTCCCCTCTTATTCCTTTCACCCCTGAATGACATGATATCCATAATACCAGCTTACACATATCTACAGAGAATTAAATGACTTCATATACTGTATATCAGAAGACACCTGGAAGGTTTGTAATATCCTAATAAATTGCCAGTTTTAGCAGAGCCCATATATTTGAACATTTGTTTCACTTCTATCTGCCAAAAATGTAACACAATAAGCGTTTGGTGTCTAGCTATATTTTTTGATTCATATTTGTAACTGAATTACTAAATGCTTTGTTAGGAGAAAATGCATCTTTAAAAAGTCCCTCTCTTTGGAGAGAAACAACTATAGCATTTTCCACCATATTCTCTCTCCCTGTGTTCAAGCCGTACACATTATAGTACAATATAGCTTAGTGGATGCAGCTCAGAGGAAAAAAAAGTAAAGCATTTAAAAGCAAACATAATCAGATCAGATTGAACTAATTAAAAGAGATTACATCTTGTAAACTTATTTTTCTTTTTGCTCTTTAAGTGAAATTCTTAGCATCTACATTTCTCACCTTGAAAATATCTACTACTTTCCCGCACAAGGTACTAACCTATGAAACAGTGCACACAGTGTTATGGATGCCAGGCGTACAAGTACATTCACAAGCCAAGTTGCAAATTCTTGGAAGAAACATCCTGTTACAAAAACATGAAAACAACTTCCATGCTCAGGAAAGTCCTGAACTAAAGCGAAGCTGGGAGAGGATAGTGGGTGAAGTATCACTGTACACTTAATGAGCTCTTATACTCTTACAAGAAGAATCTGAGACTAGAGATCATCAGAAAGAGGACCCTAGAAAACATATACTGTGCTGTGACCCAATGTAGCTTTTCTGTTCTTCATGTGAATGGCCAATGCAGGTATGGAATTGCAAATTAAAGTAAGTTTTTATCGGAAGCACAATCTACTTTATATGATTTTAATTTGTACATCGTACATATTGTTACATATATATTATACATATTAGCTGAAATGTGATGTTAATTAGAACCATGAACAACTTATGAGGCCAACGTCCAAACCACTGAACCTCCTTGATACTCTGACACACTTAGGCTTGCCCACCAGCAACTCGTTCTGCCTGCAGTGCTCACCTGTGATCCATGCCTACATCAACAAACAAGGTTTCCGAAAAACTGAACAAGTCTTAACGAAAAATGGCTAGAAAATGTTTTACAAAATTTACAGTAAAGTTGCTCCAAATTTTGATCAATAAAACATATTATACTGTCCTGCAGATGAAAATGCCTATATTGTATCCACATTCACAAAATGCAATAGCGTTAAACATCAATCAAAACAAATAATTTTGTATAATTATTTCTTAGAGGCATTTCTATAAATATAAATAAATCACCCATACTTTCTAATACAGGAATTGATGCTTTCTCTGAAAAGACTGCAGAAAAGATAGGGCGCTCTGACTCTGGGAACATGTGAAAATTATCAATGGGAGAACAGAACACTTGGAATCCAGTGCAGAAAACAGTGTTGCTCAAATGGACCAAATATCAGTTTCCATAAACAAGAAAATACAGATACAAATTCCTGTGTAGTATTTGAATATAAATTAAAAGTAATCCTTATGAAATGATGATTTAGAAATCCAATTATTTCAGAACAAGAACAGGATTACACTAAATGGTAGGGATTGAGTACAATTTTGATTGACATTAAAATGTCGCCCTTTAAAAAATGCAAAAACCCAATCAAACCATGACACATAGCAAAGTAAAATTTATCTTAGGAATCACTTAAGGAATACAAATTCTGTAAAAATGAAACTAATTCCCCTCTATATTGAAACAGAGAAATTAGTTATAGTGAACTGAGCGTCAGAAAACAGAATTTTTAACAGAAGAGAGAAAAATAAAGTGAAAACTCAAAGAACTGAATGGCATGAAAGGCCTTTTTAAACAAGGAAGCAAAGAAACTACATGTTGTTATGAAATACAAAATAAAAATTAAAAATCATTAGCACAAATATTAATTTGTGGAAGTCACTTGCAGATATCTACTAGCACAAATTAATTACAAAAAATCAAAAAGCACTAGTAGGCAAAATCATAAAGTGCTGTAAATCCCTATGCGTCAGGGGATTGCAAGGTTGAGCCAAAACAAATGATACTGTGACAGGGTGCGGTCATTCATGAGTACTTTTACAGGGCAGGAGGCAATATTCCTCAGTTAAAAACTTTAGTAATTAGATTACTACATAACAGCAAGGCAGCTTCTAGGTTTCTAACTCAGAGCATTTGGCATTATATTATTACAGTTATATTGGTCTAAAAACAATGGTAGTATGCTTTAACATTGCATTCTTGATACGTGTCTGTTGGAGTTGATTGCAAGATATTCCACATAGCATTCATATCTGTAAATAGTTTAAACATCGCTCAGAGCTACCTAAAGAAATTCACACCTGAACTACAAACTGAAGTGGAAGAACTCATATGTACAGCACATCATTTGCAGTCAGCAAAGTTCAGACCTCCGTAACTTCTGGGGTTATTTTTCTCCAGCTTTAGGAAAAACAAAACAAAATGTTTTAAATTTACAGAGTGTTACTGAGTTTCTTAGCAGTCAGCCCTAGGCCTGTTATGGAAAGATTATTTTCACATGATGGATAATAGAAGTAAACTAAATTTAAGTAAAGCATTATGCAAGAATCCAGACTAAATCTTACCTTGTTCTCACAACATATTTGGGAATCAATTAGGTATAAAAAAGAACATAAAAAGGAGTGCTGTGCAGAAAGCATCATTGCCAGATCAAAACAGGAAATTCCTTATAGCCTGCCTTGACTATGTTTCTTCTGGGGTATCACTTTTTTCCCATTTTGGTTGGTGCATAGGCAGAAAAAGTTAAGCAGACTGAAAATTCATGGCTGATGGAGAGGTACAGGGATGATCAGAATGGCAAGGGGGATGGTCTGTGATATTTTTGTTTTAGATTTTTTGTGCATTAATTTCACACATTATCAGAAGGAAACAAAAAGTCAAACTAACTTTCCTTAAAAATTAAACAGCCCTCCAAAGAGTAACAGGGAATGCTTTCCATTCTCACTCCATGGAAGTATCTGTTTATCAAGACGACTTAGCTGAAAATGAAATACATATTGATGGAGATAAGAACTCCAGCTGGCACAAGCGGGTAAGAACAACACCTGCTCGTTTCATACAATCTTAAGGCAAGTTTAACAGTCCTCACATTTTTCTCCCCTTATTTTCAGCACTTTATAACCTGTTCACCATAATTTCCATTTGACAGTTTCACATTACACAGATTTTTGAATCAAGAGCCTTTTCCCTCCAGAATGACTTTTCCAAATCATGCCATAAGGAGATAATACCTGTACAAAAACAAAAGCCTATTGTATATAATTCTGAATTCAAAACTTGCAGATGGAATCATTAGAAAGGGGTACCTTGATTTCTCAGGGGTATCCTTCAGCAAAGAGTATTTTCAAGTAATCTGTATTTTAGAAGACTGTTCTGTAGATCTAATCCACCCCATGCCACTGTGAATTGCTTTGAATGTGTTCACTTTGCATGGTTATCCTAACCGTAGCAAAGACAACTGGAAACTTTATTTGCCTGCCTGCAATGCATGAATAATGCTTACTTAAATCTATCTCTTAGAAGTAAAGAATAAATTACATTCAACAAATCCTTTGAAAATTCAAAATCCTGAAAACATAACTTATTAGAACCTGTGAAAAACAGCCACTTTTTGATAAGTGCTGAAATAGTACAATATACGAGTAAATGTACCATCTTCAGCTGAACGGATAGTCTCTCATGTACTGGAAAGAGTCAGTGGCATGTTTCAGGAAAATACTTCATGAAGCCTTTCTATCGCCATGAAGCATATGGCTAAGAATCAATGCAATGAGATCAGACTAAAGTTCGTTGAGTTACACAGTGAACTCATTTATCTTTGTTTTTGGAAGACAACGTTAGGTGGCTATATTTTCATATTAACATCTGCAGAGCATTCCAAAATCCTGGCATAACCAATAACTCTTAAGTTCCAGGTCTTGTGATTTATCTTTCTCCAGTACACATATATTAGTGTGCATAGATGAAATCCTTTCACTTCGACCAAAGTATATAATGTGAAATAGTTTTAGATGACAGATTTTTTTCTTCACCTCTTTTTTTTTTTAAATAATTTACAAGTCATTATGATTTTATGCAGCATTAAATCCATAAATATATCCACAGACATTCTACACTCATCTATTTGGCAGAAATTAAGACAGGAAGTAGCTGAGTAGAACCTATAACACAATGACTTATTAAATCTCTGAGTTCAACAGGCAAAAAAAATATATAACAAATAGGGAGAATAAGAAGAGTACACATATATACGGTGAGTTTGATCATACAACACATAGGTTCAATCATGTTTCTATACCAAAATTCCTATTACAATTAGGTAGAATTTGTCCCATTCTACCAGTAGGGCAACACTGTTCAAGTTTGTCTAGTCAAATAACTTCATTGCAGCCTTTTCATGTGAAATTGAGACTACTCATATGTATATGTAACTCATAATGATTATTGTTCAATTATGTTCTTAATTTGATGGCTTTAATATACAAAACAGAAAAAATAAAAGCTTAAACAAAAACATTTGTCAAAAATTGAGCTTTACCATGATGTCCATTGAATATATTATTCCATCTTACATGGAATAATACACAGCAGAGCTGCACATCAAAATACCTTCCTTTGCAGTTTATACAAAGGCAAAATACAGAGACAAATGCACAAAGTATGACGTTAACCATACTGGAGCTTATTAAAGCGATAAATGCTGTGGTCAAAGACTCTGAAGATAAAAGCATCACTCTCTCCTGCCTCTGGAACTGTGTCCAAATCACAGTCACATTTTCATATTTGTCATCTTTTTTTTTTTTTTTTTTTGTAATCAAAGGGTTTTCTTTATAATAGCAAATCGAAATTAAGTGTCCCTTCTGTGCTTCAAGAGTAAAACAGTTTCAGTAATCATGCATACAATAAAGTCTGCATCTTTCTAAGGAAAGATTTACTGCTTCAGTTTCAATTCAGAGATTTGTACTGCCTTAGACTTAAAAACACTAGGACATACAATTATGCAGAATTTTGTACAAATGCATTGGTTGCTTTTTCTAATTTCTAGACTTATTACTGAGAATAACTATATTTACTACTTAATTTTCAGAGAAAGAGCCTTTATAGTGTAAATATTAATGGAGTAAAATTGTCTTGCACATTCTATACTAAAACAGTGTTAAAAACTTCAATTTAAAATGTTAACTAGAGTTGGCCTTAAAATCCATTTCAAAGGAAAAAGAAATTGAGCTAGAAAGGACAGTTATGTCAATCACTGATTTGACAGATTGACAGTTATGTCATTTATGACAATCTCAGGTCTTATTCACAGTCTAAAGAATTTCTGTACAAATTCCAGTTATTACTGCCTAAACTAGAAATAAACTTTAAGCAAGCTATCTGGTACAGTTTTAAAAGTTGCAGAAGGTTCACATTGGAACAAGTCACTGTGGAACAAAGAGTTACTATATCTGAGAGCAACCATGCCAACAATCCATGCAGTCATTCACTTGAATTTGTCAAGTCCATGACAAATTCAAGATAGTTTACATCCTCTGAGAACTAAGCTCATTCAAATTACTTTGTATTTGCTAAAGGCTAAGTGGGCAGATGGGATATCAATGTGAATGAGTTGACATATGGTAAGCTCCTACTCTGATGTAACTTTTTTTCCTGAGCCTATATTATAGTAAGGTAAATCATTTCAGTTGTTAATAGCCCATGACACTGAAGATACCCCTTCTATTTAAAATCCTCCATGTACTTATGGATGACAATAAAGTCACTTCTTAATTTTTCATTTGATTAAGTAGGAGATTAAACTTATTATCTTGCCTAGTAGCAAGAGGATTTTGCTCTGCCTTGAATCACCTACTCTGACTCTAACCTGAATCTAAAAAGCTGACTCTGCTTTGATGCTGCCCAAGACCATCCAAATGGAACTTCTTGCTCCGTTCAAAACACAGACAAAAACTTTTAGACCTACAAAGACAATACTTTCTTCAGCCAAGTCAGGCGTTACAGTCTTTGGTGTCCAAATTAAGTCTGGCAGTCATCATTTCCCAAGGAAGCTGGTTGTCTTAAGGCAAAGCTAAAGCAACAGAGAGAATATACAACGGTTGAAGTTACAAACCTCACCTCTCTTTATGCTATGTTACATCTTATCATGACTGCTCATCAAGTTAAATCATATGCTTAACTGGTATTCCTCATTTCCTAACTAACCTCTCTGTGAAAAAAGAAAAAAGAAAGAAAAAAAAAGAAAAAAAAAAAAGGCAGTAAAAAAAGTACTGCCTTTCCACATACAGCAAGTGAGCTATTTTTCCGTCCTCCCACTCTCACCCAGAAGCAATGTCTGCTTGTCACTTAGCTGTTCAAGAGGGATATAAGTAGTAACAAGTTGCTGATTTCAATATTTAATTTATTGCCAAGAGTAGGAGCAATAAGCAAAATTCTATTTGACTACGAGCAGTCAGCAGATTAAATACCACCACAAACAAACCTGCACTCTTTAAACGTAACTTAACCACACCTTAGAGCTCTTTTGCTTTATGCCGCAAGCCTTTACATAATGAATGTCTAATAAAGCTGCAACTTCTCCACACTGGTCTAGATACTTCAAGCACTTGACATAATACAGTTAAACTCCTTCTGGCTTGCTAATTCTTTATTTTTTAAAATAAAATTTGCAAATTTGGAGTAGATTTGGTGACACGCTGTGACCAATGCTTATTGAGCTCGTACAGAGGCAGGGTCTCTCTTGCCCACATACTTTTCTTTTGAGTCTGTAATTTCAGCTGAAGTCAGTACCCTCCTTTGACGTACAACTGTGAATGGCCTTCTGAGGTCTCAGGAACTGGTTGCAGGTATCTAAGTGTATAAATGCGGGGTTTGAAAGATGTGTACTGCTCACATGGAGAGGGACTGTCAACAGTTACACACCTCTCAATCCCAGAGCTTCTGAGAGAAGCGTGATGTTAATCAGCCTCAAAAAAAAGAGACTATTTACAGCTATAGTTAATTAAGCTTTGAAAATTCCTTTAAAAGTCAAGAGTGCCTTGACTACATTTTAAAACCTATAATTTCTCATGATTTCTGGAAGTTATAATCTGTTAATGGATACAATTTTTGTTCTCAATCCAGAGTGAAATTCATCTGAAACTACTGCTTCTTAGGCATATATTTCCATGCTAATTGTACATTTTAGTAATAAATATGAACCTTCTGAATTGAAATTCCATTTAATCACAGTGATCTCAATGCAATTCACAAAAAAAATCCATTAAATAAAGCACATTTTCACAGTCATATAAGGATTTTGATTAATACTAGGACCTTTAATCTTATTTGCATAATAAAAATGTCACAGCCATTGCTTTCAATCTGTAGAAATTTTCTAAAAATCTGATATGAAGACAGATTCAGAATTGCTAATGATATAGTCTAGTTGTAGGAAAACAAAATTGAGGTACCTATAATCACTCTATGTCCAGAAATAAAGCCAGGAAGACAAAAACAAGGGCAAAGCGAAAATAGAAGCTCAGTATTGATGAAATTTTGCCAGTAGCTCCTCTCCTTAAATTGAGATCTACTGTTTGAGCTCCCCTGTTGATCACTGTTGTAATAAAATGCCTAGACAAGTTTCAAGCTTTTAGGTGTTCTATAGGCCAAAGATAATATTTTAAATACCACCCCAATATACCAACAGCATTACTAACTTATGATTTTATCATGAGTCTCGGGATATTTGTTAACTTTTTTTCACACTTCATCTTCCAGCATCATGCAGTCATAAGAAAAACTCACCTGCTGTATTAAATGAAATGTGTTGTTGCTCATGAATACTTAACCAAGTTTTCTACCACCTTTCCACAAACTAGAACCACTGTTTTTTTTTCTCCTCCTGCAATGGAGCTTCTGACACCCAACTTTTGACCAACAGTCCTCAGGATAGTGTGACAGACAGCTCAGACCAGCTTAAAGGAAAAAAAGCTCATGTTGATGCAACTATGACAGCACCAAGTCTGTAGCTCTCTATTCCTGTCGGATTTTGACGCCAAGGGAGGACCCCTAAGAGAAAAGTATTTCCTTAAAAACTTTTTGGGGGACTGGTTCACAGGAAAGGAACATTTGAAGTCAGATTTGTCCACTGAATCAACAGCATTAAGAGTCTGCTCAAACACTGTAACAAACACATGAGGTACAGCACAGCCAAGCAACATTACTTTATAAATCAGATCATTTTCATTTCCTAAATTCATAACCACAGTGATGCAATAATGGAAACTTTTGTATGTTTATAAGTTAGATGACCCACAATCATTCCCTGCAGTAAGCACCAGTAATTTCTGTTAAAATAATTGCTATATTCTATTGCTATGGTTTGCTTACCATTGTAAGCCAGTTTTCTATTTAACAAACTGTATTACATTGGCAGCAAGATTTCTTACCTTAGCCAACGGTATTGGATGTGATTAATTTCTAACATTCTTTTTAGAAGTCAAAATAAACATCTACTCAATTTTCGTTGTTTGCCATCTCAACATCCTAAGCAGGCTGGCCTTCTCACAAATTCATGTTGGTTGTCCCTAATTAACTTTTTCCTCTTAAAAATGTTTGAATTACATCCAATTAAATTCTTTCCCTTCAAACTCCCTTTCATCTAACCTGAATCCCCAATTGTTATATTTCATTTAAATGACAATTCTATCTTATTATTTTATATTAAGCTTTCAATTAAAAGAGACCATTCAGATTTACAATAAAAATCCTTCATGTGGCAACTGGAAAAAAAAAAAAATGAGGCCACTTTTTGCAGTACTCTCTCTATATACTATTGTTCAATAGGATCAGCTCTTAAGACATCACCACATCTGATCAAAAATCTAATACGTAAGGTTTTGGAATATTTAGAGTGAATGTTTTGGGATATGATTTTGTAATCATATACTTTTTTTCAAAGTTACTGTCATCCCAATATTCTTGGAATGTTGGGACTTAAACCTTAATTTGCTTTCTTAACTTCTGCCATAAATGCCTCATCTATGTAATTAGCAAAATGTCTATAAAGATCATCTTGCAGATTTTCTCAGAGAGTCTTCAAGTAAAACAAATCTATGCATTTCTAGAGTAAGGTACAAGCTAGCTTGCAAGTTTGATTCTGTTCTATACACTGCAAACTATCTAATACTCATGTATTTGCTTCACACCTTCAATTTAGGAGCTGCTTTTCGCAGTCTTGAAGATAACCTACAATCTCTTGCAAGACAGACCAAACCACTAGTGTCTTTTAAGCAAAATAACCACAGAATGGCTTGCTGGAGGTAACAACCACATTATCAGGCTCTACAGATGAGATGCAATGAAGTTTTGTCTACACAATCTGCTTCATCCATTTCTTTCATAATTTACCTTTTATCTTCACATCCTATGTCTCATACTTAATTTGTTTAATAGGTTGAAGTCTAGTATGGCCTCCAGCTGTCTAGACCATTGAACAAAGAATGCAATCCTGCACTAGCTCAAGTACACTGCCCCAATTTCTACTCTTGGATCTTTAGATTAGCAGTTATTCACACTGCTTTCTAGTTTGTCTTTGTAAGGTATTTCCTGTTCTACCTGTTTTAACTGCCTATCTTTTATTCTATCCAAGAATTACCTGACTACTAGCTTATTTATCATAAATAGACAACAGTTTTGCCCATTTTTTGTGTGTGTGTATGTAGAACTTCCACCATTCACAATTTAACTTCACTTACAAGGTATTTTTTATGTTCTCCCATGATATTAATTATTAATTATTATTAATGTTATTGCACAGACTTGCCTCCATACAACTAAATATATCCTTCTTTCTCTCTTCTCCCACATCATACTTGCTCCTCATTAGGAGTACATGACCTCAGCCTCATCTCAACTTTTCTGTCTACAATGTCTGCTGAAAATTTAGTATGTGTAACTTAATTCTCTACAGACAATTCTTTGTAGCGCTAATGTAAACAATCATTTAACCTAGATGTCTAAGAACCTTAGTGATTGTACAACACCCATTGCTACAGGTGTTGATTTTCTCAGTCAAAACAAACATTCTTATCATATTTCCTAAAGAATTTCATTTGTTTTTCCACTTCATAATGCAGAAAATATATTCGGGATGTGTACTTGTGGCACTGGGTATGATCCAACATTCTCATGGCTTCAGTTCACAATTTACATCTACCAATAATTACTCTGAAATGCCAGCCACTGAACACTTAAAAAGGATTCAGTGATAAGGATCTAAGTCAAATTAGTTGTCTCACTCTGCCTCCCTCTGCAGCTGAAGAGAGACTTGGTGCCCTAAGAGACGTCATCTGTCTGCCTCTGTCCCCCTAGTAATTTGGCACAGGGCAGGCGTCTCCACATATACTGAACTTTTGAGTTTTTTGAAAATAAACAACTGTGAAGAGGACTGTAATCCCATTAATGGATCCACTCCTAAAAAAAAAATGCAGTCCTAATCCAGTCTTCAACAGAAAATGGAGAATCCAAACAGGAATGTAACAGAATACACACTTCAACCATGGCAAAGCCTTGGACAACGTTCAGATCATCTTTAAGACTCAAGCCTGCCAGAATCCTGTAGTTTATGGAACACTTCTCTCCAGAGCTTTTCTTGTCTTCGCCTTTTTAATTTAGAATCTGAGGATTGCGTATCTCCCTTCTTGTTTCCATCCGTTTTTGTCTGCTTATCTATATTGTGTAATAATTTGAAACTTTGTTTTCTTGGATTTGTATATCCATGAAGCTAGTTACCCTTCTGTATGCCTCTCCTTCCATTACAAAGCAGTAAAACCTCAATCAATTTTTAATCAGTTTTCTTTCTGCTTATTTTTTCCTTTTGATGATATCTCCCAGATCTCCTTGCATCCCTTTTCCCTAACTCCCCACAAGTTAGGACTTCAGTTTTATCTACATTTTCATACTTCCCAATTACATTTACCAGATTTAAAATCTATCTTTACATGTCCCAGAAAACCCATCATTTTTTCTTCCAGATTATTCTTTCTATTTGATCCTTCCCAATCTTCCGTTATCTCCATACATTGTCAACATCTTTTGGACAGCCTGTAAAGGGATTACTCACTTTCATGACATTGTTATTTCTACTTACTTAGAAGTATAAGCTTACCACATGTTAATTGTGCAATCCTCCCCCCTTCAGTTTTAGCCATCTCCTTTTTCTTTCTTGAGTCTCTGTATAGAACTATTTCCGCTTTACATTTTACACGATCTCCTTACTAATTTAACTAGATATTCAGACACTACTCGTAAATAAAGCTAACAAGATATGTCCCATGTCTGTTAAGAAAAAAATTTCAACATACAACCAGCACCATATCCAAGAAACAAATTATTTTAGT
The DNA here is from genome assembly GCA_034781795.1 of Crypturellus tataupa. Classification (NCBI taxonomy): domain Eukaryota; kingdom Metazoa; phylum Chordata; class Aves; order Tinamiformes; family Tinamidae; genus Crypturellus; species Crypturellus tataupa. Next base: position 6,932,369 of record JAWLRI010000673.1, read on the forward strand.
GAACTTATTTCAAAAAAATACTAACTGCAGAAAGCTTGTCTCCACTAATACAGAAAGTGGTGTAAATCTACACACGTTTTGAGTAAGATCAACCACAATGCACAAGAAAATCTAAATCATGTACACTTGGTCATTAAAAACATCTGAGTAGGAAAAGAGCTCTTGATCCTCCTATTGTCCTTGTGCATAATTACTTTCAAACTTCCAGAAGCTTATCCCTTACTTTCAGAGTATCTGTCTTCATATACAAACAGAGGGAGAAAAAAAAAATCTCTTTAATCAATCCAAAGAAGACAGGAGACAAAGAAGTGGTATGCAAAAATGTAAGTCTCTACCTTTGCATAAACATCACACTTGATCAGACTTGATCAGGAAAATGATAGGCTATTTGGAATTGTAAAGAATCTGATGAGAAGAAAAACTGGAAAAACGTTTGAAGTCAGCCTGTGGCAGTATTGGTAAAGCAGCCAAAAAATACAGACCAAAAGACTCAGACTGATTTGTTACTATGTTTTTATAATAATTACAAATACTGAAATAGAACTGAAAATAGCAGCTATCCACAATATCTCCCTCAGACCTTAATGAAATATTATTCAAATGAAATCATTATAAGAAGATACACAAATGTATTGCATAAGAAAAAGCTATGTTCACTAGTAATTATGCTCACAGTATTTGAAACATTTAACTGTAACAGTATAGTCCTTGCTAAGAAAGGTTTCTTTAAAAAGATAGTAAGACTTTCAAACATGAAGGCTCAAAGTGAAACTATAATGGTACTCGTAATGCTTTCCAAAAAACACAAAGTCATTATTTACACTGAAAATACAAAATCTGTAGTCTGATTCAAGCACAAACTTTGAAAACTGATGGGAGAGATTGATCTGGAGTAACCACTTGAGTACTTAGTGAACAAGTACAAAATTTAAGATCCCAAAAGCCTGCAGCTTCTTTTACCACATTTAAACAAGCACAGAGGAAGGAGACTTTTATTTTAAGAATGTGGCTGGCAAAGTGATACGAGGTTCCCAAGGTTTCAAGGCAACCAACTGCAAACATGTGGAACATGGGGAAGGAAGCAGCAGCTACAAAAAACAGCATACTTAATAGTGTTTAGACAGTGGAAGACTTTGCTGCCCAAATCACCAAATCAAGAATAGTTTCAGGACATAAAATATTGTTGGCATGCATGTCCTGTCTCTGAATAATACCACCAACCTTTGAATTTTCTTTGAATTAGGGGGTGACTCTTAAGCAACAGCTTTTCAAGAAGGAAAGTTTTATTTAGTTGTGATAATTTTCATGTATATTTTAAAGACATTTGAAGTCCCGTGAAGAAAAACTGCCAAGTACACTAGCAATATATAATCTGGGCTCTCTACCATATGGAAATACAGACGAACTCTAAATGGATAACTTTTTCTCCAACACTTTTGCAGTTGGTTGTGAATAGTAACTAGCTACTTCTGATTGTAATGTTAAGTAGAATCAACAAAATTAAAGCAGAAATTGTGAAAAAATGGTATCACCAAGCCTAGGACTAACAGCCTAGACAATAGTTCAGAATTGTCCATGTTTTCAGGAGCTAGGTAGGTAGTACCTACCTATATTTTTTGTTCGGATCTAATGAATATTTTCCAATTTAACAATCTGGTAACTACTTTGGACCTTCTGAAGGTTTTGCTTAAGCTACTACTCATTTAGACCCAATAAAATATTCTTCTCTTTTTCCTGAAGCCAATTCCTATTAAGAACAGCAATATAAACCAGAAAACATTCCAAATATCAAATTTGAAGAAAATGATCTGCAGTAAATATTAGAGTGATTTTAGTGCAGCTCAACATAGTTAACTGTTATCCCCCCCCCCCTT
>JAWLRI010000673.1:6971599-6981904 GCA_034781795.1 Crypturellus tataupa
AAGAACAGACCACCCAAATGTATTATCATAAAAAGATGTCAGTTACTTAATTACATGATAGGACAACACATTTCTACTTTTTTCTCCCTCTCCCCTCCCCCTCTTTCTTAAACACAAAATGTATCCTCTCTAGAGAGTAAAAGGTTTACAGCAGGAGGGGGTTGACTTAACTTTGCTAGCAACCAACTTCCTCATGTTCCAATTATTTTGGAAATAGTTTAACTTGAACCATGATAATGTACATATAACGCAAGGGAATGAAAACACTACCCCTTTTCTGCATCTGAAATGGCTTTACGGAGACCACCTACAGTGACTTAAGCTGTGTGTATTTGCAGTTAAATTTAAAAATACTTGTATTCTTCAATTATTATTTTAGATCATTTCAGTTTCCTTGTACAGATTGCTGAAGAACTTCTATATGTCCCCATCTGTACAAAAAGTAATTTTCTTGGGATACTTCAGAAATTCTAAAACAGACTGCTTACATGATACTGTAAACTACTACCACTTCAACAAAACATACAACAGAACATAAAGTAAAATGCAAGTGAGAAATAATTTGCATCAAAACCAACCTGCACCATGATGCGTATTCTTTATTTACATCAGTTTGCTGACAAGTCTGCCATTCAAAATAGCACTCCTAATTATTAATGCAAATAAGTGCAGTTTTTACTTATGCAGATCTTCACAAATATTGTTTTAATTTACTCACACATTATTGAGCTTCCTCTCCATATCTTAATTCTCTTATTTAAAAAGAGTAAAATATTTGGCTAAAATGTAAGCAGAGGTAGTGTGCCTAAATGTTTAGTGTGGTATCTACTAGCAACATTCTTTACACACCTGGATATCCTAGTAAATATTAAACAGATGCAGACAGTATTTTTCTATTCAAGAGCAAAGTGCTGAAACAATTACTTTGTACTTCACTACCTATAAGCCAGTATTCTGTGTTCATCACCATTTTACTGGATAGTAAAGTCTACTAAAGGGACCATCAACATTTGATGAGAAAGCAATATGTTATTGGCAATCCATTAAAAAAGGGTAACTAAAGGACAAAGTATTTAAACAATTGAATTTCACAGCAGATAACTTTAGTGGGTGTCATAAAATGTGCTATATCTGTAAAAACATGAATATGCTGAAGGGGAGCATGGAATAAAATTGGATCAGAGGTGCTCTGGCAAAGAAAGCAGGCAAAGAATAGGGATTTTGTAAAGAATTCAGTACTGTTTCTCCTCCTTTTCTGGATGATTATTCTACATGTCCTTTTGGGGTTGTGACAAGTTTTTTTTTTCCTTTCTTTTCTTTATTTTTCCTATAGACCATTTTTTTTTCAAATATTCAATGTATGACTCTACACATTTCATAGGTGGCTGTCCTACAGGTGTACTTTTTACATGAATCTCAATTAGACAGGAACCTATACCTCATCTGAAAATAATCTACTGTGTAAAGAAACTTCTATTTATCTGATCTCTGCACTAAAGCTGTTTAAACTAGATGTGTCAAAGTTATTCTGCAAAAAAAAGGGATCTGAATTCCATTTTTAATTATGCCCCATGGAACAGGTCATAAACCTTGTGCTATCACTGACAAACTGTTTTTGATCCCTCTTGAAAAGAAGCTGCTTTGGCCCAATGACTAACTACAGAAAGCAGACCTACGTAAATTAAAAAATGTTTTAGACTAGTTTTGTAAACACGTTGAAAATAATCTGGGGAAAAAATGGTAAGGTATCATTGACTGGAACACTGGGAGGCAGACAGTTGGATAATATAACTTGATAGGAAACATCTACCAATGTAGGAACAGAACTTACTCCAAACTTCACTTCTCCGTAGGTCTCCAGTTTGCTGCTTGCTGCAGATAAGGGACTGAAAGAAGCTCCAGCCCTTTCTGTGCAAGAGCACAATGTGGCTGCACTGTGAAGGGGACCAACAAACCACCCTAGAGCAGAGGTCTCTGAAAAGACGTCAGGGTGCAGGATAGGAAGGATTGCCTTCACAAGTTCCCTTCCCTTCAGCAAAGACCCCTCAACAGCTGTGTTACTACAACTATCAAGCACTGCACATTTGGAGTTTGGGAAAGAGAACAAGCAGCCAATGACAGGGCTTGGGGAATGGGAAAAAGAGAAAAAAATAAAATCAAGCTTGCTTGTCAATGCCAATAAGCAACTGAAACTTCGTCAACCTTTTCCACCCATGCATCACTTAAATTGTTTGAGAATTCTTCGTGCCTCGCTACAGTACATCAGCTAATTAGGGCTGCTTCATACCTTATTTGCTGTTAACAGCCTCCCCTAAAACTGTGCTTTTTCCAATTTCTTGTCTGGTTCACAAGATTTGCGCAGTGAATATGTCTGTTCCTATTATCTGTACTACAGTGTCCATATGAACATATGAACAAAAGACAGTCCACCTAGTCAAATAAATTGGATAAAGTTTACATAGTTAAGATTTAAACTTTAGCAACCCAAGTGCTGTCTATTGTAATGATGAGGTCTGCTTGCAACACATTTTCAGGTAAGAATTCCACCCACCTAGTTTTAAACATTTAAGATTTACATAGGGAAAAGCAGAATGGGCATGTCGACTTAGCTTTAATGGTATTGATTTTTGAGGCACTACTAAAATCCAGTAGGAACTGGAATCTACTTAATAGAGAGAAAATGGTTGTTCAAATACTATAATCAGATAAGCTCATATGTTGAAGTAGCTTTGAAAGTAGTAGTTTGTCTGTCCTGTGAAAGAGACAATCCTAGGTCTCAAAGTCACTCCACTTTCTACCATCAGTCACTGGGGAGAATGTCATTGTTTTTCCTAACACTGGTACTTTGCAAGATCTTGGATCCTAAAATATTCCTTTTGCTGCATACTGAACACTTTACTACAACAAGTCCTTTGACTTGGACCAATGCCATATAAAAATCTCCTGTATTCCTGAGAGCTTTCTGTAGACTTTCAGAGGAAATACTGCCTATCTGAATCCTTATTAGGCATCTAAATGGAAGCCCTTTGTATTTTACTGATTAGGGCACTGAGTTTCACTTTTATCACAAGCTATTCCCCGAGACCTTCTGTTAAGAGCAGAAAACAACTATTACACTACAACACTGAGACAGAAAAGATGAGAACAGAGGTAAATAGTCACGTTTCAAAGGATAAGACGTATCATCGTGGCAGAGTACAAGGGCACAAGAGACTTAGCAGCAGCAGAAAGCACACAGAAGCACCATGTATTGCAGTGTTACCTCGAGACTTAAGCGCTGTTACCTTATCTGCATCCCTATAACAGAACCTGTTGCCCAAGCCTAAGAGTGCCTTCAGTATAGACTGAAAGCTTTAATTATGATTCCCTAAGGCAAGGCACCCCTCTGCCTGCAAATTGTTATCCTCTCCTCTCACATTCCACAGCTAAACTGGATCCCTCTGGTATTTGCCACAACTCCTTGGCATGCCTTGAGCAGAAGATTTTGCCTATAATTCATTGCAAGGAATGGGAGATCCCACAGAGGTCTTCCTTATGTGCATTGGAGGACACCAGCAAGGAGTCACAGAAACAAGACCTCTGGAGATCACACAGCTCAAGTGCCTGCTTGCTAGACTATTGCCATCACCAGGTCAGGCCAGTTGTGGCTTTATCCAGATCAGTCTTGAAAGACACCAAAAAGAGAGAGCACCAAAACCCCACTGTTTCAGTCCTGCACTACTTGGCTGCTGCAGATCCCCTTCCAAGCCCCAGATTCTGCCCAGTACTCCTTCTGATATCACCAGGCTCTACCAAAGAGAGATTGGCTCCGTTATTTTTGTAACTGCCTTTCAGGTAGGCAGTTATTTTGATCACCTTTTAGCCTTCTCTTTGCCAGACTGAACAACAAGTCCAGTTCCCTCAACCTCTCTTCCCAGGAGAGGTAGCTACAGGTTCCTGGCTACCTTGGCAGCTCTCCACTGGACTCACTCCATTTCCTCCATATCCCTGTTGAACTGGGGCCCTTGCACACTGGAACACCGCAGTATCTACAGACAACTGCAAAGGGCATAACAACCTGAATATGGCTCTACAGTGCTGCTGCTAACACCCAAAATAAAAATTGGACATTCAGCTCATGGTGCTAATCACTCATGCAATCTGTGCAATCAAAATGTAACCAGAAAGGGAGAGATCCAGATGGTAGTGGCTAGAACTGAAATCTAATTACTTCTGTCAATATAGTAGTGTATTTTTAGATCTTCCACTAGTCAAAAAAAACCCAAGAGATGTTGCTCAAGGAAACAACATTGCTTAAAAAAATAAATAAAGGAACGATTGCAAAAACTGTATGCATGTTAATTCTATAGAGACTTTTCTGACAACTTAGGGAAGAGCTAGAAAGCATATTTTAATTCATACAATGACTAAAAGTAAAAGTAGTGCCAGAAAATATGATTTGAAACAATTCTTGGAATACAGAGGTTCATCTGTTTTGCAAAACAAACAAAAAAAAAAAACAGAAGCACAGAAGTATAAGCAGTTATTTTAAACTTACCTATTAAACAAGGACACCAATAGCTAACAGATGCACTTATTTGCAAATGATTTCAGCAAAACGTACATACGACACGACAAGTCTTTTTTTCTTTTTTCAAACCCAATTTGAATCCTGTGTCCTGGTACAGACGTGAGGAAAACACAAGCCTGCCTAGAAAGTCAGCATTTGCCTGAGGAATGTAAGACTATATAGTTAGTGTTATGGTAACAATATCTTTCAGATTATTTTTTTTTTATATTCCAACTTTGCAGTGAAATCTAGATGGTCATTTCCCAGAACAATTGAAACCATTTGATAGATACCTGCTTTTGTTGGCATTTTTCAGTCTGGAGTAAAGAAATAACCATGCAGACTTGGAAGGATCTCTCTTTTTAAAAACAGACCTAGTTATAAGCAAATACAGGTTACACTACCCATGAAACAAACCTTAGCAAAGTGTTTCAAGCACTATAGCTTTGATTATCATTGACACGTAACACCTATCACATTATTTGGGTCTTTTTGTAGCTGCTACACAAGCATGTAGGAGTGAAAACGCAAAGGGAAAGCATATTATGTGGCAGGAAAAGAACCAAAATAGTGAGCAGCAAGTAACAGTTCCTTACTGGAGGTCTCTAGTTGCATAACAGGCAAACTGTGAATGCCAATAGTCAGATGGAAGTGTGGGCAGCTAAACTGCCCATCTCCAGAAACAAGCCATCACAAGGGAAAGTAGTGCAAGGAGACATTCTCCTCCCTGAGGCAAGCAATCTGGTTAAAAGCAAGGTAAGAGCTTCCTAATAAGAAAACAACTTATAAAACTCTAAATTTTAAAATATAAAGCTCTAAATTTTAAAATAAACACATTGACTCTTCCATTTTACATGTTCAGTACTTTGGTGTACTTAGGATGCCATGAAAGCAACATCGACAAACAAAAAGCAAAACAGCACAACAGACAGGGCCCCTAGAACATCAGGCAAGGCAGTACGGAGTTCTGTCTTGCAAGGATGACCTAGGGTAAGTCACCCTAAGCCTGGGTAGTTTGGTGTTATTTGCCTTTTGGTGATTGGAGAACTTTAATGGAGTGATGAAAAGTTTTATTGGCTCAACACAGAGTAGCAGCAATAGCCAAAGTGACAGTGACAATAGCACTTTAACAGCTCCAGCCCACAGCAGCTTCTATGACTTGTCAGTTAGGTTTCAAACACATATCAAAATGGCATGGCAACCTGACCATTAAAATTATTCATTCACAACTCATTTGATAGTTTTCATGCGGCCAGTATTAAGAACACTAATGTTCAATTATCTTTCTTCTTTAAAAAAAAAATTTTTGAAAAGTTATAAACCCTTTCACACGCAGTTTGAACATAAGATTTTTTTAAAAATTCATGCAAACATTGTTCAAGTTTTGAACTCATATTTTTCATACTGGTTTCTCATATTTGGGTTTCACTCTTTCCCTGAACAGTTGTAGGAAACACCCTGAGTTTCTGCCACCTTCTACCCACATTGAGCAATCTGAGATCTGAACCTGGGTAGAGTTTTCAGGCTGAACAGTGTATTCTCCACTCTCCTAATCCTCCATAACCTCCTCTGCCTCACATCTGCAGCACTGGAGTGTTGCCAGGAGAAGGTCTGCTCTTCGCGGCACCATTCCTGCTCTGCCTGTAGGGAGTTCACTGCACAAGATAAATCTGACTGTATCTTACTAAAAGTTGATGTCATTTGATGATAGCTTGATAGTCTGCTCAAATTTAATCAAAGGTCTTGCTTAATTTCTGGAATAGCTGGTGTTCTTGATAATAAAGAAACAAACCCTCAATTCACACTGCCATTCTCAGGAGTGAATTTTGGCAGGCCCAACTTTCCAACCCAAGGCTGGAGTGGCATAGGAATACTAACAAACTCTCCTCATCCTGCAAAATGGTTTGGACAGATAACAGGAGGAAGACTGTATTGAAGGCTGCCTGCTCTGGGCAACTTCTGAGCCTAAACACATGACAATTTCTAGAACTATGAACCACCAAGTTTCCAGATTCTCAACTGAGTTTAAAAGTTCATTTGCAGGTCCAGAAACTATACGTATAAACACTTATAGCATAAAAAGGGCTAATCTCATGTTGTATGGCTGAGATATTGCACCTGAAAATCCTCAGAAAGTATGAACTTTTCCTTAATGTAAAATTAAGCTTGAGTAGAACTATTATATACATTTCAGCAGAACCTCAGAACTATTTCTTCTTGCTAGACACTCTACTGAAGTGTCACAAAAATTATGTTCTCTACACCCACAGAGTTTAATTTTAGGATCTAAAGGCTTTTGAAAAGCCCAAAGGAACCAACAGCTGACTCTTGTCTTCCTCCAACAGCAAGTGGAAAGATGGAAGCCCTAAAGCAGCAGACCTAATGTTGTAACTCCTCTACATCTCTTTTCCCCTGCCTTCCCGATGCCAACCCCCTTAAACCCGAGTACATTTGCTGTCTCTGACTCTTTGTTGCTGTTGGACAGTAATCATCTTTGGAAAAGTTCCTTCACTTTAGCTACTACCACAGATCTGTCTCAGATTACTGATTTTTTTGTTTGCTTGTTTTTGCTTTCTGGCAAAATCATACAAGAACAGATCCTAGATTTTGAAACATAAATTCACTTTTCAAATACTGTTTGTGGTTACTCATTTTTTTCTGCAATATTATCATATTCCAGGCTTTAGCTGCTGCTCCATTTCTACCAGATGCTGCAAATCACTAGGGCATATTCTGATTAATATTTTTTGTCATATGAATAATAGAAAAAAAATAACCAGTTCCCATGCTTCATCTTTTGCACTTTATAAAACTAAAAAATTTGGTATTTCTCTCAATTTGAGCATATCCTCTATTTTAAATGAGAAATAAACAGCTCTCGTATTAAAAGTACAGGAATTAAAGGAACTAAAACAACAATTTTGGTTGAACTGATAATAGCTAAATAACTATTTTCTATATAATGGCATAAAAAGGCAATACCTTGATACTAAATTGTATTTTCAAGAAGATTCCCCCGTATTATTTTTATCATGGTAAAATTCACAAACCCCACCAGAGCCTGGGGCCCTACACTATGCTGTGCTTTACAGACATCTATTAAGAACTCAGCTCCAGCACGAGTGAGCTCACAAATCTCTGTTTCTCCTACAGCTGACATAAATATGGTGCGGCTGTTCAGTTCTCCAGGACTAGCCTGGGTAACACACTTGAGAACAGACTATTGAACAGTGACTGTTCTTCTGAGTTTGATTAGAGGCATTATTTTAAAAGCGGGCACGGTATTGAAATACAGTATTCATGCTTGGTCTTCAGACAGCAAAAGGTAGACCTTAAACTGATTTCTCCAAATTACATATTCACTGGTTCCACAACTACAAAAATGAAGCATGTGGTTTTGTAGTCAATAAAAATCAAAGTTAGAACACTTCACAATATTCACTTGCTTAAAAGCTTCTTCTACTCAAAATGCATATGAAGCTAATTTCCATTACTGTGTTAGCAAATTACTATTTTTTGAAATCCATTGTTGTTTTTAAATGCTTAAATTTGTATTCAGCATGGTTCATTCTGATTTCTATTAACTTGTCTGCAAGTGTAACAACATCCTTATCCTTTTTAAGCTATTTGAATGTGTTTGTTCCCCCCCTCCCCAGTTTTATTTAAAAGTTTAATTGGTTGCTTTATAATTTGTCACCTTTTGTCTTCTTTCAGTGGTATGTCATTAAGTCTTTAATTTGGCGTTTCCTGTTGTCTGCAGTAGGATATATGCTGTTTTAAATCCAAAAGATTGCAGACATAGATGGTGGGTAAAAATCTGTGAACCATAAGTAAATTCTTATAAGGAACATACAAAACCAGATTGTTCTTCAGTCAGACTTAAGCCATTACTTTCTTCAAAAGAAGAAAAGCCACAAGTTAAGAAAAAGGCACCACCAAAGACCTTCTGCCTAAATGTGCATCTCCATGAAGTTTCCCGCTGAGTGCATATGAATGCACTGCGATCTGGGAAAAAGATTCAAATAGAATTTCAAACATCCAAAAATTTTAACTCAAACATTTAGGTATTTCACCATGCTGCTATTCATTCATTCACTGTTTTTTTTTTTTTTTGGTCTTAAAGAGATGCTAAACAAAAGGAGAAGAGCTCTCTACATGTATACACATTCCAAAACTAAGCTCCCCTCACCACCCCCCTAGTCTGTCATCCCTTCATAGCTAAACAAACCGCTAGCTAAACATAGCTAGCCCTATATTCTTGAAGCAAAGTAACAAACAGAAAAAGAGAAAAGTTTGGTCTTTCAAGGAAAAAAAAAAACAAAAAAGATGAAGCAATTTTAATCTAGTAGAGCTGTCCGTGTTGTTTTGGATACAGGCAGCATCACACTCAGATAACATGCACAGACGAAACTGGTGGAGAAGTGGACTCAATTTCTTACTATTTTGGTTGGGCTGAGCTCTTTGTGTCTTTGACAATTTTTCAGTCATTAATAGTCGTTCATATCCTATCGCTAAGGCTGACTGCTATGCACAAATGATACATTTTGCAGAATTATTTTGCAAATGGAAATGAAGGGCAAACATTTTCGCATGGAAAAAAAGTGGCAGAGAACTGTAAGAAATGCCCCAGCCAAGGGGCTTTTGAAACCCTGGCAAGTCCCGGGGTGTTGCAGCCTGGGGAGCCCATGGGGACCCTTCCTGCAAGCAGGTGGGAGCTCAGGGCAGGTTGCATGGCCCAAAGCCTCCAGCTCCATCCTGGTGGCCCAGCAGACTGCCATGGTGGTGGCCATACCCTCAGGGTGCCTTTGCACCAAGTGCTTTGTAATTTGCCAGCATATTGAGGAAGTCCCAAAGGTCCCAGCCTTTGTGGAGGTCCTTTTCCCTTTGTCCCTTTCCCAAGGAGCCTGGACTCTAAATAAGATTAAAAAGGCACCGCATCCCACTAGCTCGCTCCAAACTATTTTCTCCCTGTGCTGAATTCTGTTCCCTGTGCCCTATGGCAAGAGGGTACTGGATTTACAGGCTGAATTGGAGGGGTTCTCTGAGTGGCCTTCCTGGGCAGACCGCGGAACGCAGCTGTGGGAACATTTCTAAGAGACGGAGGCTTTCCGATGGGAAGCAACTACGAAGAGCTGAGCTAAAGAAGAGAGTGGATACTCCCTGATCTGAAGGAATGTGATCCTGGAAGGTCCTTGAACAGCAAGCATGAGAAAGTTGGGTGAGACGGAGTTGTAATTAAGCTTGTCAGTGTGAAAAAAGGACTTGTGCACAAACCAATGGTGTGAATGCATGACCACTATCCACAACCAATCAAGTGCAGTAGAAGATGCATGGACAGTAGCATGTAGTCAATCGTAGTGTACGCGTACGTGTGGCTAAAGAGCTTGCGGAAGTGTACTAGATATATAGAGCGCTGTAGCGCGGAACAAAATGATTTCTGCTTGACTCATATTGAAGCCCTCAGGAGTTGTGTCTGGTATCCCGCAGCTGGTGATCCTGACGTGATGCGATTTTGACGCATAAAGTGTGGGACGCCCTGATGGGAGCACCTGGCTGGAGAACAGCTCGGCAGGACCGAGCTCTGGGGTGGATTGGGTGGCAATCCACAAGAAGTTAAATTTGTTGCGACATGTTCTGTGTGGAGGTGAGCAGTCGGGGCAGGATATGGGGCAGTCAGTAACTAAGGAAGAAAGTGCAATTGTTAAGCTCCTCCTGCTTATTCTCTCTAAGAGAGGAATCAAATATGATGAACAGAC
>JAWLRI010000673.1:6992511-7005607 GCA_034781795.1 Crypturellus tataupa
AGCTTATTTTGTTGGTAATAAAACTGTCCATCAAGATAACAACTTAGAACAACTAACTACATGCAGCTACTCACAACTAGAAAGAACCACACACAGCAGACAAAAACAGGGCTTACCCTCCCTATCTTACTGTATGTAATTAAGGGAAGAACTCCATCATATAAACAGCCAGTTAGATACTTTCGCAAGGTATCTTAATTAGAAAGGAGGAAAAATTATCCATTCAGTTACAGTGGTGGTCAGCTGGATGACAAGACTCATTACTGTATGATAACCTATAACCATTGGCCAAGCCACCAGAAATCTCATATTTTCAAAAAATGTTTTCTCTATATAAAGCCTTGATCTGACCTAGTTAGAACCTTAAACAGATCTTGAATCCTTCTGTAAACTGCTAAAGGTCTTGCCTGTAGGAATCTGCAGCAACTGATATCATCGCCTCAGAACTGCATCTAGTCCAAGCTATAACAAATTGACAAACACTGGCAGTAAGTGTTCCCAGAAAAGACACTTGTTTAGAAGTTTCAAATCTAGGTAGTTTAATTCCCAGTGAAGGAATGAGCATCTTAAACAGTTTGGGAACTCAGGTTTCTAAAGAAAGCAGTGACAAAGGTTGAAGATTTCTGTATTATGCAAAAAAGGGTTGCAAGAAAGAAAGTGCGAAGATAATTGAAGCTCTGGACTGATCTCCCCAGTCGACTGATTTATCAATCTTGGCAGCTCTTCCATTTAAAAGTAAAATGTGAGAGAGCATATACTGCTTAAGACAGCACTTAGCATTAATAACAAATATTTCAAAATCTGTGTTGAGTATTTACTTCCAGACAAGATCCAAATTTCCTCTCATGTTTCTAATTTGGCAGGAGATTAAGCACCGACAATATCCTAACACCTGTCGCATATAATTCAGTTCTTAAAATGGGCTCCTGTTATGCCCAGCAGCAGGTAAACCAGTCTGGTTTTATTTTCATTTTCCCTTTTTTTTCTTGAATAGACTATGACAAGAGCTCTCTAAACAAAAAAAGCAAAACAAAACACAGAATAAAAGCCTGAAGCACTTTCATGCCTTTCTCCTATTCAGCTTCTTATAAAGAAGCAGATGAGGAAAGAAGCAGGAACCTTTCCTGAAGATAAATAGATAGTAAACAAATAACTTGTGGGGAAGAGCCTGTAATGTCTGTCAGAGGTTTCCCTAGGAGAGAAAATGGTCATGATACGATCGGCTTTGAGTTTACAGTCAGCTCACTATATTGACCTTTATCTCCTTTTTCTGATAATTAATCTATTTCCCAATAGTCTGTATTGAACATAAAGTCTTTTTATTCATTCAAAATGTGATAAATTTATTTATAAAAACACATTGTGCCTTGAAAATGCAGCCCCAGCACAATAGATCTGTCTTCACTCTCTAAACTACTTGGAGACAATATCTTGTTCATCTCAATACAACTTTACCCTTACAAAAAGCAAACACTAAAATTGGTTTGGGGGGAGGAGGGAGAAAGAGGAAGACAGAAAGGAAAGAAGAGGGAGCTGCATCCCATCTTGTCCTAACCAGTCTGAAACAATTCTACATGGGGAGATTCCTCTGGATATTACTTTGGCTTCCTTAATGAAATTCAGGTGTAATCCCTAAGGCTTTATAGCAAAGAGTATCTTTAGCTCAACTACAGAATATAATATTTGCCAAAAGGGGCTTAATTACATTTAGATTTGTCTACTATGAATACCAACAAGTCTAGAGACACTATTTAGAGCACATCTTAAAAACATGTTCTGAAGACCTTAACATTCTGCAAGGAATAAAATATAAACGGTTTAGAAAATGCAATGGGCAGTATATGACACATAGTGAATGCCAAGCATAAATATCTATGATCAGTTCATAGAGACAGAAACAGATTCTAAACTGAAATAGTAAAACACTTTTGTACACTACAAAAAGCACAGATGGGGAGCAAAAGTCTCCTTTGCACTGTCACATCATCCACAAGGCTGTGGTGTGAGGCATGGGTTTTCCACTAGTGCCCGGTGTGTCCTGACTAGTGTTGGTCTCTTAGCTTGTTCTTTTGCCCATCCTTTTCTTGAGGAGAAACTTTTATGCAGGAATATCACTTTGGTCGGGTTTTGTTTCCTCAATAGTTTTCATATAGTCCAGATTAGGTGCAAAGCGGTCATGCCCTGTATCTTCTTTGAGCAACAACACATTTCCCAGCAGCTTCAGTCTTCAATTTTGCTTTTTCTTATACTTTCAGCCTGTCAATCCATCCTCTCCCGCCTGGGATTGAAATGTACTCAGTACTCAGAGCATTCCACCAGTCCATAGGGTCTGAGACTGCTATTTGTTGCCAGACAGAGCATGTGTGTAAGTCAGAAAATAAAAATATTGAAAAAAATGAAACTGGAGAAATAGTTCTAAACGTAAAACTAAGTAGATATTAACCTAAACATCAGCACTTCATTTGTTTCAGTAAGATGTTGTACGTGCTATGTAATTCAGGCAAATATCATCAAAACCAGCTGATATTTCACTTTCATGGCTTCTAAAGTCCTAAAATATTGAGACATTCCACTTTGAAAGTTAACTGTTCATTCTTTAGAGAGAGAGTTATCAGGGGACTGGTAAAAGGCACAAACAAGACATCTAAGGAATAAGCTAAGCCATGTCTTTCTGATTTTTTTTTGGCAAGAAAAAAATTGCTCTTAAAATCAATCTACAACTTTTCCAAGTTTTTGAAATCAGCTGTCTTATTACAGAGACAATGAAAAGGCAGAAACAAATTTCCAAAGCTGGCTAATGAGAATTATGCTCAACAAAATCCTAACACTCATTAAGTCCTGACGGTATTCTGATATAAGGATATCCACATTTAAAGGGTAAAGAATAGTAGGGGGAAAAACAAAAATACTTGGAAGAATCAGTGCTGAAAATCCTTAAAAATTTTTGTATAGACTGCACATTTGTCAGTTCTCCATGCCTTGACAAACAGCAACAATGTTTTTATTTCTCTCATCACTTTAGTATCTTTATTATCCTTTTGCAGACACTTCTGATAAAATCCGCTTACCTGATTTTAAATTGCATCTCCATGAAGAGTGAGGAGGGGTTAGTTCAAAAGCAATGGAGTGGAGCAGATCAAATATTTCAATGTGTACTATCATGGTGAAGGAAGTCTAACTTAACATTGAAATGTGTTTTAAACAAACTTTGACCACAAATTCTTCAGGTTAAGGGAAGTTATGTGCTGCATCTACCTTTATAAGATTAGTAAAATCCTATATTTGGAATATTGCTAATTATGCAGACCAGAGAAGTCTGACTGAAGTGATGTCTGTGCATTTTAAATTTTACAACAGTATTAACAACAGTATATTGCTTATAATTAATACAAATCAATATTCCAAGTTAACAGCTGGACTAGGGCGTACTCCAAATCCCACCTGCTTTTTCCAGCTCTAACAGTTATCTCTCACTGCAAAACTTCCCTTGCTATAGACGTTCAGGACTCAAAGACACACAGCTCCTTGTGCTGGTAATGGCTTTTGTGTATAATGAATGGATCAACTGATCAATTCAGAATTGTATTTGATGAAGAAGGGGCAACAATACAATTCAGGTTCTTTTACTTAACTACCAGGATAAAATATTCCCAGGCACTCTGTGATACAGACTCACAATGAAAGCAAACAGATAAGAGGTCTGCAGGAAAACATGAGGAATGCAGCAGCTCTCTTCCCTCTCACTTATGTATATGAATGCACACATTGCATTCTGTTGATAGAAATATCTTTCTCAGCTCCTGTGTCAATTCTATAGCCAAACTGCCAAGTTCTAGAGGCAGCAACTTTATATAGATCAAAAAGCACGTCCCAGTTCAGTGTTTACCCAAACAAGGGTGAGCAAAAGGGTAACACTGTTCTGCTTCAGCACCACAGCTATGGAAAAGGGCACCTGTAGTGACTGATGAGAGGACCAGACGACAGAAAGCAGCCTCGTCTCTATTCTCTTCAAGCAGAAGTCCAGAAATAGTTGGTCTAATTCATGCATATGCTTGAATGTCAAATTCTGCAGCCAGCATAATGCATAAAATACACATATGTTAGTCTAATAGTCAAAACCTTTTAAAACTAATAAATTGGTAATAAATCAAACTGTCAAATGCCTATTAGAATGCATCATTTTTTAATTTTTAAGTGGGCACAGAGGAAGCTTTTGTCACCCAATTCCTGTATCAAATATGCTTTAATTCAGCAACAATTCTGATGGCTATAGTGTGTCCAAGCTTGCTATATTCAAAGCTCTCACAAACAATGTAGAAAATAAGGATGGACATGTTTATAAATTGGAAGGAATTGACACTACCCACACAGTTCAAACAGTACAGCCAGTAAAAGTAATTAGACAATACTGTAGTATGTTATACACAATAGCGTGATATGTTGCAATTATACAAGAATAAAAAAAAATATTAAATAGAACCCAAACAGTTTTGGGGGTTGCAAAACAAAAGTTTTTGTTTTCATTTTTGCTAAAGAAACCTCCTCACATTTGACAGGATTAAGCCTGGATTTTCACAAGGTGTTTTTGATCAAAGCACACAGAGCAATAAGCAGTGAGCATTTGGGATGGATTCCTATAGCATGCCACAGTTTATTAAAACCAGGAAGAAGCCAACAGAAGCAGGAGGCCTTTGCAGAAGGAAAGCAAGCCTGAAAATGTCTCTCCCCTCCCAGACACAGTGTTTGAGGAACACCACATCCATGTCGTTAGGCAGTCTGTCCCGCATTTTAGATTTTATGTTCTTTCCTATTACCTTAGGACCATACATCACCATACTGTATCTGGAAACAAAAGTATCGAGCAATGAAAGGGTTAAAAAAAAGTGCTCCTTTTAATTTATGTTTTCAAGCATCTTCTTTTTGCCAAGTCAATAACAGCAACAGGCTTTTAAAGAGAGTCTCCTAATTTCTGCCATTTTAACTAGAAGATCAGGCCAAGTAGGTTGGATGAGGGATAAAAAAAAAAAAAAAGGCAAGGAGAAAAGTTTTCCTTTCTTCCTCCCTCCCTTCTTTCCTCCCTTCTCAAGGACCTGCATGACCTCCCGTCCACTCAGCTGTTTGCATGTTCACAATGTGTGCAGCAATTTAGTTCATTCTCCCTACAATCTTGCCATCAATCTCCTTCGCATAAAGCAGACAAGATTTAAGTTCAGGTTCAAATAAAAGCTTATACAGGGATGTATATTGATATGTGAGCATGCCACATGCCTGCAAAAGCCTTTGTACCAACTCAAACCTCTTGTCTAGTCCATTTGCTCTTATCTGGATAACTGCAGCAAAGTACTTTCTAAATCTGGCCATCCTGACACTACACAAACATCCTGCAACCAACATCCTACTCCAAAATCATACCAATGTAAAAATCTAGAATCTTTTATCTACAACTTTTTACATCTTTACCTCTTATCAATTTGCATTTTGTCTTTCAAAAAAGCAGAGGGGAGAAAGGAGGAGAGTTTCCACGTTCTTCCAATAGTTTTTTGTCAAGGAATGAACTGGAAATGATGGAGAGAGTGATAATTTCCTGTGTAAACTTCAAACAACCCCAGATATTTTTGTGGAAGTCTAAAATCCTAGATACCATAACTCTCCTTTTTTGTTTCTTTAAGAGCTTAAGATTTTATCTACATATTTAGAAAAGAGTTGCTGCTATTGTGCAATGTGTATGACCCAGCAAATTATAATAGTGTAGTGCCACAGTCACACTGTTATATATTTGGCTCTGTATATTTTAAAATGACTAATACCGTGGTAGCACAAGACAGGAGAAAAAAAATCTGTAAACTAGTACTGAAAAACAGCAAAATAGTTAATTTTGACAGGTATATTGGTACTGTTCAGGCATTTGTATTCAAATAGCAACCCAAAACAAAAATATGCTGTGCGGGCACATCCTTAGGCACAGTGAAAGCTCCCTCCCTTTCCAGTCAGAATAGGCCAGAAGTACTGTTTTCTTTTACTGTGTTTTGCAGACACTTTATGGAGTTTCTTAAACCCAACGCATCATACAATCAATTATTCTCCTTAACTGTGATCGCTATAGAACATAGATACAGGAGGAGACATCCTCCCTATACTGGGACCTTGAAATCTATAACTCTATAAAAACACTTCCATAAAGGAGCTTCTTTCCTTTTGAAATCAAATGTTTCATTTCCCACAGGATTCAGTCTTATACATCTACTGTTCTTGTTCAGTCTTCTAGTAATTTATTTAAATCATCATGTTCTAATTCAAAGTTCTTTTTTTCCCCTACTGATACTCTGCTAAAGTGTGAAAGACTTCCTATTTTTACAATACACATTTTCTAAAGAATTTCTACAGATTATTATTTAAAAATTATATTATAGTTATTATAATTTATAAAAATATATTTTTGTAAATGAAATTTACCTCACCTTTCTTGTTGCACATGACAATTTTACTCAGTCATTATACAGACTGCTCTGTTTCTGGATGCTGAAGCAGTGATTATTGAATTCCCAGAACAACAGCTGAACACATTCATCATGATTTTGAAATGACTCCACCCTAACAATTATGCCAAGTGAAAAACATTTCTAAGATCTCTGAAATAGAGAGATAAGGGGGGAGAAGACTTCATAATTTGTGTAGTAGATTCTATATAAACAGGTATTTAAAAATATTATTTATCATACAATGTGAATTTTTTTCAGTAATATACTAACAATGTTTGTCATAATAAAACGCTGGCCTGATACAGTAAATATGTTTGAAAACAGCAACTGAGATGTTATCTTAGCAACTCTGTTGATACTCTGCTATGGTATCTCACAATCTAAAACAGGACAGTTACTGGAACAAGCTAATGTACATCCAAAACAGGGTATCAGCATTTGAGAGGAAACAAGGGTATTAAAACAGGTATCCATATAGCTTTTAGATCTGTTTTTCTTGTTTGGAAAGACACTGGGCTAATCCGACCTCTTCCAAAAAGCTTGGCATAACCTAAATATATCCTATAATGCTATGTGCCTATTTATTTAGCTGTTACACAACCTGTCTACCATCTTCTGCTTGCTTTCCTTTTTTTAGCAGAACTGAATGCAGCTCAGTGACAGTTTTTGATAATCTTTGGTAAGAAATGCATAATTTGATACAGAGATACTTCTTAATCTTGGCTTCAGGAGCTAAAGCTCAAACTCTCAATTTTTTAAGCACAAATTTTCATATGAAATACTTCATTGAAACAGCAGAGTAGTGATGAAAAATGGGGCTGGGGGAAAGGTTAGCTATGTATCACCAGCATCCTGAGAACTATCTATAATATGCTAAAATATTACAGACAGTTCTTGACAATGCTAACTGCTATAGTGATATAATTAATCTCATTCCATGTGTGTGTGTGTGTGTATATATATAGAGAGAGTGTGTGTATATATATATATATAAATTTACCTTAACTCAGTCACTATATATTTGGGATTTCTCTTTCTATAACAAAAATACACAGCCTTTTAGAAGTTTTGGTTAAATTTAAATAACTGTCCCAAAATACGTATTTCTATGCAGAACAGGAAATCAGTATTCAAGGACTGCCATCCCATTCAACATTTACTTTACTAAATTTATTATCCAATTGTAGATAAAAACACTCCTCCAGTTTATCAGACACCATAAGATGCAAAAGAACTGACAGGACAAAAAAAGCTGTTCTATACTATTTTTTGCTTTTCCAAAAAGTCAAGGTCTTGAGAAAACATAAACATGGACTAACCTATGCTTTTTATCACTTAAAAGCAATATTATGATACTATCTCCTAACTGCATCTGTTTGTTGCAGAGTATCTTCTGAGACACAGGTAAAGATTTAGCGTTCTTTGTAAAATAATTAGGGTGATGCAACCTGTGATTGTCATTCACAAAGAAGGGAAGAGCAGGGAGTAAAATATTTACCTCATTGGAAACTAATATGAGGTTAAAGAGAAATATATGGGATTGACTTGGATATATTTTAGTAATATTATCAGTAGAGAATTATGGAAAGATTCATTCATGTTGATTCATTTTTTGATTATATGGGGTATCTGGCTATCATACTGAAGACAGAGATTATAATAAAAGGTGGTGGAAACTGAGAAAATGTCAAGAAAGGGGTAATGTAAAGCAGTCATATGGACACATGTGAATGAAAAGTTTTTAGAACAAGATTACTAAGTCAATAACGTAAAAACAAGTTACACCATTGAAGATGTAGATATACTATCCATGAAGGTAACAGCTGATGAAGAGAGAGAGCTGTTCTCTAAAGCTAGCTGTTCACAACTGTTGAAAAAATCTAAGTCTTCATACACAAGAAACTTAGCTTTTTTAAAAATAATTGTTATTAATTGAAATCTGAGTATATATTAAAACCATTAAAACCAAATATTATATTCCAGAGCTAAGGCATAGGGATTCATTTGTAAATTCAGACAGGAAAGCATTTAGACATATGTTCTATGGTACTCAACACATCCCTTCTCATAAACAAATGTTTTCCTCTTTCTGTCATAATTTTGACAGACTACAAAAACATTCAATTATTCTCCTGAGTATAAAGAATTACCAGATATAATTTTACAACAACATATAGCATTAAACTGGGAAGGGTGGGAAGGCAATGATATTTGCATATATTCAAATAAGATTTTCTAGAGATTCTTTCACTCTGCTTATAACACCACTTCCTAAAACAGAATGGATATGGATCCTTTCCCTTAAGTTCGCCAAAATATTCAAGAAATCTATCTGTTGCCAAAAGAAAGAAAAAGAACACAAGCCTATCACCCATACTTCTTAGGAAAATGCTGCCATTGGTGGTAAGAAGGTTTCTTAGTAACACAGAAAAAGAACCTCATTGTGAAAGAGCACACTGTTTTTCTAAATATTTTCTTCTCTATGTTGCTCTTAATCAAAGCCACAGGAGTGTTTTTCCATAAAGTTGGCTTTCAAGAAAATATTTTTTGAGAACCAAAGGTGTCATTAAAACATAATTCTCTGCAAATTTTGGATGAATAATCCAGGGAGTGTCTTGCTGGAATCATGACTTTTTTCTTGCCAGTTTGCCAGACCGCTTAAACTCAAACCCTTCAGAATCAGTGGGTGCCCAGCAGCCAAACGTGCTCCCCACTGAGACAGGGAGAGTGACCTCACCTCCTTTCCTTCCCTGGAAAGGAAAGTTCCTTTTCTTCCAGTGAAACACCTGCACAACCACCTCCTTACCGTGATTTGAAAGTTTTAACTTACTAGTGGGATTTCGCCCCAACTATATGGGGTTGGAGAGCTGTAAAAAACGAAAAGAACAACAACTGCAGTCAATGGTCATATTTCTAACCAAAGCCCTTTCTTTAGAATGAACTTTCTTTAGAAAACCCAGCATTGCCATGTTTGCCACAGGCTCAAAAACATATTACCATTTAGCAAACACTATTTCCATGTCAAAATGAAATTTCAGAAGTTCAGCATTATGCCTTTTTCCCAATCCCCTCCCA
Organism: Crypturellus tataupa; assembly: GCA_034781795.1. Taxonomy (NCBI): domain Eukaryota; kingdom Metazoa; phylum Chordata; class Aves; order Tinamiformes; family Tinamidae; genus Crypturellus; species Crypturellus tataupa. The sequence goes on from JAWLRI010000673.1 coordinate 7,002,066, forward strand.
ATCTATCTTGGCATTCACTCCAGTTTGAACAGAAGAGTTTTCAATTCCCTCACAAAAGTAGCAGGATTAGCCCTTATTTTTAATTTTTATCTTTAATGTGGAAAAAAAAAGACAGCAAAAATAGTTCTCCAAACATTTACGGCAAAGTAAGCTGAAGAATATGTTTCTTTGTGCCATCTTCCTATTGCAAGAGAACTTACAGTACAATTTTATAGTTCTCGTTCTTTTCCCAACTGTAATTTTAAAGGTTGTAATTCTTGGGTATTCTACCTTGGGTTTTCTCTTGAGATTCTCTCTCTGTGTCCTTTGAGAGAAGAATCTCTCAAAATAATTATAGTACTCCATACACAGTTTTCCTTCTTTTGTTCAATGTCATCAATATTAATTTTAATCACTACTTATCAGAACAGTTCCTTTGCTTCCTTAATACTACTTTTCAAATATTTATAGACAGCTGTATCCTTCTTAGCCTACATTTAGCTAAGCTGTATATATTAAGTTCTATTACTCATTCCTCACAAATCAGTCCCAGAATGCTCTCTAAAATGGGCTCCATTTGTATGTAAAATGCAGGTAGTTATCGTTTTGGTACTGCAAGCTGATCCTGAATATCATTGCTTATTGTTGATTACACTCCACTCCTGAATACGTCAGACATATTTTACTTCCTTATTATTTTCTATTAGGTTTTTATGGACCAAAGTGAGACTTATTGGCAGCAATTGCAAGGATTTTTCAAATAATTTGAAGGGCCAAAGTATGTTTGCCTTATGTTAATACCTTCCTTTTCCGGATCTTTTAAAACATCTGTTCCCCAAAGGTCATTAGCCGTTCATTCATTTATTCATTAGCACTATACTTCAACAAAAAAAACAAAAAAACACACTCCTAAGGACTAAAAAAACCTGACTTTTTCAGAGGAAGAAAAATTGATATAGGTAATTTTATATAATTTTTTTTCACATACTACTACAGAAAAGTCTTTTCAACGTAGGACGCTTCTAGGACAGACAACTATACTAGTACATTAAAAGTCGTATTTATTATAGAAAATACACCTTTTTAATAGGATGAAGTGCACTTGTTTTGATCAGATAACAACAATCTTATGACTGATTATTAAAACATTTCATCAGCATTTAACCCTTTAAGCCTTTAATAAGATATCTGCACTTTGTGACAGCATTTTATTTTGGGTGAGTTAATTGTTTCACTAGAAATGAATAAAGAATTAAGCTAAGAGTAGTATAAACAATTTTAAGTATATATGCTATCCTTCACTTATGTGCTCCATAAGCAGGACATTTTCTTCCCCTGTCAGTTTACACTTCTTCCTCTCCTGGATAGCTTTCAACTATGTGACAACAAAGAAATCAAACACCAAAATAGCAGCAGCTACATATCCTCTGCATGACAGTGTAATTTCTTCTGCCTCAAGGCAGTGTCTAGCACTGCAGTCATAGCCTGTTTACTTCTAACTGGTGCTATATTACACCAAAGACTTAACTCTTGCTTATATAAAACTTGCACAAAGACCAGTTTATTCACAATGGTGCTATTTAGGGTTTGGAGTCCAAACCAGCACTTCCTTTTACAGCCAAGACGGTGACAGTAGTTGGACAGAACTCTAGGCCTCATACAATAGTAGAGAGGAGCTCAAGCCTTAATGCTACTTTTATTTCTATAAATAAATAAAAAGAAAAATGAAAAAGCAAATGTGTCTGCACATCCGTCCTTTTTTTTTTTTCATTCTGAAGCTATTTAAAATGAACTAAAAGCAGTTATCTTCTACAGTTTTCCAGTATGCTTTTGCCTAAAGTCAAATTTACCTGCAACAGAACTTTCATGTGTTAGCTAAAAAGCAAACATTTGTACAAAGGGGTATTTGTATGCTCATCAGAGCTGGGGTGCATGCCTTCTGAAAACCATATGAGCACCAAGGAGGAAAAAACAGAACTGAAATGAGACATTACAATTTCTAAAAGAGGAATTAAAAAGAGATATTAAGCTGCCTGCACTCTGTGAACCTCCTCAGCTTCACAAGGAATAGCAAACAGAATGACACCAGCAAGAGACAAGAGCCTTAATGCAAGATGGGGTGGGCAAAGCACTCCCGCATATGCAGTTCCACATTAACAGGAGAAGCTGCAACCATGCCCGCTGTGCCCTCTCCGTAGCATTCAGGTGATGTCGGTGGTGACTATCTGCTCACTGGCACTAAAAGTCTGGAAGAATTTCAAATCACAGTTCAACCAAATGGCTTCTTTTACAATTTTTCAGATACATCTGTAACAGTAAGTTAAACATGTCCATGAGTATTCCAGGGAACTGAGGCCAACCGGTACAAAATGACATATGTCTAGGGTGGTAAACTCCCCTAGTCTGCAAAACAGAGTGGCCTCACAGAAACTGCCTTTTGGGAATGATCCTTGGAACACTGATCCCCAAACAGTGTCCAGGAATTAGCTCACTAGTTCTGGCATTGAGTTAATCAGAACATTTTTTCTGTAAAATTTTTATTTTGGACATAGCTGAGGAAACGCAGAATGTTCCCAGGTCTAGTTTGCCTCCACACTGAAAGTAACTCCAGCCCCATCCAATCATTTTCAGCTGGTACAAGGGAAGCAGGTCAATGCCATGTTAATCATAACCACGCAAAACTGAAATACAAAGCTGAGGAAGCCAGTACTACTTTGGTATTGTAATGAAAAGGCAGGTAACAGTTATTAGAGACTGGTCATATCTCTGAGGGTATCAATAGCACGTGTCAGACACACAGCTATCATACAGCCGTAGCTAAAACAGACAACTGCCATGAAAATCTGATTAAAAACTTTACCTTGTAGTTCACACACTGAAGAGAGGCAGTGAAAGGCTCTGTCCTTATGTTCATAGTACACATGATTATCCTATTTAACATCATTACTTTCCTCCCCTACAGACAAAACATGAGTACCCTACTTGAGAGGAACTGCTCCATCCACTCCTATTTCCCCAGCTAGACAGTGAAGTCTCTGGGACCAGTTGGGACACAGTGCCCAATCTGCCAGTTGGAAACAATTAGCAAATCATCGTGATCATCACAAGATACGCAAACCCAAGGAAGCCCCAGTCCCTGGTATCTCTCATGTCTCATCATCCTGTGCATACAGTAAAAGAAAATACTAATTAAAAAAAGTTTGAACTGCAAAGCATACACTTCAGAAAGCTGCGCTTTGCTGGGCACATTCATCTCTGCTGGTGCATGAGCTTAAGAGTGTTACTTGGGCCATATTCTGCAATATTCCTGCAGTATGATTGCACTATTTTCATATGCAATTCGGCGAGAGAGCAGATACGTAAATACCCAGTCTAAATATGCTACAAGGCTGATAGTGATGCTAGAAAACTCTGTTATCCTATTTTAGCAAATCCCTGTTTTGCCATTGGTTATAACCTATTTTACATAAACTATGCCCAATTACCCATAGAATCATAGAATGCCTAAGGTTGGAAGGGACCTCTAGAGGTCATCCAGTCCAACCCCCCTGCACACGCAGGGC
>JAWLRI010000673.1:7029263-7063602 GCA_034781795.1 Crypturellus tataupa
GTTGCCATTTTCCATTTACAAGTCACCTTTAATCTTTTAAACTAACCTTCCAAACTACAGCCAATGCAGGGCCTTGTCTACTTTAGCAAGACAGATACATGGCAATATAATGAGGCAGCTCAGTTGTCAGGCAAACTTTTCTTTGGCTAAAACACATTTCTATTGAGTTAATTAGCCTTTTAGTAGCAGAAGACTAAAGTAAATAAATGCTGCTGGACAATAAAAGAATGGTGTACAGATATTTCTGTTAAAATTTACTGCAGCCTCTCCTCATGCCTGAAGGATGCATGTAAACATACCTGCCCACATCCAGTTTAATTTTGAACAATCCCTTCCCCTGCTCTCCCCCTTTTCATGGACCTACTAGATAGCATCTGGAATGACAAAACTATCGTGTTAGATGCCCAGCTACACAGTAGTTTCAAAATGCTGAATTCCTTAAGTTTCTGAAGATATTACCATATTTGTTAAACTTGTCATATTTGTATGAATTTCCAGCTCCCAGAATTAAGACAGAAACAGTTATAAGCCAGAAAATTCAAAATAAAAATTCCAAAACATTCCATTTGTTTGTGGCAAACAACAAGAACCCTAGTAAATGCAGTGTACAAGTAACCCAAGCAAAAAAAAGATTCTCAAAGCCATATATGTCAACAGCCAGTAGAGGCCAGAAGCTTCTCAGAAGTTTATTAAACTAGCTAAGCTGTGCATAGCAGAAAATTATCACACTATTGCAAAGTGCAAGAGTAAGTATATATTTTAAGCTTCACATGGGTATTTTCTAAAGAGAAAATAAGTATTTTCTCGCATGAAATTCTTATTAAAACATTGTCTTTTATCAATTAATTTATCTAAGCAATCAAATAAAGAGTGCATCTCAGTGAGTTATTATAAAACAGCAGTGGGGTGCTATTCTGAATCCAGATTTATGGTGTGAATTAAGGTCTGAAATACGTTGCCTGAAGGAATACAATCAGAAATTACTTTTCTTCCTTAATAAAAAAAAGTAACACCCGTGTTACTAAGGGTTAGAGCACAGGGAAAACCCAGGGAGCTGATGAGAAACAAATGTGCTGAATATTCTATGATCAATTCAAAGTATTCAAATATGTGGATTTGCACTATTGAAGAAAACTGGCATTAGACTATAGACACTATAGACACTAGTCTGTTTTAAAAACAACAGAGAACCTGATACAGTAGCTCTAAACATGACTTAGAGGGAACAAAGTTCAAGCAGCTAAAATCTGTGATCAATGAGGATTTTTAGCTTAAGAGACTAGTGACTTCGCAAGAGTCTGAAAAGCCAACAACCCACAACTCTGAAGAAACCTCCACGTTTCACGCTGACTAACAGGATTTGCCTGAGGATGTTCTGCCAGGCCATATCCATGCCACCCAGAAGTGCCCTTTAACCACAGCAGTATAGAATCTCAAAACACCGAATTAGTTTTTGCTAGCCATTGGGATCATATGTGTGTTGGTCAGAGAGTTAAGTGGAACTTTAAAATTTTAATGTACAAATAAGAAGGAGGTAGCATTACTCTACCATCTTCACAATGATGGATGCGAACAGGATGGCAGCAAAAAAATTCATGCCAGATTACTGTGTTTAGCACAGTAGCCTAATTTCAGCACATAATCTTCCCTTATGTAAGCCAAGTTGCCCAAATCAAGGTGACTTTATATTAGTAAGCACCACGCAGTCAGGCCTCGCAACAGCTTAGGTACGCGTATTCTCATCTTTATGACAAAGATCAGCAGTTGGAAAGGTCACGACAGACCTCCCAGGATGATGAAGAGGAGCTGCTAATCATGCCACAAGTTATGCAACTGCTGGGGGGAGTGAGTTTCAACAACCAAAGCACACTGCTACAAAGACAGGCCTATGTACAACAGATAGATATCTCTATAACTGTAGGGATAAATACTTACCTGTATGCACAGGCACATCAGACAGAGCCAGACACCTTTCTCCTCAGGGGAAACACACAGCCATGAGATACTAAGCGTACTTTGGTCTACATGACCACCACACACCTTCTTATAGGCCTCAGAGATGAACTGGCTCAGAGGCTGATGAAAGTCAGATTATCCTCATTAATAGTGTGATAACAGTACGCTAATGGAGTGAAAGGATAAGCATACAGGAAATAAGTAAAGGGAGTATTTCTGTGGATCGGTGCTTCCTTTGTAAAGGAAATTTGAGGACTGCAAACTCCTGGGAATGAAAAACTGCCTGTACAAGAGTATTTCTACTCAGGTCATGCAGTAAAAGTAATCAATAAGTAACTTAAAGAATGTTGAATAACACACATGCAGTGCTGTAAAATGGAGTTGTTTCTTCTGATGAAATAAGGAAAACAGACACAAGTGTCCTTTTCCAACTCACTATGAACATACTGCCAGAACATGTTTGGTTACTGCCTGACAAGTTCATTTTCTAGTTTCAAAAATCAACCCCTAAAAACAAAAAACAAAACCCTTCCTAATTATTGTTATTTTTCCTTAGCAACTTCTTTCACACTGTCACAACAAAGATCTGTCCTATTATAACGAGATTACGTAAAATATGCATCCTGCTTAGTTGTATAACACCACCTAAAATGCTCTTTACATAAACTTCTTTATCAATAATTTTTCTGAACATACATGCCTTTTGGACAATAGAAAATCCAAATTTTCCTTCTTTAGTTTAAAAGGAGCTGTTTTATGGTTTTGCTGCTGCTTAACTCCTTAAATAACTTATTAGTATTGTTCAAAAAGGTAGTTGATAAAGAACATTTAACTGTTTAACAATACTCAACAGACAGTTGATTATAGAAAGACATGTCAGTGCACATATGGCAGGCGGATAAATTATGCACATCTGGATTACTTTTGGCAAGAAACACAGCTAAGTGTCTAAAGCCAAGTTTAGCAATCTGTCACTATCAATATGTGCATTTATTTAAAAGACGTCAAGGATTCAAAGTCATATTTTCTATTTCTTCGTAAATGTTCCAGCGCTTCATGAGACGGCAAAGCAGGTGACAAAACACATTGCTTAAATTGCCAAAGGCTGTATAAACAGGGATAATTTTGAACTCACCATGCACACAGGAGTAGCCAAATTCTCAAGTCAACTCTATTCTTCAACAGTTTATACTAAAATTCAGTATACAGTCAAGACCCATAATTAAGTTCAGCATAGCCACCCCCAAAACTTAATAGAAATTTGTTAAAATAATTTCATAATTTCAAACAAAATTGACCAAAATGAAACTACCATTAAAACTGCAACTACAGCCTAACTTACAGCAATTATTCTTTGTGTTTAGTGATAGTTTAATGAGAAATACTCCACCTGAGAGTTACCTTCCTATACCAAAATAAAACAACAGATATTTGCTTACACTATGCAATGCAGACAAAACAGACCTATCTAATAACCTTAATAGGTATTAATACGCACACTGGGCACCAATAGTTATACGACATCAAATTAAGTGGTTAAGGCAAAGCTATTTTTCTCAAATAAACAGTGAATATGACCAACAAGGCCTTTATAAATCTAAAAGTACTAATAAATATAAAAAACAATTTTGTATCAAAAAACTTTTTAAGTTTTCTTTGGTATTAAAACCATTCGACTAGTACAAAACTACTAGGGTAGGGGAGGAAGAGGCAAAAAAAACACTGCTCATCGCCACTTCTCATTAAAAAAGATGCTACAAAAGTATTTTATAAGAATTCTAAGACTTCTCATCCCACAAGAGAAACTGAAAATCCCTTTGTCAGATATTGTCCCTTTTTTGGCATGGGGGCATTTGTCTAGATTTAGCTGAATGATCAACTGTACTTATTAATTTCATTAAATTCATCCACACTCCTGTTATTTATATCTATACAGAGGAGAGCAAGCCTAGTGTCCCATTTATACAGGTTATACACACACAGAGACAGTATTAGTCTAAGTAAGCTAACATTCAGTGCTTTACTACAATAAAGTTATTTGCTCTATATTTTGTATGCAAGATGCACAGCAACTTATTCTCTTAGCTCTGTATTAGTATATAAATACATGATATAATGGGTAATGGATATATACAGGATTTGATTTACAGTTATAATTGATCTTTAATTATATTCATCAGAAAAAGTTATTGAAAAGGATTATAATATTTATTCCAAGTATTTAACATTTGCCACACCAAAAGTATTTAACCTTCTAATACATTTCTCCACCTTAAACCTTGATATGCATTCTATAAAAAGCAGACACAACTTGCATTTTGTTTCAGACAAAAAGGTAAATAACAATGCACAACATGCATTATATTTTAAAATAAGGGACTGATTCATCATCTTATTGAACACCTAACCTGCAGCTGAATGTTTTATTTCTCTCCTGCTTTTGAGGAAAAAAATATGAAAATACTATGTTGAAGAAAAACGGGAAATCAGGAAAGAAATATTTATTTTCCTGACAATATTTATTTTCTCTCTTTTTGGTTGAAGGGTAAAACATAATGTCAGGAAAATATTCACAACATGTGCAGACCAAACACAAAATGAAGCAGGAATTCATGCAAGTCCTCTCCACAGATTCACTTAGGATGGCTTTTTTGTGTTTCCTTGATGGTGCATCTTTGAGTAGATCATTTTAGACATTTCCGAGTGTGAACATTTACTTCTGTTTTCTCCAGTATTCCCCATAATTTTCATTCTTCTTCATGAGTACCCAAAGGATACACACAAAATTTGGTACAAACTTTTCCCACCAGAAAGAACTACTTGACAAATTCTCGACAGGCATGCATACAAGCATATTTTAAAGTAGATTATTAATTAAACTGAACTGAAAGAAATCTTTTAAAAGAGATAAGTGCAAATAGCTGCTTACCAGCAGAAAGCTACTAACCAGCACTGAAATGGGTAAACCACAAGCTTAGTCATGTCACAGCTTAGGTAGAAGATAAATCGAGAATATAGTGCGCATCCTCTACTGGACACTGGGCATGAATTCCGTATGTCAGGGTTGAAATGAATAGGCAGGAAACTTGACAACCTCCGTTGTACTGAATTTCATTTCAAGTGCTTAGATTACTAATAGTTAAGATTGTATATCAGCAGCTTTTTGATTGCATAAACCTGTCCGGACTCAACTGACTTTATGTCAATGTCTCGAGACACTGCAATGTCTGGAACATTAAAATCTCTGCCAGCAGAGGGGGACCTCTATTGTCATTTCTTCCTTTCAATGCACTCAAAAGGCCATCTTTGCAATCTATTATTTAGCTTCGAAAGCATTCTTCTTGCAAAACACATATACAGGACTAAGCAAATATTCCTATTTCCCATGCTCATTCAAGACAGAAAACATAAATTGACTGTTCACATTGCTTTGATCACACTGTGGGACAACATTTTCTAAAGCTCCTTCTAAAATTCCAAGTACACTGGCAGGATTGTATTTTAAGAGAACTGTGTTTAGTTTATACAGCTCACTCCTGCATCACTAAACCTTTGTAGCTCTTGTCTTCTACCACACAAACCAACATGTTTCTTCCAAATGTACTTGGGTCTCCTCATTATTCAAAACTTCAGAGTGTCATTATAATCCTAGAGTTTTTATAGACCTTCTCTACACAGCCATAAGCTGAAGGGCAGGAGTGACTTCCACAAAGCTGCACATCACCTTTACAACAAAGACAATACAGGAACCTGAATTTGCTAACAACTAAATGTACTCCAGAGCAATTTTAATTACTTCTTCCTCTATAAATTACATTTATTTCTCATCTCAATTTCTTTCCCCACAAGAGTCTCTCTTTCATTAAAGCAAACTACATAGAGCTACATGAAGAAACTGAAATTATAATTACCTTTTATGATGAAAGATTACATTACATTTTCAAAATAAGATTTTGGTACGGAGAGCAGAAAATAAAAACCATTAGCAATTAAAAATCCTACTGCATAAAAATTTTGAATTTTGAAAAATGTGGGTGATAGGCATTTAGTAATTTTGCTGGATAGTCATCAAATGAACAAATTTACAGAAGCTTCTTATGAGCTAAATATTTTTATTTACTTTGTGTGGCCTTATCCCAGACAAGCAGCTCTAGATGAAAAATTACTATGAAATTCAAAAAGCAGACAGAATGCAAGAAATAGAGGTTTAAAACAATTCAGGAAATAGTTCAGGAAATAATTTGGATTTAGGTTTTTTTATTTTGGGGTTTTTTTTTTTGCGGTGGGGAGAGGAGGAGAGCTGTTTTGTTTGTTTTCATGAGCTAAAGTTACAAGTAATCTTATAAACGAGCCCCAGGTAAAGTATACTGCCTTAAGGTGCAAACCACTTTTGTCAATGCAGGAAGCTAGCCACTTGGGAAAAAGCAAAACTAAAAAACAACTGGCAAACTTTGCCAACCCCTAATCTGGGTGCTTAGCCATGCCACCACATCATGCTCAGACAAAACTTTGATCATAAATTCCTTTTCAGCAGCCAAAATGAATGACAATAGGCAAGCAGGTTTCTATGGTAAGGCTGTGTGGCAAAAGCTTTCAATAACCATGTCAGCTCCCAGGGACTTTAATTTGCTTCTGTGGTGGCCTTTGTCTTTATCTTTAAAGAATTCAGTAACTACATGACACACATGCACCTATTTTTTTTTCAGTATTCTTGGGCAAATTATAATTGCTCTCAGACACACATTTGTGCAGGGCAGTGATCGCTGAGAGAGACTTGCAGCACACCAAACAGGTGAGGCTCAGGCCTCTGGCACTAAGGTTTCAATGCTGATATTTTCACGTAGCAATCGGCAACATGATTTTTTTCTTGGAGTCAGAGGCAAGCACAGCTCCTTTTCTGCTTGTTAGTGCTCTTCTGCCCACCTAATTCTAGGTGGCATTAGCTGGTGTACCTAGTCTGTAAATATTACTCTTGAGGAAGAATGAGTTTCATGGAGGAAAAAATATTAAGAGACTGTTTTTTTCTTCCTTTTCATCTCTTCTCCCTTATCATTTGTCTATTAAAGATAAGATGATGAGATGTGTGGCTCTGCAAAGATAAGCATGAGATTATTACTATAAAATACAAAAATAAAAACTTTTTTAACAATAGCTTCAGAGACAAGAGTACGAGACACACATGACTTGGCCCTTCCAGGACAACACTTTAGCTACTATGTGTACATAGTAATGCTGCCATGATACTATGAAATTAAATATATACATAATAACAATAAGCTTATATGTCCCTAAAATACAGTACTGCAGCACAATAAAACCTTGCAACACAGAATTTAAAAGAGAAGTGCTATGTGGTCCTTAGAAAGCTTCTCATATTGACCCAAGACTGGCAAGGAAAATCATGACGATAATACAAGTTTTATTTTGCTGACTGGCCTCAACACTTCCAAGCTCCTGTTTGCATGATTGCTTGTGGCATCTATAACACTTCTGCAGAAGAAGCTCTACTAAAAGGTTGTGTATAGACTCAGATTAAACTCAGGGGGAGTTAAAATAGTAAAGTGACAAACCCATCAAATCTTTTTGAAGGACAGCTATTTGCAATAGCCAAAAATTAGAAAGCTGCTCAATAAACCTTCTCAATAAAAGACTTTTTTTCCCTCCTAATATTAGGAACTAAGACTCTCAGAGTGCTTTCAAATAAGAAAAGTATAACCATTATGGTGATGGGTAACAGTTCATATCTATCCCAGTAACAAAAACTGCAGTTTAAAAAAAAAATGCATATATATTTCTTTGATCATTCCACAGAGAAGCCATCTAAGAAAAGCCTGAAGATGCAATAGAGAAAATTTGGATAGAAGCTGCTCGACTTATGGTCCCTCACAGATCCAGCTCCACTGAAGAGGGAGGGCAGTTGTCCAGAGTGCACTCAGCTGAAAAATGCTAAATTTATGGAATCCTGTGGTGTTTTGCAGGATTTTTGGCAGAGTTTTCCTGCTTTTCTATAGGACTACATCGGTTTCTTGCTGTGTCTTTTGTGAGGCTCAAGCTGCAAATTCTGTATTTAGTACAGGATTGCCACACTTTTCAGCAGTAGCACTTTTATACCAATCTTTGCAAGTCTTCCATAAACTTGACTCCTGAAGAGCCATATTATTTTGAATTGAGAACAAAGTAATTGATTAAAAAGCAATTAAGTACTAAAAAAAGAACAAGGAATATGATTCAAAGATTTCATTTTCTTTGGAAATACACAGGATTGCATTTCAAGGAAAAGAGCCTGCAAATCACCAACCTTTTTTTTTTTTTTTTTTTTGTCCTATTAAAGTAAATATAAGGAATCTTTGATCTAATAGCACTTACAATTCAGGCTTACATTTCTAAATATTTTTCTAAACTATTCTATAGGTGGATTTTTTTTCTTTTAATACACCAAACCACCCAAAGGTGAACGCAAACACCAACAAAAACATGCAGTTAAACAAGGGAACCAAAAATTATTGAAATAATCAGGATTAAAAGATAATAAAACTTTTCTAATAACATATAACTAATTAAATCATGCATATTATCTACTTATTAGGACTAACTCAGGGATGCCATTTCAGAATCTGTCGATCCTATATTTATTTTGAATTATCACAAAAGAAGAGAATCCAAGCTGATAAACTGCTCAGCAAAGTCTTTTTCAAGCGCTGTGACACCAGGCTCAGGTGTCAAAGTAATACCATTACCTCCGTAAATTAACTTGCAGCTGCTGTTGTCAAACAAGCTACAAGTTGACAAATTATGTAAATACTCTAAAATGCCTTTGTATAAAATCAAAATGTAAACTCAGCCTCATAAGTGCATAATAACTTTTGATTAAAAAAAGATTAATTATGAAGTGCATTAAAATCAACTAATGATTTTTGCACAGTTTAGCACATTTTTTCAGCATTTGATCTAATCTGTTTTACTCACTTGAAAATAATCTAGCTAACCCCTGGCTGACAATCCTAAGCAATGTACATCAACTCTTCCTACTGTTTAATCGCAATACTTGGCCAATACAGACACTGTCAAGCACCTTCAGCTACTCACTGCAGTTTCCTAGAATATTTAAAATCTACTTTTCAGAGTACAGAGAACCTGAAATAATTTACATGCTACTTTACTACTTAAATAATTCTTATAACTGCTCCAATAAGAGGAGACAATATCAGGACTATAATAACGACGTATATGCAAGTTCAGGATAGCTTATGACTGGAGTTCTCGTAATTCATGTTACCATTCTTTAATTTGTATCTGTCAGACTTCACTACATATAAAGGCACTAGGATGTTGACTGAACTACAGACATCTTGGAAAAGAAGATAAAGAGAACGGAAATAGAGTGTAGAGTGAGAGCACCAGCTGGGAGACAACAGTCTCCTCAACATGTTCTCCTTGATGCTTCTCCAATCTTTTGCGCTAAGCTGCCTAACTCCTACTTTAGATCATCCAAACTTCCACCAACAAAACTAGATGTTTTTTGTGTGTTTGAAACAAAGGGCAACGAGGGAAAATACACACACACACATTTGCCACATTCCATTTTGTTTCAAACATACAAAATCTGTGTTAAATATACATACAGATACAATTATATAAATTATGTGCACAATTATATAATGACAAATCTGAACTTTTCTGAGGACAGTCTTGCAAGATGTTTCGCAATCAAGAAGTCAGAGTTCTAGACTCCCTTCAGCCATGACCTGTGCTTTGACATTAGTCGAGTTCCTCCTCCTTACAGTGCTTCTGCCCCCGCTCCAGCCCTTCTCAGTCTCATTCTCCACATCTATATTTCAGTACACTGTCCTTAGCTACTCCATCCCCACACGGTGCAGCCTCTACATAACACTTTTAATCTAGAGATACTTAAAACATACCCCTCATTTCACCTTCAGAGGTTTTAGAGAGATTCACATACATGCGTAGTCTACATATAGGAGCGAACTCAAAATACCAGGCCATGACTGAAACAAACACACAGAGATAAGCTTCATACACCCCATTTCTAGACATCCTGGACTTCTAAGAATCTTATGGCAAGGCTCTATCTAAAACAGAGATGTCGCTTGTTTGTCCTACCCTTCAACCACAGCTCCCTTCTGGATCCTCCAGCCCTCTCCATACAGGTCAGATACTTGATGATCTGCTGCCTTCCACCTGCAGGAAACGTATGCGCCAGATCCCAGGCCTTGCTACCCAAAAGAGGAGACCCCAAGGCTTTTATCGGGGTGGGAGCAGCAGCCACCTCCTAACGCAACCATGCTGCCAAGTAAATAACAACAAACTAACATACAAAACAAAACAAAGAGCTGAATTCAATTTTCCCCATCTCAAAACAGGCAGTTCTTCAGACAATAAGCATTCCTTCTACACTTATATGTAAGGGAGAGGTGACTAACAGAGGCAAAAAGACTTTCTGAATGCCTGGAGAGCTTGGAGAGGGTTTGGAAGGAATAAGCTTGCCAGAAAGTGCTGGCAAGCAAAAGCCCTACAACAGCAGGCAATGGGATATCCAAGCATTTTTGCTTCTCTTTCCAGACATAGTATTACCACCCCCACCTTCTAATTTATGCAGGGGAAAGATGGCATTGTTGTATTCACTGTCTTCGTTAAGCAAGATTTTTTTCCTGTTGCACAGAAGGAATAATTTCCAAAGGAAGAATTAGTCAAATATATCTGGGGAGTATTTTAAGCCCATTTTACAGTTCTGAACTTTGAACTGTTAGACTTCATTGGCATAGCAAAACACTTAATTTTCATGCAACATATTAGGCTACTTCATTCCCAGTTTGGAACATTTTGGAGACGTGTTTCAAAATATAGCCTGGAGACATACAAAGTGACTTTAGTAAAAGAAAGCACATCCATTTTCATTAGGAAAAGAGTGCCTTCAATACTTTTATATTTTGTTTCTCACATTTTACTACACTTTACTGTTTCCATTTTGTCATGACATGCATTAAATCACAACTTTACAACATGGAAGGTTTGTTTTTAACTAGTTAACCTACAGCAGCTGTGTCTTCACCTCAAGTATCACATTTTGCTGTTAGTTACATATCATGACAGACAACATGAACAGGAAAACCTTCTCTGTTGCATTTCGGGATATGAGTTAGCCTCTCTACTTTTAAAGAAATGTTTTTTAAAGAGCAATAATGAATCAGAAGCAATATTTTCTGACAAGCGGAACTGGAATTCCGGAAAATCAGAATTTGGCAATATCTCCCCTTCCCCCCATTTTTAAGCAGTTTTCCTGAACTTCGCAGCAATAAATGCCAAAAGAGATTGTAAAAATCTTTTGATACAATAGGTAGTGATTTATGAAAAAAGAAAAACAATTTTTACAGCAACAAATTTTCATTTTTAAACAAAAAGACCTCAGACTGCAAACGTTATCCATATCTAAATACATTTTTATATATTTCTATTGCTTTTCTAAATTCATCAAATGAGATAAGGAATATCAGCTCTTTTTTTCTCTGTGAATTGCAGTATTGCTAAATAAATCTACTCTTAAGATTCACTTCTGCTTTTAAGCCAAATTTGAAGTCCTGTTCCAGTGTCTTGACTCCTAAAAAAAAAAAAAAAAAAACTTTAAAAACTAGCACAATGAGATGGCATTAGTCTCTTCCCTCTGACCAAATGCCTTGTAATAGGTAGCTCGGTGTAGATGACTTAATTCAGACACACTGAGTAGCTGAATAATTCAATCAAATAGAAGAGCTAATAAAAAGTACACAGATTGAACAGAATGTTATTTAGGGAAAAGAGAAAGTCAATGGAAAGAGAATAGTAGCCAAGCTTAAGTGTATTTTGATTCAGTATTTCGATTTGTTAAACCATCATTTGTTAAAGCTATCATTTTATCCCCTAATAAGTTTCCATTGACTCACATGACCTAGAGCTGCAGAGAAAGCTAGTCAAGTGTAGAGGGTTCAAAACTTATAGCAACTGAACATCAGCTGGAAGAAACCAGAGCATGGAAACAAACTATGGTAAAATTATTTGATTCTAGTTTGTAGTAAGGACAGGGCTACTTTGGACACTAAATGCTTTCAAAACAAACTAATTATATAAAAAATTTTTAATTTTAAATTAATTCTACAAAGTAGGACTGACATATTTGGATAGAAAGATGTTTGTCTTCTAACTTAAATTATAAGAATTTTCCCCTTTAAGTCATAAATCACTGGAATACTTCAAAGTATCAAAGAGCTCAGAAGAAAGTTAAGAAACAGAGCATTGCACACAAAATGTACTGTGTGTCCTATGTTCAGCCGTCACTTAAGTTTACCAGGTGATAAAACTGAAACACACATACAGTGCCAATAAAAGAGAACAAAGACAATCCAAAAATAATCTAGTGTCACATAATGAAATAAAGTCAAATGCAATTACTACGCAAAATCAAATGTTCAGTGCAATTAGCCAGATATATATTATTGTCCTTTGTTCTCTTTAAACAAAGTAAAGACATTCCCTTAATGTCAATGAAATTATTCGAATGAACCAGAAGAGCAAAGTTCCTAACATCAGGTAACAACAATTATCTCAGTTATGGTGAGTTACTTTCAATCATTTAGTTTTTCACATTTACTAATATTAATGCAACACAGAAAGATCAAGGCAACAAACTCGGTCCCTGTAGTATAATCTAAAAGTTAACACAGGTGTATGCCAATTGTGGAAAAGTGATTTTTGACAGCCAGCAGGAGTAAGAATAAATTAGTGAAAACTTCTGGTAGCAGGCAGGAAAAAAAAGCACCTTAGCCCTAAGACCACCCATTTGTTTTATTACCTACTGCTTCAATGCACAATGATAATATGGCTAAAAGGCTGCACTTCCATTTTTACTAATGCCTGCCAAATCAAAAATATCAATGGCAAGAGTTTGCTATGAGTTAGACTATCAAAGCAACAGGCTGAAAGCATATTCTACATGTTAGTTGTACTCTTCAAATCACAGAGGTTCAGACCATTGGTAATTAAGAAAAGGAAAAAGGACTAAAAATAAATTCAGAAAAAGGTAGCACCAACTTCTTTTCACAGTTGCAAAGTAGCAGTAAGAAATACACAAATATTAGCAAGGGTGATGAAGTATATTAGCCTGCCTTAAAGACAAGCTGTCAAAAGTCCAATTCACATATCATGAAGCAACATTCACTCCTGGAAAAGTTGTTTCTTCAAAATACGAAGACATTTTTTTCTTCTGGTTTTTACATTTTTAAATGTAAGATAAATTCACATTCCACAACGACCAAGTCTTGAAGTCTGGCATTTCATATACGCATGAGGAAAAATTATAAGGGACACAAGGAGAAAGAAAAAAACCAGAATATGCTGCAGAAGATTAAAAAATCACATTCCTGGGCTACCAGCGCTAGAATTTTTTATATACATACACGCACACAAACACATAAATATGTTTGCACCTGCGTACCTATATGAAGTTTATGTATGTACCTACATGAAGTTTTTATATTATACAAACACGCGCATACATACACGCTATGGCTCTCAAAATAAGCAGCACGGGCACATAATTAAGGGGTCCCCAGGGCTCATAAAGAAAGTGCAAAGACCTTGTTAGTGTTTGGCCTTTCTTTCGCACCCAGTCTCATTGTAAAACAGTCGACCATGAAAGTACTTTAAAAAGCTGATTTTATATTTACAGCATGATTTTATAATGTACCTTTCATGTTTGAAAGAAGCTGGTACTTTGGTATACCTTCCTGGCAAATTCAACATGAGTCACAAACTTTCTAATTTACAACTTTCAGAAATTTGAATGCTTTTGAATACCGGGATTTTCAACTTTGCAATTTAATGACAAGCCTGCCTTTGGCCTTTGCTGACCTGTTGTGAAGTAAATCAGGCACACTAATGTGGGCTAACAAGTCTTTTTCACACTGTTCGATCACCCTGCATCTTTCTTCTCCGCAGACACCGCCTCTCTCCCACTCTCTGTCTAGCCATCCTCCCTCAAAGCAAACAAAATGGTCACTGTAACCCTGCATTACTGCTCATTAGATCACAGGTTAGTCAAGTGGAACTGCCCGAGGTTCCCAAAGGAGAGCTATACTTCAAAAATCTGTCCATGTCAAATGAAGAAAAAACCCCTGAGCGTGGGGTCACCCAGATCAATGATCAAAAGAGACTGAGAATAGTGGAGGGAAAAAAAGAAAAAAAAAGCCCTTTTTTGTTAAAAAACAGCCTTCTGTATAATAAATCAGAATACAAAGATACTAAGCATTTTCTTCCCCTTAACAACACTTCATTTTCATTTTAAAATGTAGTAACTTATTTAAAAAAAAAGTTTTGAAAAACAAGATTATTTTGCAGTGTCAAGCATGACGTTTTAGTAAGGCCCAAAATTGTCTCAGCAAAAGAAAAAAATCATGGAAAATACTGGGAACTTTCTCTCCAAAAGACACTTAAAATAATTTTAAATTCAACTATGATTGTAGTTTAAACAAAGGCATTCTAAACTTTATGAGAAATCATATAGGCAGTGTATAACTCTACAAAAAATTAGTCATCCAAAATTATATATTTTGAACACTTCTAGAATATGAGAGATGTACCAGAAGTGTAACACTCGAGGTGGAGCGAGAAGGAAGTACAGTACTTAAACTGTAGCAACAGTTTAAAAAAATGTAAAGATGACTAAAAAAATGGAGAGAAGTTCCTTTTTTTAGAAAAGGAATGACTTTATCTGTCTGTACTTTTGACATACAGTGCATATCTAATTAGTCAAAGAAGAGTATTGGCTATATAATGAAATTTTGTGCACGCATGCTTTTGAACAATAAATAGCCTTTACTTATACATAAAGGATGGGATATGATATGAAGAAGAATTGATCTAAATAATGCATTGTAAAATATCATAGATACTGTAACTCATTTTAAATAAGCTTGGTTAGGTAACAAATATAGTGCCACATCAAAAAGGATCAAAATATTTTCTGCAAAACTGATGACAGCACATCTTTGCAACAACTCCAAAGACCTTTATTTTTCCATACCAAAGAGTAATATAAATCTCACTCTGCCATTTCCTTTCTCCTCAGCCATGAGTAAAAGCATGATTAGATAAAAGCAACCAAGGTATCTAATCTGGAACACGATATTTGGTAGTATTATAACTGATATATACTGTGTTCCAAAAGTAGTATAGCAACAGAACAAAGCTATGGTAAAGCAAAGGAAAGAAGGAAATAAATCCTTAAAATATTTTAAAGTGTTTCATTAAAATAATTTCAATTTCAATCAAATAGTTTATTAGGTTCTACTACCACACAGAAAAAAAAAATGAAAGCATCACTAGTGTAGTGATATTTTACATAAAAAACACCATGAAAATGTTACAGAACAAACCTATATCAACAAACAAGAAGATAACATAATTTTAAGTAAAAATGGTACTGTAGCAAAAATATAATAGATCCATAAAGTGTAGTAAATTCAGTTATCCCCTTATATAGGAATATGAAGACAAGTTGAAGCACTTGAAAATCATTCACTAAAGCAGTTTTGAGTTTGTTAATGCCTCACAGTTTGTATGAATACTTGAACATAGAACTTCAGAACTTCATTAACTTTAAAAATGTCTACATTTCATATTTTCAACTTTTATTTTCAAGACACTTGTGATCCTTTCAATTTCCAACATGAGCAGAATTTGAACAATCAGAGATAACAAAGAACAACAGAAAAACAAAGATTTGAGAAATTGTGTGTATTCCATACACTGTTAACACTCTATGCTACTTAAATAGCAGACAAAAACAATTTTAAGCATGATCTCGATAAACCTGAACACATTAACACGTCTTTTAAAGGGAATATTATTTAACCAAATATTTTAAAAAATTCTCTTATCTATTTGGATGCTCCTTTACTAATAACTATTTTCTATACAAATTTAGAATTTTAACATGCTCAGTTTCAACAAAACAAGTACTGTTTCACGTCAGACTGCTGTAATAGACTTTCTAAACATTTAAACTATTTTGAGAAAACATTTATGCTTTTAAAGATTCCAGAATGACTAACGATATCCTGCAGTATCAACAAATCATCATTAGAATAATGTCATTATATTCAAAACTCTGCTTCTAGTCTTATAAGATTGTTCCCAGATGCTAGAGAGTAGATAATTCATGTTTCTTCAGGGGGTATGTCTGCATCTCCTGTTGAATCACTGGAATAAGCTGACGGGAGAATGGTTTCCTCTTTTTGAATCAAATGCCATTATGCATTTGATTCAGAAGAGATTTCTGAAGAAATAATAGACACTGTTCTCAACATGTATTACTACAAAAGAAAGCCTCAAATGAACTGCTCTAAGCAAAAACTCAGCAGTACTCCATCCTCATCCTCCCTGACCTGTGAGACCCTTTACCACTGTTGAACTTGCTGAACTTCTCTCCATTCTTCATTTCCATTTCATCCCTAGATTCCTCTCTAATTATCTCTTCTGCTTTATTCCCAGTACAGTCTTGAAGATGGCAGGGAGACAGCTGCACAAGATTTGTCACTGGCCCTTACCGCTACTCCTTATCTCCGGGTTATCCCACCTCACAGACATTCAGATACACTTCTGTGCTGTTGAACCACAGATCTACCTTTAAATCCATAACAGAGATACATAACAGTTAATACCTCAAGCTTAGCATCGCTAAACCAAAACTTAAATTGAGCTCTACCTCCCTTCTTTGCTACTTTTCAGCCATTTTCAAAAACCACAATGTTCTGTGCAACACTCAAGCTTGTAGCCTGGGAACAGTCTTTGACTTCTCTCACACCCACACAGAACTCCAGACTTTTGCAGAGGCATAATGGCTCAAAGATATCCAGGACAAAGAGTTCAGGAGTGTGAATGGAGAGGGAGGGCTTCCTCTCACCTCACAATGTGACAACATTCTTTCTTGAGCCTTGACAACAACTTTGTTGAGTGACATCTGTCCAGAAGGCTGATGCAATGATGAACCCTTACCAATCTTACCAATCTTACCACTCAAGCTGCTGTGTTAATCACAGGAATCCTATGATCACATATCAAAAGCTCTGACAAGCCAGTGATGCATCGGTTTTCAGTTTTGCTTCCTCTCTCTATTACTGAATGGCAGAGCGGTCAATACTAGGTCCAGTTTGTTCAACTAACTCATCAGTGACCTGGATGGTGAGACAGGAGACTTCAGCAAGTTTGCTGATGATGCAAAACCGGGAGGAACGGCTGATATATGAATGTTGCCCTTCAAAGGGACCTCAACAGGCTAAAGAGACAGACAGAAAGGAACCTCATGCAGTTCACAAAGGGAAGCAGAAAGTGTTGCACCTAGAGAATGCACAGAACTGAGAACACAGGCTGGGGACTGACCTCCTGGGAAGCAGCTCCATGGAGAAAGATCTGGGAGTCCTGGTGCACAAGCTGACCATAAGCTAGCAATGTGTCTTTGGGGCCAACATTAGGAAGAGCATTGCCAGCTGAAGATGATGCTCCCGATCTGCTTCACCTTGGTGGGGTGCGTCTGGAGTGCTGTGTCCATTGCTGGGCTCTCCATACAAGAGAGACATGGAACTACTGCAGATAGCCCTGCAAAGGGTCCCTAGGATGATTAAGGAATTGCAGTATCTGTCATTTATTAACTGGGCCTGCTCCAGCTGGAGAAGACTGACCAATCTTATCAGTGTGTACACTGATCTTCGGGGAAGGTGTAAAGAGGATGGAGCCAGACTCTTCTCAGTGGTGTCCAGTGACAGGATAAGAGGCAACGGGCACAGACTGAAATGCAAAGTTCTGTCTGAATACGAGGAAAAGCTTCTTTACTGTGAAGGTGACAGAGCACTGGAAGAGGTTGCCCAGAAAGGGTGGGAAGTCATGATGCAGATGTCATCTGGACAGGGACCCTGCAGAGCCTGTACTAAGGGATCCACTCTGGGCCAGTGGTTGGACTAGATCTCCAGACGGCCCTTGCCACCTCAACAGTTCTTTGATTTATGTTGCCACTCAATGTGAGGAGCAAATACTCTTAAATACCTTCAAAAATAGCTCAGGGCCTTTCTTTCCGTTCTTTTCTGAACACTTGTTCTACACAGTGTCCACACAATCTTGTGGTTGGGTCTTGCTCAGACATAATTATTGCATAATACATTGATCAATACTGTATTTCACTGTTTTTTCCTGTGTATTGCTATATGTATTCAACAATTCTCTCACGCTGTAGCATTCACACTGTTGATCAGAGCTTTCTTTCTTTTTGAGCATTTTTAAAACTCCCGGGATCCTGATCCAGAACTATCATGATTGTTGACACAGAAATACAATTCAGTACAATTAATTAAAAAAAATCTCCCCTCCCCTGAACCCAAGGCCAAACTCTTGAGCACCTCAAGATTTATGTGGTTTAAGAACAACCTTGCATACATCTATTCCTAAAAAATTATTTCAGTTGTTCAGAAACATAGACAAGCTTAATATATGTTACTTTGTAGTATAAGTACAGCTGATGTGGCTGTAATTTTCTATTATTCAGAGATGTAATTAATTTCTAACCTAATCTTGTTATATGGATACAAAATAGAACATTTTTGTCCTATTCAGTTATCCTTCAACCTCTGCTCTGGCATAATCAATAAAAATGATGATTACGATGTTCCATACATGGCGAGCACCTAATTCCCACAGAACGGACAGAATCCAAAAAATCTTTCATACATGCCTAGTATAATTTATATATATACATACATGCATGATCACAAAAACCTGAAAACACTTTAAAAATTGACTCATCTGCTCAACGTTAAGTAACAAAACCAAATTATAAAAAAGTTTAACTACAAAATTATCAGAGTCTCTTGGAGTACAATGCAATTGCAATGAAATGATTACAAAGGATTTCCCTTCTCTTCAATCAATATGTTATTTAATGCTAAAGATACTGATGCATTCTCTTTTAAAAAATGGAAAGATAAGAAGTCCTCCTTCTTTTAAGAAGAAATGCTGCAGCATTTTTGCATTCAAGAATTCATTTTACTGTAATATAAAAAGGATGTTTGAAAGGAAATACATCCTCTGTTATTTTCTTACACAATAGCAGAGTTTGTAAAAACTTGGGCCAGTGCTTTACTAAATGCTTTGCCATTCATTTTCAACTGATCAGGAGATTTTTTTTCCTCAATTGCTGTAGTGTTCTATTAGGAAAACAGTTCTATGGCCCCTGGTTTGTTCCGCTTGAAGTATTTCTGAGGGAAGTCATCATGCAAAATGTCTCAAACAGTAATTAAATTTCTGAGTGCTCAAGAATTCCTCTTAACAGCAGTTTCACAGACTTACAGGCCCAAAAGTATCATTACAATCAGACAGTCAAGATTTGCATCCAGCAGACTTCATTTAATAATTCTCTAAAGCCCCCAAACTTGTAATCTAGCAAAAAAAAAAAAAGGTTTCAGAAAGAACTGCATATAAATCTCAGTTTTTCTCATTTACAACAGTCTTCAGGGAAAACTATATAAGCATGAGTAAACAAATATTTATGAAAAAATATTTAGTAAAAGGCAAGGTCTTTGTATCTGAAAGTATTTGAATGTTTTTTCCACTTTGTTTTTTATTTTTTCAGACAATACTCCTGACTTTGCATTCAGTATCACAAGACCTAATGTTTATTTCCACAATCATAAGTCATTTTCCTTGAACAGAGGTTCTTTTGTCCTGGTTAGAATGATAATTACGACATTCATTTTTCAATGCACATAATGAAAATAAATGGGATTTTTTTTCTTACTTCTCCCTCAATTTGAGGAATACTATTTGCACACCTATCCAAAAGCTTTCATTGATAAGGAATCTGGGAAAGAAGTTTCCTTAATTTCCTGCATAACCTTCCTCAAATGAGATTCATTTTAGTGCAAATAGCCAAAAAAATGAAAGAGAAAAGTGGCGAGGAAAAGCTCCAAGTCTTAATGTGTCATTATCTAGGATGGGTCTTAAGACAGAAACTCATAACACTTGCTACACCAGAACTAATTTCAGGAACTTACACTCACTCTCACATTTAAGACTGTGCACCTACTTGTCCAGTTGTGCTGTGAACAGATTCCTTTTTAAAAAAAGGCACAGAAGGAGGAGGGGAGCAATAAGTAAATCTTAACTGCAATTCAGTTCATCATATGGCCACACAGAGAGTTGGGCTGTCGCACCAAAGGGACAGGACAGAGAAAGGGGCCAGCATGTAAGCCAATTCTGCTGACAAAAAAAAAAAAAAAATCACGTGATCTATGCAAGCATATTTACAAGAAACACTTGCAGACACTGGCAGGGCTTTAAAAATGAAGTTACTGATATTGTAAAGCTATGTCCAGTAATGCCCTTCAAAATTTCCTTCAAAACATGTACGTTTTATAGAATTTTATCACAATATTAGCTGCAAGTGCCACTTAACTTCTCATTATTTACACACCTGTTAGGTTCCATAACACTGCTGTATGGCAACAGTGCCTCCATTTATGTCTTGACTATTCTAATTCCTGTTCTTCTGCCTCATGCACATTATGCAATATGTTCACATCTCAAAGCACTTTTGTCTGTACCTTTAGGAGAATCATTACAATTCAGAATTTCTAAGTGGACTGTCAGCTCAGCCCACTGCAAACTTTAAATTCATCAAGAAAACTATTAGAAATTTATTATTCAGTTATTTTTGTTTCTTTGGTAAACTGGGCATGTTCATTAGAACATACAGAACAGTTATTTGAAAGTGGTATTATTCACCTAAGAAGTATTAGCAAGTCTAAATCATCTTTTGATCTGATGACAATATATGTAGGATCCTATCTGTTCAGGACCTTATTATAAAACAGTAATTAAAAAAACATAAAGGCTCATATTTACTGTTTTGATTCCACATGTCACCTTTTACAAACAGTTTCACAGGAGGTAAAGACTTTCTATATAATCTATTAATCTTTAAAAATAGCTTACAGTTCATTTCATATTCTCTTAATTTCTTCTTTTCTCACTATTATTTCCGTGGCTATGTCAGTGGCTTAAAGAGAACAGATAAACCTAGCTTCTTCCAAGACTTGAAATTTCCGATTTTAAGATCTTTAAAAGGTCACTTACATTTTGCATCAGTAAATATTTACTGTGCGACGCACTATTAGTATAATCATTCTAGCTATGCAATGATTAAAACAAACACTACCCGCTTGCTATTTACACTGGACACAGATTCACATTGGACACAGACTCTTCATATCCAGGTATACAACTTGCTTCACGATGTAGCAATAAAATTGTCTACTGTTTCATTAAACATTTGGTAAGTACATTAAAAGCCATATACATGTATGTATGAATGCAAGCTTAAATTTCAACACAAAAAGCACCAAACAGCTTATTTTTTTATGAACTCCTTGTGTACTCTCTCATAGTGTGACAACTTCCACTTTAAAAAACAATAAAAACTCCAAACCAAAAGCAGTAATAAAGACATTTATCAAGTTAATTTAGAGCGGTTGGTTACAGCAATACTTCAGGGTCTTTACTAACTGCCACTACTTTCCTTTAAGTGTGAAGAGAAAAATTTTAAACCTATATAGCTTTAAATGGTTTGTAACCTAGCGATCTGAAAGATCATTGCGTTTTATAAACAGCTACAGTTAAGACAAACAGATTTCTTAAGCCAGACACCCATCATTTAGGATGGAAGGAGGTCACAGGCAGGACACACCCTATTAGGTTATCTCCTACTTCAGAAATTCATCATTCCTAGTGGCTATATGGAAATCATTATTAGGATTTTCTGTAAACATCAATTTAAGAAGCCTTTTCTTAATGGCTGCCAGGTGATATCAAGTCTGCTAAAACAATGTTTACTTATTAATTCAAATCAGATTTGTTTTGTTTTGTTTTTAAATATATCTAACTAGGTCATACTAGTAACTATTTTTTTAGGATCTACTTATATGTAAATTATCTTAACAACTCTGAAGAAATTCTTTTTTTCAGAAAAGGACTTCCAATGAGACATATGAGTAGAAGTCATTTCTGCATTGCTTTAAAAATGGCAGGATTTAATAACTGAAATATTTCCTAAACATTAGGTTAATAATGTCCTCCTCTCCTGCAAGCATGTTCATAACTGAAGCCTGACAAATAATTCCAGTGTTCCACAAAGGCTACGGCAGTGAAGGAAGCAGCCAACACTCAAAATAGCAGCATTCAGTTCCAAAACAATCTTCAAATCTCAGGGGATGCACCTTGGACAAGAAGAGGTATTTGCAGTGAGGGGATTGCAAATATTAAGGTCATTAAGGTCACAATTATCTCAAAACAGGACGGGAATCCATATTTTGGCTATATGCTGCAGTAATTTGAAGATAAATTACTTCAAGAATAGCTTATTACGAACTAAAAACCTGCCCTCAGTTTAACTTTGGTATAGCTGTCCCTGTCCTAAAAGACACAGATTTGCAACAGCTGCTTTCTCTAAGGCTTCTCATAGGTAAATTTGGGAGGCCTGACCAGAATGAGAATAGGTCAGAGTGCAGACAGTGCAGTCCTGGTTTCAACCCAAGATTTTGCCCTATCATCTGTTTAAAGCAGCCATTGCTCAATACTGTTTTTCAGATTGTTAATAATATCTATAATTAGATTTGCTCCCTGGTAAATTGATAGGGTTTCCAATGAAAAACTACTTTCCCTTAACTAGCAGTAAACTAACATAGGGATGAACCATAACAAAAGTGTATAAAGCTGCTGATCCCCTCATTTTAGTACTGAGGTCCTAGAATTAAGTCTACCATACTCAGACAATTTGCATTCTAAAGATCAGGGGCAGAACACCCAACTTCTCGTCAGGAGAAGCCTCTGCAGATTCCAACCTCCTAAGTCATCTTCTGAAATGCTTGTTAAGCTTTTAGATTCCAACCACCTCAGCCATCTTCTGAGATGCTCGTTAAGCTTTCAGCCACTTAAACATCAAGGAGACCTTTATCTACAAAATTATTTTCAGACGGAATACAGGAGAAACTGGCAGGGTTGGTATCATTAAAGGTGGCTCTTCATTGTGCGAATCAATGTACAAATACTCCAAAATAGATAAATATATCACAATCTATATACATGTGGAATCATTCTTTCACATTTGCTTCTGAGAACATTGCTTGAAATTCAAAGAAAAAAAATGAAAAAAAAAGATAGTTTTCTGCAGTTTCCTAAAGCCATTGTTTTTAAAGTAAGATCTTATACAGACCCATACTTGTCAACTTACAACATATCATTTTACTTTCCAAGAGGTCTCCTGCCAATAATATTCAAAATGCTAAATATACTTTAATTCCATTGCCTTCTCATTTGTAAGTCTATATAAAAGTTCTATTATTCCTCAAAAATGTAAGTTTCATGGCATCTTTAATGATTTCCTACAGCACTAATGGTCAACAATATTTATACAAGAATGAAACGCATTAACCACATCCACTTTTGTGAAATAAAAGAAAAAGACCAAAAAAACAGAAAACACACAAAAAAGACAAAATTTTGGAAGATTAGTCTTTAAATGACCTCACATACAATTTTGAACAGCCTTAATTAAAAATAAACAAATAAGACAGAAAACAAAGAAAAACCTCCAAACCCCTAAAACCAATATGCCATCACCTAAATATGTAGCTGTTTCACCACAGAACTGGCAAAGCTTCATTGCTTGACTGGATTTTTACTTTGAAGAGTTCTACACTCCACAAGCCTGGTAAACAAACAATTCTGCTTACAAATCTAAATACTAGCTACTAGCCTTCAACGTGCTTCAGGCTCGCTCAGCAGATCCCAATCCCAAAGCACCCTGGCTGCGGACACCTTCCAAGTCCTCCCACCTGCGACTCCCCAGGGCTGCTGTCGCTGTCAGCTTACACACTGCTTCAGGTGTATGAATTCGCTGCTTTAGCCGATTTTTGATATTACTGTGCAAATAACACAGGCTCCAAAATAAAAATCAACAAGCTGGCAATCACAGTGGCTTTGCTCTTCACTTGCAAAGAATTTACCATGCTTTCCTGCCATATATCTGCTGCAACGTTTAGTTTGTCAAAAATCTTACTAATCAAAAGCACTTGTCTGCAACCAAAAGCAATTTTTAAAATGGAAAACCAGAAACACTGTCAATAAAAACTTTATTAAAAGTTATAATTGGGTAAACCGTTCTGGAATTGTACTCAGTATTTTGAAAACAGTGACCAAATGCAGAAATCAATATGACACAATTAGTCTACCTTCCCATCTGCATCATAACGACATTCATTTTTCACTTGTGGCTGTTCATATTTACTAACTCAGAAAGAATCCAAAATACCATCAAGAACTGACCGATGTTTAATTAATTCCACATTATTATAGTTTTAATCTGGAATCTGAACACTCTATAATGTTCCTATTAACTCAAACACAATTGTTTGAGTATTACTTTCTGGTTAATATCTGCAGTTTTTATTTCAGCATGAGTTAGCTGAAATCTCTCTATAGCTATTTCAAAATACTTAGATAACTGCTACTGTCACAAGAATATTAAAATGACTTACCTTTCACATTGGAAGGCAGAACAAATACAAGTTGACACAACAAGAGTCACTGTATTTAAAATAACATTGTAATTTATAGTTTCTAGAGTGAAGGGATAAATGTACATTTTTTGGTTTCTTTTGAAAATTTAAATAACCAAGAGGTAAACCAGCCCCTCAACAAATGAATATAATTGAAAATAAGATTACATTTATGACTCGCATTACAGCTTAGCTTATTCTATAATTTTCCCTGATCACTTAATATTAAGTATATTCTCCAGTCATGCCTGTATCAGGTTGAAATTGCATTTGTCACTTTAAATTTAGCTATTCATGACATTGACCAAGACTTAAAGCATGCAACCTCTGCAATATTGCTTTTGTCTATGCTATAGACAGAGAAAAAATGTTAAAACTTGTTAAAAATAAATTTTAAAATTTTGGAAAAATGAAAGCATCCACACTTCTCAACATTAAAAATAAATAACATCTGCTGCAGTAAAATGCTTGGTATAGTTTTTCTACAATTCCTACTATTTCTGCTCAATTTTGAAATTTTATTTAATGATACTCCAAGGGATCCTTTAGCAGTCATTAGAGAAAAGCAGTATGTTATTTAAAAGAACATTTCCATTCTTCTACATTTCAACCATTGTTCATTCATCTTATGATACACATAAGAGCAAGGCAATACCTGTACTTAATGCCCCTGGTTCTACAGAAACATTTACCAAATGCTCATATTGCTCAACACACACGGCAACATATTAAAAATGCTCTTTTTGAAATGAAATTGGTCCTTTGATGATTCAAGCATTTTATTTTCATTTTACATTTCACTATTGAGAACAGAGGCACGGCAAAATATTTAAGTAAAAAAAAAAACCCTCTATGTTATCATCTTCAAATTTAATGGAGTAAGGTTCGTACTTTGAATTTGCAGCAAAGACAGAAAGACATCATTTTTTCAAGAACAAAATATCCACCGTAGTATTGGATTTCAGTTAATCAGAATACTTTTTTTTTGTAATTTAGTTTTTCCCTTTTATTAAATAAGTTCAGTGCAGACATACGCCAAGCTCTTGGTTTGATTCCTTCCCTCCCTCCTGCTTCCCCTCCCCAAATCATGCATAAGCTGTGCACATTTATCAAAAATTCTTGGATCTTTATCAAAAAGATCTTTTTTTCTTTATCAAAATTCTTGGATTCAATATTTCATGCAATCAAGACTTGCTCATCATGAAAATGCAGCAGAAGCATATTAAAATTTCTATTGTGTAAACATGTAGGGATCTTTTCCTCTACTAAGATATCAAACACCTGGTAATGATGATTATCACTTTTGTTATTAAGAGTGTCAAGGTTTAATTCCTCAGCCTAGAAATGGATAAGGAATGAATGAGAGTCCTCTCAATAAAAGAGTTGCTCTTAAACTGCAAAGCATTCAGTATGAACTTCCAAAACCATCTGCATGGAGATACTGTATCTGCTGCATTGCAAACCGGTGTATTTCACATAGCATAAAGAGAGTGTCCCCTACATTCACTATTCCTGTGAAACCAAAAAGGAACACTTCTGAAGTAAAATTTCTAACCGAAGTCTTCATTAACTTTAAACACAATTTTGTCATTTTAGAAAGGAAAAGGACAATGAAAAAAAAATCATATCATTTGATTTGTAAATAGAACTACAAACTGTAGTATTCTTCAGAAAGACTGTATTTAAGATTTAAAAGAAAAATTTAAAAATCTAAGATTTTTAAGATTTAAAAAAGATTTAAAAGATTATCAAAAATTTAAAAAGATATAAGCTTAAAAGAAAAAAAAGTCAAATGCTGAAATGGTTTTGACTCCACTGTAATGACAAACACCATTCAGAGGACAAAAAAGAGATTTCACATTCTTTAATGTGAGGAGTCCTTTACATAACTTTCACATATGAACAGAATGACACAACAGACTACACGCCAGCATAAAAAAATTAATTTCTCCAACTTCAAAAGAATAAGTAGAGTTTCTCCAGTCACCAACCTTCAACACTTCCTCAAAGATATAACAACGTATCAGGATTGTATGTAAGAAGAATTTTTCAGAAAGCTAAGAGCACAAGGTAAACCGAATGGAAAAATATATGTAACTATGATACCTGCAAATTAGACACAGACATCACACATTAAAAGAAGAAAGTCAGAGCAGAATGTCTTCCAAACAAGAATTGCAACTTTGCCCTCATATCAGTACACAGCAACTAAGAAAAAAGCCTTTGCATAAAAGGCTACTTATGGAAATAATAGGATAGTGCAAGATCAAAACTAATAGCAAATAAAAATACACAAAACAAAAAACACTCCAAAGAGCTTTTGATAACAGCAGTTAAAAACATCTTTCTGCCTTAAGCAAAATATGGTGAAAGCAAGAAGAGCTGTTTTCACTGGTGTGTTTTTCAGGACACCCAGCCAGCTCCATAGAGAGCACACTGCACTGCTGGGCCTTAGTAGTAGGGGCTGTGCTCGGCCCACGCACTTTCAGAGGAAGTTAACGGAGCCCATTCCTCAACTAGGATGTCAAGAAAAAGTCACAGTGGGTCAGCAGTGTGCAGAGAGTAAACAAGCAAGATGCTGCCAGGTCAACATACCTCTTGTACGGAGCGAGCTGCTGGCTTGTCTTGATGATTGGCCAGTATTAAAAACGGCAAAGTACATAACTGTGGGTGCTGGAGAGCAGAATGCAGTTCATTCCTAGCAGTTTCTAGATCATCTTCAGAGGAGGCACTGTCTAATACAAATATTACCCCTTGGGATCCTTGGTAGTAACGACTCCAGTATTTCCTGATATTTTCAGCCCCTTTCAAGACAATAATAAAAACTAATCAAAACAAGTATAATTAGATTTAAGCAAACTTAAAACAGAATTAAATAGACCCTCTTGCTTGGCATAATCAAACACAGGATTTTTTGTTCCTTAATATACATTATTAAAAGATTAAAAGGAAAATAAGCAATTCTAGCACATACAGACATACAAATCCAACATTTTGGTAAGGGAAGAGTCTAATTGACAGTTACTCATCTCTGAAAGCTTTTGCTCTATTAAAGAACACTGGGGAACTATTATGTTTCCAGTGTTATGTACCCTAATTCTGTACCTTCTTACAGAAATATCCTGTTATTAATATATAAGTCATCCTTTGCCCCTTCTCTTTTCCTTAGCCATACAGCTCATTACTGTAACTTGCCATTTCCATCATGTTGTTCCTTTCTGAGCATGATCAGGTCTTTCAGTTCACCTCCAAAGGACTACACAGAACACTCCATCATTGGAGAAAAGTATCAAAAAAGTCTACTCAAACTGTAAATGTACATTTAATGAGAACTGGGATATAAGTGAGGTGAACAAGGAGATGCAGTGATAACTTGCATAGGCACTGCAACTAATTTTGCTCCAGCAACCATGCTAAAGATTCTGGAAAAGTCCAACAGAGCAGACACATCAGTGACTGCACAGGTTTATGTGCCACAGTGATTTTTAGGACACAGTTCAGTGGCACGCAGCCAACTCAACACAAGTCAAGCAATAAGATTATTGATGGAAAGCTTTGTCTCCTCTGGAAAACAGTATATGTTAAAACACTGAGTTAGAAAAAAAATCCTACTTGACAGATCTCAAACTACAGTATGATTTGGCTATTCTTTGTCTGAAAATAGTACTACACCCATGGGGACTAACATTAAAGAGTAAAAAGCAGCAGCAAAACTCTAGCATAAAAAGTGATGTGTCTAATATAGTGATTTAAAATGTGTTAAAAGTATTTTACATGTACTACTCTTATTTTGAAAAGGGGAGAAGTGAGACTAATGTAGACAAAGTACTGATAATAAGTAAACTCCATTTTTTAGTGAAACAAAACTACCCACAACAGCTCTGACCATGTGGCAGACATGAAATGAGAATTTAATGCAACATGATTACAAGATCATTCATAGAGTATTTAAGATATTTACTTAATTTGTGTATTATGCAACAAAAAAAGGGACAGCCATTAAACAAAAGAAAGAAAATCTGTATTCAAGATGTATGCTTACATTATATGGTATGAATTCCAACTCAGAGTACTCACTCCATGGAGTTTCTTTCTTCTGTATACTAACTACAGTGGGACCTTACAGATCCAGTTCTTATCTTCTGTACCTAGCACAATTCAGGTGGTGAACGGAAGTTGAGTGTTCATTTAAAAATACATTTTCTTACAGAGAATATTAAAGACAGAACTGAATAGTATTTTCCTACAAGTGGCCTAAAAGAGTTATTACTTAAAGGTAGATGATCAGGGCACTTAGACATGACCATGCTTAAACTCTTTAATTCAGCCAGACTCAGAAAGTAACAATGCAAAGAGGTGATTTTATTTTACCAACAACTTATCAAGTTTAATATTAAACAGAAAAGGGGTTACAGTGGAACTGAACTGTATATTGCCATACCACCAAAACTTCTACTTGTAAAGAACTTCACAGCATCTATTAGATGCCCTAGTCCTTCCAGCTCTATGTCAGTCTCAATATAACAAGTTGCTACAGGAATTTTCAGCTGCCTAGAGATTATTTGCATGGTCATACACAACAATATTAGTCACAGATTCCAAGTTATCACATTACTTCAGCACTGATAATCATTCTCCATTTACAGTAAAGCTAACACCACAATCAATTCTCTGAAAGTCTTTTTTAGCAACACAACATCCATCTTACCTACTTGAAGCTCCAGACAGTTACTTTTCAACCATATGTTCTTGCCTGAGCCTCAGAAATCTTATCTCAGTAACAACAATGATGATTTTTAAGAGAAAAACTGTGTCCCAAACTGTAAAGTGCTTGATCTCTTCTGTCCAGGTCACTAGGACAAGGCTGCACAGGATCCTTAAACAAGGCACTGGAGCCAGGAAAGCAGTGTGTTCAATTTTTGAGCCTATGATCTTTTTGGTTCCTTAGCTTGGGAGGACCTAGATGGAAAAACTTTGCTTCTGCACATTAACTACCTCAAAAGGGAAGAGAGGAGAGGAAAAAAAAGGGGAAAAAAGAAAAAAGGAAAAAAACAAACAAAAAAAAGATCCAAAACTCAGTACTTTTCTTTGTTGCTTTGTCCAGTTACCAGCGAGTCTCAACAGCAGCATAGTTTTAAGAATCACCTACTAACCTTTAACAAAACTTGGTATTTTCTTCAAATCTTCTATTAGTATATTCCATTAAAATAGTGACCCAGTCTGAACTTTTTTACACTTCAATTATGATGAAATTACAGCCTGTGGTTTAAGAATAAAAAAACGTGCACTAAGCAGACAAGGAAAAGATCTTGAATGTCTGTATCTCAGTGCCATTTTAACTCAGGTTCCTGGCAAATACACTTGAAAAATAATTCCTGGCATCAATAAGCTCAACAACTGTAGATCACAATTTCTACAAGACAAATAATATTACATTCTTTGGGCTTAACTCTTTATACAGGGAACATAATCCAACCGCGGCTTCTTTCTCCAAGGCATTACATAGTAAATGTTGGTGCTACCCAGGACAGTGGCCTGTGAATAACGATCTAGCAGTTGAACCTCTTAACAGGACAAATGCAATCTTACAGAACAAAAAGTTATTTTCAAAGCTGTACCTTAGTACACACTATTCCATGAATTAAGAGTTCCCCTTTTCCAAAGATTTTTAAGATAAACAATTTGAAAGCATGAGTCTTCTACAAAACCTGACTCCACACATGCCAGCAACTTAGTTTGTACCCAAAATGTCCTATCAAAAATAGTGTACACTATTTAGTTTTGTCAGCCTAATGCATTACTCTAACTTTGCAGGTCCATTTCTAGTCTTGAATCAATTTGCTCAAACTAAATTACAAAGTTTGTGCAAAAACTCAAAAATATCACAAAAGCTTGACAACAATTCACATTAGATTTAAGGAATGTGTTATGTGGAAGGTTTGCTAAAATATGGCATTTAATATAATAGTTTTCTCAGAGACAAGCAAGAGGCATGACTCATGCCCAGGTGTACAATTTCTTTCCGTCAGCTATGAAACCATGGGTGCCAAAACTCCTGTGATGTGACTAGAACATCTATTTACATATAAATTTAAAGAAAACACAGTCCTGCTACTTATAGAGAAGCAAAGATAGTATTCAGTCAAATACATTTCAATTACTTTATAAAAGGAGAAAAAATATCCTTTATTCTAAGAAGAAAACTGTAGTATAATTCAAAATGATACTTATTCAGCATTATTATGAGACAGGAATCTGTCAAAAATAACAAAAATCTGTTTTCATATATAATTTTGGAAATATCTTTTTTTTTTGTTAACACCAAGAGTACAGTGTGTCCATATTCACCAGTTTATGATTTTTTATCTCTGCCAATAGTATCTTTTCAAATACCAGTTGGAAGCTAGAAGGAAGAGTTTATGTGAACTGTGTGTCGTTTAATACGTATCCAAAACAGGTTGCACAATTATTCACTCAAATATTATGTGAAATGCACAGCTGCAAATCTTCCTTTTAACTATTAAGCTTCTCTTTAAATCTTCATTCAGGGCTGGTTTTTTTCTTCCTTTTCAATAATTCCAGCACAACCAAACATAGCATTACAGAAAAATTTCATTTGATACAACTTTAAAGATGTCCAATTTGTTACTTGTCATACTTGCCTCAAATTTCTATCAGGAGGACAAAGAATGTCACACACCTCCTGGTTCAAGATAGTCTAGCCTGCGCATGCTCTTACTCACCTCAAAATAGTCTGAAGGATTCACATCAAAGCTGTGGAGAAGTTATACTCCCAATCCAGGGAAGACCTTCTATTTTTCTTTTCCTCAACATCAAAAACACATAACCTGGGGCCACATTAGAAAGCAAGTTGCAACAAGTTTTGCTGCAACTTCAAGTACAATGTCAAGCCGCATGAAATAAGGACACCTACCTATTTTGAAGGCTAGGTAGTAGATTAGAAGTTATACTGCTAATTTTCATGAACTGCTATTAAATAGAACATTTCTAATTAGCAAAACCATGAAAAGATGAAAAGAACATATTAACGGTGCCACAAAATCTTTTTGCCTTTAATGGCTAGCCTGTATGCAAGGAAGGAGGAATGGCAAAGTGGAAAAAAAAAAGAAAAGAAAAAAAGAGATGTAAATATAAAACAATCTTAGGAAATAGTTTTGAAATAACTGTGGCTAAAGGTAGGATTCATTAACATGTAGCCCATCATTGCTTCACAAGACAAACTGAGATATCTCTTACAAGGTCGGAAGATCCCTGACATACTACACACATTTTTAAGCGATCTGTCTGTTCCTTATCTAGCTTGACCATATTCACCATTTAGATTTCCCAGAAAGAAGAAGCAGGAAAAAAACAGTCTTTGGATTTGCTTTTTTTTAAACACAGAATATATTTTAACCTCTTCAATCCTCTGATTGAAGAGGTTAAAATGACATTATTAATCCTAAAAGGTAACTGTTTTTTGTATGTCCATGTCCATATCCTCAACATGTCCACATTCACAGCCGCATCTACACACAAAAGTATACATGCTTCCTGTGGGTGTAATGTCAGTCACACATCAACAGCTACTTTACATCAATACTGCTTATCTAGGAAAAAAGTAGCAATATAGATGCTAAAGCAAAGCCATTGTAAAGATTCAAAAGTTTTGAGACTGGTATTTCTAGATCACTGTCTGTTTTCCCTAGTGTTTCAGTCAGAGGTGTGAGAGAAATGCATTGGCTTTTTTTTTTTTCCCCTGAAGAGGCCTCAGATTACCAAAACAGTTACACTCACTGCAGTAATTCAATGACATCCTGAATAAAGGAGCCTAATATACAACCTGGAATAATTGTTGGCCTGTGTATTCCAAATATACAAAAAGAAATATATAATTTATTGTTTTGTTTACATTTTCAATAATAAATGGCCATTTCTGAAAACTAGATCTGTCATCTCTTACCTACCCTCCATTCCCTCCATTTTGTCTCAAGGAGATTAGTCTGGCACGTACATTTTACTGCCATCCTAAAAGAAATCTGCACAGTAAAACAAATATCTCCTTTTCAGGAGAAACTTCCTTTTCTTTTTAAAATCATCTATGATTGCCATGCGATACACTATCATTTTCAAACCCTGAACTCTGAAGCACCAATAGCTTGCAGCTGGTGGCATGTCAGACTGAGCTGGCCTTCATGGACAGCAGTCCTGAAGACTGCTACTAGTACCTAAGTTCTAGGATGTACCTGGGTAGCTTAGAAGTACCTTTATAGTAGCTAGAGTCACACCTTTGGCTATCACATGGAAAGGTCTTTATTCATCTTTCTCTACCACACTAGTAGAAATATGCAGAAAGAAATTCCCCTATCCCAGGTGTGTATTTCTGTCTACTTATCCCTTCTGCTGAAAGGCTCACAAAAACTTGAATCACTTTTTGCCTTTCAAAGCATCAAAGCCTCCTTTGACTAAAATAAAGGGAGGGAAAAAAAAATCAGGCTACTATGCTTCATCTTTGTCTGGAGAAAAGAGCCTGAAAAAAAATAAGTTTCCTGATTTGCTGGAAAACAGTTTGTGAAAAAAACACATTGCACTTTTACCAGAAAAAAAAAAAAAAAAAAAAAAACGGAAAAAAAAAAAAAGAAAGAAAGATGACTTTTTTTCTTCTTTTTTTTTTGCTTATCCTAGTATAGCTTTTGCTTTAACAGTTGTTGCTCATGTGGCAGCTATTTGTTTTGAATCAGATATGCAATGGGTTGTCACACGTCAAAAGACTAATGATGGAAAAGAAGAAGGTTTCCGAAGAACACAGCAAAGATTGTTGAACGCTTATTTGAATTTCTCAGGACTCAAGCTCATATGATCAGGAAAGAAGAGAAAGTGATCCCTCTTATCTATGAGATGAGGAAACCATGTGGAAGGGCCAGGGCCTAGACACCATTTGAACAGAATGCTGAGTATGACTGATAGCAAACAGATCTTTAATACCCTTGGAAGCTGAATGTCTCTGTGCGACTCAGCTTGCATAGCTCATCGGGGTCATCCTAAATTTCATCTGTTAGGATGTTCCGTAAGCTGCTAGATGCAGATATGTGTCAGATGGCATTACATGCACTCACTCCATGACCAGATTTTGTAGAGGTGTCAATTGCCTTTTAGATAAATGGAGTAAGGAAATTTTATTGCTTTATTTTAGTATGTCCCTGTACAGATGACTTAGGCTGGTATTTGCATGTGGGATCTGTTTTCTGATGACTAAACAGATGAAATGTTAGCTGCTCTATGTTGTTGGAAGGGTGTTTGGTACTTGCTCCTTTCCTACAGGACACAGAGGAAAGGTGATTTCCCCATAAACAGTTTAATAATTAAATTCTAATCCATAAGCCAAAATAACTTTCTTCCTCCTTCCTTATTTTTTTCCTGAAGATAGATGTTACCTGACATCTGTTGAAGTCTTCTCTCCTGGTTCATATTTTCCATTCAGTTTGACTTGCATGACAATGCAAATCTCCTCCTACACTTTAGTCTTTTGTTCATTTTTCCAAACAAGACAAAATACACATGCTATATTTAACCAGGCCCATTTGAAGTTATTTGCTCTGGAGTTCTCACCTAGGCAATTAGCTTAGACAGCTTAAGAGTATTTCCTGTGTTGGCCATGAATCATAGAATCATAGAATCACAGAATGCCTAAGGTTGGAAGGGACCTCTAGAGGTCATCTAGTCCAACCCCCTGC
>JAWLRI010000673.1:7082900-7096116 GCA_034781795.1 Crypturellus tataupa
CATATAGAAATTTAACAGAAACAAGGGATTTGTTCACCCCTATCAGACCAATACGACATTCTAGAGCTCTAACTCCAACCAATCCTGGTCAGTCCTAGATGCTGTAGAGGAAAGTGCAAGAAAATCTGGAGGGAATAATTATGCAATAGCTTGTTTGTTGCTTTCTTAAAAATAAATCCTAGAAAGAAGTAAAAACTGGGAGGGACTTCAGTGGCACTGTTGAGAAACACAAAAATATAGGTTACAGTTTGAAATTGGAGTGGAGAAGCTGTCACATTGGATTCTTCAATTTCTAATGATATCTTTTAATATAGCATTTTCCAATACAGATGGGTGGATTTACTATGATAAACTGTATCACTTTGATTTCGATGTTGCCTAGCTTCCTCCAAAGCCCATTTTCATTTCTCAAGTTGCATAACGATACAATAGTTTCAACAAAATACTACCTAGAAGCATAAGAAATGTAACTTGGAAATAAATCATATTTGCATTATTGCTTTTGAGAGCTACATTGCTCTTTATATTAGGTTAGTAAACCTTTCAGGGTTAATTTGCACTAATTTCAGCTGAACTTTACAGATAAAGCTAAGGAGGGAAAAATGACTGAATTGCTCAGCAATTTTCTTCTAACCTTTCAAATTTGGCATTGACATCTTCTCCACACAAAGAAGTTTCAAATATCTTTAGAATTCCTAATAATACAAACGTGAAGACAGTGAGTTCAATGAGTTAATTATGCATTGCAGAAGAAACAGTATTTTCTTTTACCTGTTGCACTTTGTTGACTTACAGTTTTATTTAATAGCCTTATGTTCTTGTAATTTAAACAAAGATACTCTGAAAAACAGTTAGGGTTGCTAAGGGACAATCATATAAAATTCAAGCTCACGAACCATAAGTACATATATAAAGCCATATAACTATATACATAAGTTACTCGCACAACACCCACTATCTTTTCCCCCAGCAAATCAACCATACTAAAATTACTGTAGGCACACAAACAAATTTCTTCTATTTCTATGACCTAATCTGTCCTCTTTCTGAACTTTGTAGCCAACTATTTCTTTTTGCTCACTCTTGGGTTTTTTTAATCTTTTTTTTTGGGGGGGGAGGGCGGGAGGTAGGAGGGAGGAAGAGAAGAGGGAGCGAGTGGTGTTTCATTATTAGGCATTCTGGTCCATCTGTATGCAAACTTAAGCTTTTTGCACTCAATTTCCCTTAGCTGTGGTTATGTCTGTTTTTATTTATCTTCCTAACACCACAATAACCTCTTGTAAAGTTATTTATTCTCTGTTCTCAGTCTGCTCTTACTACATAAACAAGTCCCTAAAAGAAAAGATTATCACCAGAAATAAATACTGACATTACATTTACTCTTTTGGTTCTTAGCATATACCACGAAGCAGTACTGACCAAGTATGTAAAGAAATAAATCTTAATATAAGTTGCATAGCTGAACTATCCCACCCTGTTTTATATTACATTACCTCCTCTTTTCTGTTTCTATAAAACAAATGCTTTAAAAATAGAAGTTAAAAAGAAATAAATGAAAATAAAATAAAAGGAAAGAAACCTTTAATGGTTCCATGGTAAACTCATACAGTTCATTTCCAAAGGTTCTACTTTATTACACCATAACGTATATTCTGACTTTCAAGATACAAATTATATGCTTTTATGAACATTCCTTATTGTATTAGCAAACTGCGAACAAGTAGGTAGAGCTATTCAATTCAAAATAGTGAATTATATCTTTTTAAAAACAAGATATAAAGCTGCACGTGCTACATGCTTTTAAAGCTACCCACACGCGATGTTTCAGCACACCATGGCATAAAGGCAGCCCTACCTGTGGTGGACACTATGTTCTCTGCGCTTTCACTGCAAAGCTGTGACAGGAGACTTGTCTTGCCAGAGCCAGTGAGGCCTATGCAAACCAAGTCATATTCGGGTCGTGGTGGTGGTGGTCCCTTGCAGCAAAGTGCTCTAAAACACTGCCAGGAAGAAAAAATAAATAAATAAAGATGTGTTTTTTGGTTTTTTAACAAGATTCTGAAAATCAAGTTGACAAATTTAAAGGTGCCAGAGAAACAAAGTATCATTCAAATTTATTATTTTAGCCCTATCAGAAACTAACACAGCAAGATCAGCAAAACCAAAACTTAAAACAGCTTTATAAGGCATGCGTGTGTATATATATATATATATATATTTATTTATAACTTTTCATCTAAGTCTCATGTAACTGGATTGAGCAAAACAGCTTAGATTTTCTGAACAGCATAACTAGCACACACAGTGAGAGAGGTGCCTGCTCTACTCGTTCAGGTGGTTAGGTATTTCATGCGTCTGCTTCCTAGAAGCAGAAACCCCCTGTGCTAGTCTAAGGCAACACCTGGTCTGAGCATCAAAGCAGCTTCTGAACACTTGCAGGCAAGCAAGGGTCCACTGATTTGCTCCAATGATTTGAGCCATCTATCTGGGCTTGTCTCATGTTTTGAACGAACATCTCATCCTACCTTAAAACACCACCTGCTATGAGAACAGTTTTTAAAGAAATGTATTTTGTTGGACATAGCTTTAGCCATAAAAATGGAAATACCAGGAGGCACTATGCCTCTTGCTGCTTCCTAGAGAAGCATAAATTAATCGCAGCATAAAGCAAAAAAATCACATACACAAAACCTTCTTTAGAGTTATGCTCATGTCTCTTAAAAGCACAGCCAAAATAGGCCAAACCACCTAGCAGGTCACTAAAGCCCGTAGAGAGGCTCAGTAGACCCTTCTTTTTAAGCTATACAAAAATTTTTTATATGGAAATCTAGACGATTACCATTTAGGGAAAGCTAGAAACTTCACATTTGAAATATGGAGTTCAATCAGCTGCTAAAGCCTAAGATACATTTCATTCCATACATATGTATGCTTATATATCCATATACACGCATATATATCTGTATACAAAAAATATACATACTGCACCTACCCAATATCTGCTACCTTCACATAACAACAATAAATCTATTATTACAAGGAAAAGAGGACATATTTGTGCACCCTCTCTCACTCATACACAGCCATATTCTGCATCTTTACATAGTGACAACTTCTAGAAGCTCCAGCACTATATACATCTCAGTTTCCCCAGCTAATCTGAATGTTCTGTTTGGGTAATTTCTTCTGTTTTACCCATAAGCCAACAGCAGCAGTGGGTAAAGATCTCAAAACTTTGCATAACTACTTAGCCCCTCTGACTGGGCTACTTGAGGAAGAGAAAGACAGAACTGAAATTAGCAAGACACAGTCACCTGCCAAGAGCAGGTTCAGGGTCTGCAAGCAAGTCAGTAAAAGAGGACGTGATTACAAGACGACAATTACGTGACTACAGAACTTACACTTCATTCTTTTGGTTTCAATGTTGTATCTGAGCTGTATAAGTGTTAACAGCACGGCTGAGTTACTTTTGGAACAAATTCTTCATGTGCAACTCCCAGTTATTCTAAACACGTCAAAGACGGAGCTTACATGCATATACACCAATTTGAGCAGGTGATAATTTGTCCATCTGAAGACAGGTTTTGGCAATAATTCAGTCTTGTTAAATATTTTGTCTTGTCTATGCCTGCATAAAGCTTAGAGTTCTGCAAAAAGGATAACATGCACAATTCCTGTGAAAAATGCCACATCCAAAGATTTGTTCTACTTCCCTATGCAAAACAGCACTTTAATTTTAAAAAAAACAAATGATAAGTTCAGGGAAAAAGTTAGG
The DNA here is from genome assembly GCA_034781795.1 of Crypturellus tataupa. Taxonomy (NCBI): domain Eukaryota; kingdom Metazoa; phylum Chordata; class Aves; order Tinamiformes; family Tinamidae; genus Crypturellus; species Crypturellus tataupa. The sequence goes on from JAWLRI010000673.1 coordinate 7,086,676, forward strand.
TCCATTAACACCCTATAAATAGGCAAAAGAAATTACTTAGGAGTTAAACCATTTACTATAGTAGTTAAGCTGAACAAGGGCAACAAGTATTAAAACTAAAACTTTTATTTCTGTTGAAACTTAACCTTCATTTTTTTTCCAAAAATTTGAGCCTTACTTTGTGTTCATAGCTAAGCAAACATGACTTCTAATTTTATTCAGTGATGTGAGTTGCTATTTATCCCACAGACACGCACTCTACAAAGCCATAGTAAACATCGGAAGTTCTGCTACTTAAGTGAGAAAGGAAAATTAAGTTTATTGCACAATAATAGCTCCCTAAAACCAAGTTTCCACATAACAGAGAGCCACTTAAAAAAAAAAAAAAAAGCTCTTCCAACTTCCTACAAAACTCCCAAACTCTGTGGCTTAATTTCAGGTCCCTTCCAGACAATTTTTGAAAGAGTCAGTTTGTCAACCATCAGCACAGAATATCTCCAACAGGTACCACAACACACTCTTGAGGCCATATTGAGAAAGAAGTGGCTGGGTTGATCGCTGTCCATGGACACCATGCCAGGCTTTATATAACCAGACAAGACTTCTACACCTCTGATGACTTTAAAAAATGTTAAGATGATCACTAATCCCTACTCTGTCAGTGACCATCACCCTTTATATGCCAAAAGAAATCCTTCACAGACTGTCTTCATAAACTTAGGAGTGGTGCCTCAAGTCTAACTTAGTCTGTTAGCGTCCTCGTGTGCTGATGACTGCACGTATGATATAAAATACAACTCAACTTGCATGTCCAAAATCTCCACCCACTCACTCATTCTTCACCAGTAAACACTGTCAGAGATGAGATTCAACAAATGCATATCCACCAATGCCAGGAAAATTGCTTGCTTCAGACCACTTTCATATATTATTCAGTACAATTCTACTATTTTCTACTACATGCACATCTTTGTCCCTGTGAATGACTAGCTTCCATCAGCAGGTTTTCCTGTTACGCTGTAATGAAATTCAAGCTGATGTGCAAGATATTTACCACTAGCTAGCTGGAAAAATCCTACAATTCTTTTAGAATCAGCGTGTTTTAGGGGAAACCTGTAATAATATACTTTATAAACGTGTTCTATCTGTTAAGCTCAATGAACAACTCATCCATCAAAATCATCACTGTACAAGCTGTATGATCACTGCCTTCCCACTCCTCAGTCTCTTAAAAGTTACTCAGCCTCTAACAAAAACTGCAAAGAAAATTCATCATGCATTTCACTATGGACAGGAAACACATCCCAAGGTCTTTCGTACAGCATGTAGTAGAGTCACAGGTTTACTAAAGATGTCATCATGATTTACAGTGCAACAGGAAAGATACTGAACTGTAAATAACATGTTTAATACATGTTAGTAAAAAAAGAACTCATTCCTGATCTTCCAAACAACAATACCTGAAAAATATTAAGAGTTGGTCAGTCCATAGTTAGCTCATGTTTTGGGACTGCTGAGGGCATGCATTTCAGCCCGGCTACCAGCAACAACAAAGCACATTTTGGAGGTCTACAGACATTGTCTATGGGTAAATTCTTACATTAGAAACATGTCAAATAAAGTGTCGGTTCTCAAGTTTTCTGAAAACTTTAATCTCATAATTTGTTATAGTCTTTGAGTGTTGGGCAGAGAGGCAATCAGGGGTTAAATAATTTTAAAGTAAAATGAAAAGAAGAGCAGATTCGAAAGTACTGAAAATAAAACAATACAGTATCTTGAAAAAATGTCTGAATTTGGCTAGTTTTTCAAAAAGAGTGTGTATTTACCCAGTAAACTGGGAATAATTAAGTACTGCAGCCTGCAGAAAAATGTACAATATTCAACACCGCTATTACTTTCATTTTATGTGTGTGTGTGTAATCATGTGCGAGAGCTAAGAGAAGTTAGCCAGTCCCACTCCCACTTAGGGATTTCTATCCCAACCAGATTATTCCAGTTTTAGATGGATCAGCATTTGCGCTGACAGTCCTAGACAGTGGCGCTTTAAAGCCCTATGGAGGTTTCTTCTGGGAAAAGCATTAAGTCTATAGCAGGGGTGGCCAAACACTTCTGACATATGTGCCGCTCAGAGATCACAGATTGAAGCTCTGGGCAGCAAAGGTCCCTGAATTACTACTCTCTCCAGCACATTGCACGGCCTCAGGCCATTGAGTTTGTCTTCGTCTACTCATTGCACTTCTCGCTTCACTCTTCTTTGGGGAGTGAAATACTCCATTATTTCTTCTTTGTTCTGCACCATCTTCTGTCTGTTTCTTTTACTACTGCTGTTTAATGGGGATAAACAGATGCATGGGATTTCATGCTTAAACACACATACTCTCATGCAAAACTAGTCTAATTTACTGCAACATTAATGCCAGCAAATCAAGCATTTAGAAATCCTGAAGTGCAGAGTCAGGGCTGAAGGTTCAATGAGAATTTTTCTGTCCTCCTCTTCTTCCTTACACTTTAAAATATAGCCTCCTTTTACATTTTACTTTTATTAAAACATCATTGAACAAATGGACTTCCAGTACATGTAGATTTATATTCAGAGGACTGGATTTCATCCAAAGTTATTAACAAAAATCTCAAGGAGATCATTAAAAAGGTGTCAAAGTTGCAAACGGCAGGCTCAGTGCTTCTAATGTCATATGAGATCACAGAAGCACAAAGGAAGCTCAAACATTGAAGAGATAATGTGAAAGGTGAGGGAAAAAAAACACAAAGGAAACAGTTATAATATTAGAGGAAACTAGTAAGGAAAGCTGGGGAATAGCTAGATGCAATTAATAAAACACATTCAAGGCATTTGAATGAGGTTACACACAGCTAAGAGACAGAAAAACAGATACACAATAAACTAGTTTTTAATTGTATGAAAACCTTAACAATAAAAAATACAATATATTCTAAGCTTTTGACTGTATGAATTGCAGATATAGACACTTCAGCTTCTAACCTGATGCACAGGTGGTACAAAAAAAGGAGGCATGCAGAGAAGAGGGAATAACACACATCTAGTGAAGCTGTTTTATGTTTTCAAAATGTAAGATTGAAAAGATGCATCATCTTTCTGACAGTAACAATAAGGGCAAGACAACAGATTTCCCTTCTTTTTGTGGCTACCAATACAAAAAAATATGCACACAGCCACTGCCATCCTTACGTATTCTCTGGAACAGATAGAAATACTAAAAATCAAGACTGTCATGATCAGTCACTTTCTTTGACAGGCTGGAATTTGAGTGGAATTCTTTTGGAACTTCTCCACCATGATGCTGATGAGCCAGCCTCAAATAGAGGGACTCCTGCTCCAAGTCCAACCTATCAGTATAACCCATCCACAGTACAAATTAATCCTCTCATTAAATCTGGCTGACCTTCATATGTGCGCGTTCAAACACTGGGTGCTCCCCAAGAGCACTTTTCCTCTGTAGGGCTTACACGCGTCTTCAATTTGTTCTTTATCAGCTTGTGCCACAGGAGACAAGAATATGGCATAAAAGACAGGTTAATATGAAGCAGAAAGAAAAAAAAAAGTCTAGAAAAGGAAACAATTTCACACAGTAAACAGAACCCTAGTTAAATCCTATCTCATAGAATGCTACAGACCACTAAAATAGCCAGCATAATGCTTGGAGAAGGAATCTCAAATTCTTCCTCCAGATGTGATGAGGCCAACAAGGAATGGTTGGACTCGATGATCTTGAAGGTCTTTTCCAACCAGAATGATTCTATGATTTTATGAACACATTCACTGTCAAAAGCATCTCTCTATATCAGAGAGGCTATGGTTCTGGAGTCTCAACAGCAGCAAACATATTTCAAGTCATTTTCAACATCTATATATAGAGGCCAGCTGAACAAGAGAAGATAGATAAATGACATAATATTCGTTCTATGATAATCTGACGACCCCACTTCCAGCAGAGGCAGCTTGGAGGAGGAACTAAAAAGAGATGGCTAACTTCTGAAAAGCCAGATATGCTATTGCTCTTCAGAGAACCTCACTTTAAATATAGAGTCATGATGCATTGGTCCCCAGGAATGAAGACACTAATTATTGTTGGGCGAATTCTGTCCATAAGCCAAAACAACTTTAGGATTTCTCAAGAAAACCAAGCCTTTACTATCCCAAGAATAAAGAGCTTGCATTTATTTATGGTGGTCCACCTACAACTTGCCACAGTGCACAACACCAATCGATGAAGCATATTGTATTTGTGTTTATAGAGTAACTGGGCAGGAGGGATAGGATCGTTTATCTTCCAGTGAGAGAGACTGCTCTGGGCTGAGGACTTCAGCCAGAAGTTCAGGGCTTTAGCTCCAAGGAAGGTCCAAAGGCAATGATGTGTGTGCATTATAAAAATGGTACTGCCTTGGAAGAAGCTGCAAAGCATCAGAGGTGCTTCCTGTGGAAACCATGAACTACAAGTCACAAAACCTTGTCCCTGAAATGGAAAATGTACATTTCTGACCCTAACCTCGCACCACATATACAGACACACACGATAAATAAAAACATGCACAACCCACTCCATTCTATTCCATTCATATTGTGCTTGAAGAAAGGACAAAGAAACAAACATCACGCTCCTGATGAACACATATCACAGGCATGGCCTGTATTCGTGATGAATACAGATGTCACAGAAAGCAGTAGATTTAAAAATCTATACAAAATAGCACATGGCTGTGATAGGCCAAGGCTAAGCCAGGAAAACAGTCACACACAGAAGCGCTGCTCTGAACAGAAGATCACTCATTTCAGTGCGTTGCTGAATCAAGCTTGAAGGCTTCTCTCAACTCCTACTTCTCATCACATGTAGAAGTGCTCAAGTTCGGCCTCCTCTCCTCTCTGAGGGTTTACTTTCCATTTATTACCCTGCTCAAGAGTAACAAGTCTCTCTCAATCCATCAGTCCATTTAGGTTTAACAGGAATAGAAAAAGGTAACAAACACGATGAATGGAAGTCCTTGCAAACAGTTTGTTTCACAACCTGAGGAAATATAAAACTAGACTGAAAATGCCCTACAAATCATTGAAAAGGGAGAAGGTGGGAGAGGCAGTAGCAACACCATTTGGGATTAGAAAAGTGAAGAAGTTAAGGATGTGGCATCACCTGTCATTTCTAATTCTACTAAGGATGAAAGATATATACAGATTTTTTCAAAAATAGCCTAGAGCTTTCAGGCTTGCTAAAAGCCATCATTTCACAGGTTCTGAGCCAAGACAGGAAAAGCTTTTCAGTGATTCATATGTGTTACAAGGTGGGTTATAGAACACTGTTTTCTTTTGTTCAGCATTGCAGGAATAATTGCTCGTGTTCTATACTCACATGGGATCACAAAAGCCAGAAAGCAGCACACAGACCACTTGGTGTTCTTTGATTTTTCTAATTAAAGCTGACTGCGCGTCATCCAAATGCAACTGCACACTTAGTTTTCTGGGAGAAGAAAGAAACAATCTGATACATGCAGGTCCCTGAGCAGCTGTGCTCAATATACATAATATTACTTCTGTAGTAATATAAAAAAGCAGCTTTGTGGAACCAGTGTAGTAGTATTATCCAAATGAGCAAAAGAGCTTCAAAGAAACAAAATTTAAGTGAGAAAAGCATTTCAGATGCAAAGAGAAAACCAGACGCATGCCGGATAAAGAGAAAGTGTAAAATGAAGACTTGCATGAAATTCAGACATTTACAAAAAGAAGGGGCAGAAGGGAAAGAAACTAAAACAGCAAAAGAAGTTCAAAGTATATTAAGAGAATAAAAAATATCAATCTTCACAGCAAATCCCTGTCACCAAATGTGGAGTAAGATTTCTGGAAGTCACACTGGGATGTGACAAGAGTGTCTGAAAAAAAAACAGGTTAAAATAAGCAGAAAAAGAAAATATTTTAAACATAGTTTGAAGAGTAAAAAATGGCCAAATAGGTGAAACATGGAAAGTGTGCAGTAATGCACTGATGCACTGAGGATCTCAAAGGCAATACGAGGGATGGCTTAATACATCACTGACACAAGTAACAAGGTTAGTTTTCTTCCATCTACTCTATCAGTAACATTACAGAAACGGATAAACTCTAGAGAGTCTTTTCCACTCAGCTTCAGCCCACACTTTCAGAATTGCTGGGCATCATAATTTGAACTAAAATTTTTTAAAAAATAGGGGCAGTGTAGGGGTATATATTCACTTATTCAAAAAAAGAGCGAGAACAACACTAGGAAACTTCAAGTACATCTCTGAGGCCAAAGATGCAATGCCAAATGCTTACTTAAGTTTGTGTTTCCTATGAGATTAAACCCCAGGACACATCTTGTTCTTTCTTATGAAGGATTTCAAAACTAATATTTAGCATCAAAGGTAAGAGTAAAGAGAATAAATCTGTAAGGACAAAAGGCCAGAGTATCTACTCTAACGTCCAGTCTTACTGGAGATGTACGCAGCCGAGGTAAAATAGTAAAGAAGAGAGATATTTTTTAGAGCTTGTTAAACAAGATTACAGCAGTGTGACAGTGTACTCAAAACGAAAATACACATTTCAATTGTCACTTTAAACCTGTTTGCTCACATGGTCCCAGGTAGTAATTCACTTTGTTTGTGTAATAAAAGTACTACACCATAACAGATTTGGCCACTACACAAGCAAAAAGTTAGCAGACCAATGAAGATTTGCTTGCCTTAAATAGATCAGGATGCAAGAGAGAAGAAATGTATAAAAATTGATGCAAAGCAAGGATAGGTTGATTTTGTATGTGCAAGTCTCCCAACCAAAGAGTGCTACTTTTTGGAACTCAAAATTAGACTAACTTTCAACATTAGAAAATGCAACATAAGGAATATTTGCAAGAAGACAAATGAGACCTAATGAGTAGAGTCTATTTATCAGTTCACGGCATTATCAATATCCAGCTTTAGATTTTAAGCATTAATGTTGAAGGCAATCAGTATCTCCCCTGCTTTAGGCTCTCAAATGATGTCATTCTTCCTGTTCTTTTCATTTTACAGTCACAATATAGAAACTATTCCAGGATGCTATATTTATAAAAATAAGAACCTCTGACCAGATAGATATTTGACCAAAAGATGTAGGGAATAGAAAATACGTGGCTAACAAGATCCTCTCATCCCCTTTTATATGGCATAATAGTTTTACTTGGCTACTAGAGCACATTACTCCTGTAGGAGGAGACAGCCAGGAGATCTCTCTCAAGCCAGGAGATCAAATATAATGTATGTGATTAGAGGAAGGCAAATGAATCTGAAGTATCATTAAAATTCTTCAACACTTAATCAATGAAAACATCTTTGAATGTTAAACCTCTACCAAACTCTTACTGAGTTAGATTAGAGAAACTTTAGCCATTTAAAACATAAAATGTTCCAACATGGTGATTTTGCACTTTCTGGTTTTAAGCCTGGCTTTCCTTTCTGGCTGAACATCTACATCTCCGACCAAGTTTCTCAGTTTTCACCAATCCATCTTCTTCTGAAGCATCTACTCGGGATGTTCTCCTAGTATGGAAAAATGAGGACTGTTAAATTTTTCACAGTTAATCTTGTACTGATCAAGGACTAGGGTCTTTAAACTGTCTCCAGTTTAAAGGTGCAGTAGGTGCTCTGCAGATCCTTAAATATTTGGGGAACATAATTCAACAGGAGATGGGGATTTTCAGCTGGCAGCAATGAACAGACCATAAGAAGCAAATTCAGTAGCAACAGCACAACTGTAATTTTAATTTGTGTTCATATGCTTATATACTTGCACTGGATAAAAAAAAAAAAAAGTCCAAAAAACCCACCTAATTTGGAAGAAAATATCCTTTACTACTCTGTTCAAACAAGATTTTGCTTAAGAGATATGGATCAAAACCTAACTTAGGTAAAGAATATTGTATAAATAAATTCTGGACACTTACAGGTCAAATTGCCTTTGAAAAGGCACAGTTGGATTTTAACTTGGGGAGGTGGCAGAGGAGATGACAGATAGAAAGATATATCTTGCTACATATCTATCTGTGCTATAAGCAAGATATATCCTGCTTCGCTGCGAGGTGAGCCTTGCGTTCAGGATGGCCTGCCACAAACGATGGACCGGCCATTTGCTTTTGTTCTTAGAGCTCTTGATTTTTGAGGCTATCCGAATTGTTCATGTTTTCATAGATGCAGCATACAGGCACTTGTAGCAAATATGAACTTTTAAAGAGAGTAAGAGTCCTCAGTCTGAAACTTTCTCAGCTATTGTTTTTCTAAGGCAATGCTCCTATTTTTCCCTCATAGAGCGTGTTAGGTTTCCATTCTTCAGATAACTATTAAATAATAGTTCCAAAAAATCTGTAGGTTTAAAAAAACTATTAGTAACAGGTTGTTGCTTAAGAATATGTCTTAGTCTGATGAAGTATGATCAGAAATTCGAGCAGAAATACCTTCAACATGCAATTCAGATAACTGAGAACAGCTTTGGGGTGCTCAATCACTGATCTGCTTTTAGGCACAGCTGTAAGAAATTTAATGCTTATCCTAAGGAGGTTGCATATGCCTCAGTAAAAAGTGACTCACTTCTCACTGGAACAAAAATTTTAGCATTCATTCTAGATCAGCATAAATCCTGTCAGGGTAGGAAACTCCTCCTTTTGCTATCAAGAGAGGAAATTTCAAAGCCTAAGGAAAAAGCCATAACGATGAGATTCAATCAGTGCAGCAATCTCTGCAGTAAGTGATCTGGAGTTGTTGACATATTTTGAGGTGAGACAGCAAATAAAAAACAGGCTCAAGAAATGGAAATGGCTGACTTGTAGAGACTGGACATCTAATCCACCTAACCATCTCTTTTTTTTTTTTTTTTTTTTTTTTTAAACACACTTGCTTCTCTAGTAAAAGACTAATAGAACTTATGCAACTTTGAAGATTTTTAATTAATAACTAGAAGTTAGGGTTTTTGCAATATGGGACTCCAGTAACTGCTTTTTACTTGCATATCATATGATCAGTATTACTGAAGGGTAAGGAAGGCATAAAAAGTAAGCTATACATATAGTTCTCATGCTATAGAGTTTTTCACGTAAAAGGAAGCCCAGTATTTTTTCTCCACAGCAATTTATAACAAAGATAAGATGTGTGAAACCACAGTGCATGCGTATAATTTTATATAAGGATTAAGGAATTCAGTATAGTTTGATTATGATAAGATTCAGAACGTAGGTTTTAAGAACAAACTAGCTATGATGAAATAAGTGGCAAATGCAGTGCAATAAAAAGCAAAAGACTTTGTTGTTTATTGTAAGTGGACATAAAGCTTACAAAAGTCTCACATGTGACTCCTGTCCAAAACCAGGAATAAAGTGGAGCTATTAAGCTGCAGTCTAAATGTTTGAAGATTTTTCAGATGGGGACATTATCCAACCTTAAAGGGTAAAA
>JAWLRI010000673.1:7104145-7118689 GCA_034781795.1 Crypturellus tataupa
AAGGAAGGGAGGAAGGGAGGGAAGGAAGGCAAGGAAACAACTTATTAATTTGGGTAGATCTCCAGGGAAGAGCTTCAGGGAAGGCGTTTCTGGAAGCATAGTGCAATGGGGCCGGTGATTTGTTTCCCCAGCAAGGGCGAAAGAGAAGCCTCTCCCACACTAACTAGAAGGGAACTGCTGAGCATCTGTCTGTGCTTCTGGGGGAGCTGTGGGACAGCTCTGAAGCACTGCCAGATTTACTCTGCATCCTCATTTGCGAGACGGGCAGGTTGCCAGCCCGAGTTAAAACAATACCTGAGGTCTAGTTTATATTCCCAGCTGGGCCAGCTAGCTGGGATTTAAAACACTCGTAAATTTGGGTGTGAGGGCTGCGCGCGTTGACAAGGGAATTAGGCCATGGTTCTGCAGGCCTTTCTGAGGATGCAGCCCTCCACTCTCTGCAGGGCTGAGCAGACACCCCAGTTGTGGCAGGGAATTCACCCAAATGGGGAACAACCCCATCCAGCTCACAGGAAAAGGATGAGCATCTCCATGGGACCAGATAGGTACTACGAGCACCTTCGGGCTGGCAGCATTGAGGTTCTCCTAACAAAATTTCCCCTTCCCTCCGCAGCCCCCTGCCTCTCCAGCCCTCCGTAACACCAGCTCCAAAGTCACTTCCCTCACTTTTCCTCCCCGCACCCGAATTTCTTTCCTCGCAGCCTTTGCAGAAAGGGGCAGACAATGCTACTCTCTTCCATAGTTAATTACCTGTCAGCACAATCTTCCCCCCAAGAGACAACATTTATTCCCCAAGGACAAAGCCCTACAAAACATCACAAACCGGGCAGCTGCTTGCAAGGCTCCAGCACTTGACAACCCGGTGGTGCCACCAAGTACCCTGCGACCGGGCAGCTCCGCTGCTCGTGTGGGAGCAGCCAGCACCGCCTGCCGCCCATGGAATTTTAGGTTACTCAAAAAAAATGAATTCAAGGAGCAGGAAAGGGCTACACACAAAAAAAAAGAAGAAGAAAGAAACCAAAAGCAAAAGAAACAAAAAACGCGCATTTTTGCCTCTCTCTGATAAAACTCCTATAACAAGTAGCCAAGTCACATTCAGAGCACTAAGCCATGTCCATTAAAGCGGGCAACATACATATAAAGCAAGACAACGGAATATTTAAGTAATGATTCTTTAAAATTGAAACTGGCCGTATAAAGTCTTTTAACTGACTGAGACAAGTTAATACAGCATGAAGCAAGATTTCGCCTAAGGTTTTCACCATATCAGAATAAAAATAGACGTAAGCTTAAAGAAAAATCTGAATTCCTAAGCTTAAAAAAAAAGTTCCATCTAAGGGGGATCTAACCTTCCAAGTCTGCTAAAGGGCTTTCTGATGCTCTGTGGGCAAGGAACAAAAAGTAACTAAGTGTAACCTGGTCTTGAAAAGTATTATCTGTGTTTATTTCACACAGATAAACATTTCACAGCATCATCTGCTTAGAACCAGAAGCAGCCTATATATTCTATAGTGAAGATACAATGCTTACAAAACTATTTAATATTAAAGTAGCATTAATACAGTATATTTTAAACTTACATAAAAATATAACTACTTAATTCAAATATACATAGCACAAAACAATATATGCTCATTACAAGCAAAATCAGAATGCAAGATAGAAAAGCAACAATCAGAAAAATCTATCCTGCTCTGCTGACAGTCAGAAAAGGCTTAGTCTGAGCTTTCCCCACTCAGACATTAAAAGACACAACGTGGAGAAAAAAACTATTCTTCCCAATCATCACAGACAATATTCATAAGAGAAAAAGAAAATTTTCCACATAAAGGAAAAGAATTCTTAGGCTGCTGTTAGATATTTTTCTCTGACATCTTATATTCTTTTCACTAAAGTACTTGCACAGAGGAAAGTTGTGCAACAAAGATGTTCAAAACACATAAATCACAAAATCTAGCCAATAAACTAAGATTACACCATCACAATCCCTAATCACGGAATAGTGAAGCCTAGACCAGCCGAGGTTTCCAAGAGGCCCTGCTGCACACGCTGCAGGGAGGATGAGCGCCCCGAAAATGGAACACACAGGCACATTGTGCAGGGATGGGGGCGAACGGCCTCTGAGGAACCAGCTCTGCTTTCCTGGAGCTGAATCTGCTCAATTACACACCAGTCCTAGTGACTTTCTCCAGAAGTCACAAGGCTGCTTCAGGCAACAAAAAATGGGGAGAACAGAGCAAGAGTAGGGCAGGGGAGGACCATCTATAAAACAGTTTTATATCTGATCAACAGTTGTTCTTATCCACGATCAATAATCATTATTCTCCTTCTTAGCAAGCAGGGGAGAGACATGCGAAAGCACAGGTCACAAAGCAAAGCAAAGTAATGCAAGTATTTTTCAAAACTGTTTCTTCCTTAAGTTGCATCCTTCCCTGAATATACAGGTCACATAACATCTGGATTCTTTCATCATCCCCTTACTGCCTTGGCCATTCTCAAAATATCCTCAGTACAGGGAAACATTTTCAAAATATGCTCTGGCATGTTCCACCGCCAAAGATCAGCACTACAGTTCCCTGCTTGAAGTTTACACCACCTCTTGTTTGCACCATCAAATGATGCACGCTTATCTTAATTTAAAATTTCCCCAGCACTCTAACTTAGGAACTGCACACAAACTCCTGATGCTCCCCCACCACAAAAAAAAAAAAAAAAAAAAAAAAAGAGGGGAAGAGAGGGGAAGAAAAAAAAAAGTTTGCTTAATTTTAGATATTCTCTTCACAAAATCATCTCTCCCCTGGTCAGCCATTGGTGGTTCTTATATTGCATAGTAGCGATGACCTCTGCGTCTGAGGTGGCACGATCAAAGGAGCCCTGGCCAGACTTGGAAAAACATTTCCACTGAGAATGGACATACTGCCTGTCAAAAGATTATTCCCACTGCGTATAGGGAGCAGCTCATATTACTCTAGTGTAACATGAAAGTGCAAGATCTAGCCATAGTAATCCACATACATGTTTTTCTTTCCAAAAAGGGCATATGGGACACACTGACTGGAACAGCACATCCGTATTATCATTTGAAGGGAGAGGACGGAGGGAGGGAGGAAGGAAGGCTTCCTTAATCAATCCAGCTGTAGGAATCAGACTCTATTAAAAAAAAACTTTTTAAAAATCTGCCTTTTCCTATAGCAGTTACTTGTCTTCAGTTGATTTCCTCTCTTCTATTTAAAAATTTATATATGTAAATGTATATCTACATGTAGATAATCACATACATACACACGGTCAGACTTTACATTCTGCGGAAGACAAAATAGCTTTGGAGGCGTAAATCTTAATGTCAATGACAGGAAGGCTTTGGTGAACCATTACCATAAATCTGACAAACGCTAATTTGATGGGTGGCTGTATCTGTCTGCTGCAAGACCAGTCTAGACAGTCTATTGAGAAATCCTAAAACACAACTGTTTGTTCCCTGTAACACCATCTGGATATGGCAATAAGAGCCGACCCAGTGCCATTCACACATGGATCAAAGCACATGCTAATGCCATCATGAAGTCATACACATAAAAAATTCAATCTGAGAACTCTATGCAATTTTCCTAAGTCCTCAGTGAAGAAACCTCAGACTTAGCACAACTCAAGCTAAGTGCATGAAGAGGGGGAGAGGGAGGAAAAAAAGAACAGAATATTTAATGAGCTTGGCCTTCCAGAGGAATGTTAGGCCACCCATTGTATTGGAAAAGGCTCATGTCACACTTCAGTCATGGCACCCATCAGGGTGCCCCTTTACAAAAATTGATCCGAGGGTTTTTGTAATTACCTGTTTCAAACTGAAAGAGTGCCCAGAAATACAAGAAGGCTTCCAAGGTGTAAACCTTGCATTTTAGTGTTTAAGACAGAGCTGGCAGAATTTTCAATATTGCAGACAATATTGAAAACCCCCCTCTCATTAAACTGCACTGTGGCACTAGATCAAAGCACCAAGGGCCCCCTATTGAACTTCTCCAAATATTACAAACATAAGAGCAAGTCTGGCTATGTAGAAACTAAAAGTGAAGCCAACTTTTCTTCTACCTCCAAAAAACAAAACATGTCTTTTCATGAGGTAGTGCAAAATGATACAAAAAGTACTAAAGATCTATCCTGCAAACTTTATGTCAACAAAACTTGTTCTGCCTCTCTACAGCTCCTCGCGATTAAAAATCAGTTTTTATCAGCAGAGCAACATTTTCTAGAGTGCTTTCAAAACTGCCTTTTAAGAGATACTTCAATTTTTAGTTGATGTAATGTATTATGTAACAATTTCAACAACCTGCACAAAATATTTGACTTTGTCATGAAATTGGCCTTTCTTTTTTTCTGTGAAATGTCTACTAATACAAAGCTTTCAGCAACTGCCAGCCTTTTGACCACTGAGATTGTATATGCTTTATTTCTCATTTAACTTTGTTTTCTCTAGTTGTATGCTTCAGGGTTGTAAAAGCAGACTTCAGTATCTCTGGAATGCTTTATTATGAAGCCAGCTTGCTGATACTGAAATTAAGACTGAAAGCAAAGATAGCCTTTCAGGGCCATTTTGATATAAACCCCCATTTTAAAAATTGTCAGTCTCATTTAGAAGTCTTTCTTTCACCTGTTCAAAGCAATGTAAATATTCATTTAGAAAGAGGTCGTCTAGAAAACACTTGAACAGGACCACAGTTTCAGCTCTTTAAATAATTTTCTTTGTAAAACCAAAAATGACAACTTGAAGAATCAATTTCTGCCATCATGAACATCAACCTGAATGAAATAACTAGAAAAACACTACAGTTTGTACAACAGTAAAAAACTTTATATTTTGATGCTAGTAATTTCTGTTTACAGAAAAAAATGCTAACATGAATAGCATGTCATCAACACTGCTTCCCTAATGCAATGTTTCATTACACAGTCACTGTGGAAATATAACCTATACTATATCATGGAAGATGGAGAAATCTTTCAAGTCCCCCCACACACAATCACATGCCCAAATACCTAAATTTCCCATCATATAAACAGTTTAATAAATACTTGCAATCTAGTTTGAAGAAATATATACTTGTAAGAGTACAGTTATGAAGTTACAGCAGGTAGATCTGGTACATCATCCAAATATAACTGTTCAAAAAAAAAAACCTGTGTACACTCTACACACATTCCTCATGATATTCTAACTCAGTGGAAATTTCTGCAGACATTTATAATTGTCTTAAAACTTAAAGATCCAAGATCTTTTCAAGGTCTTTAATAAAACTTGAGGAGAGTAACCCTGCCTTCCCCCACATCTTTTCACTACTACCAGCCACCCTCCAAAAAAAAAGAACTACAAGGGCTGGGAAGGGGTGGAGAGCAACATTTTTTGCAATGAAATGGCTCTTTTTGCCAAATAAAGATTGATTAGGCTTCCCATTCAGTGCACACTCGTGGATGAGCAGAAAAAGTCTCTCTGAAGATTTCCAGTACCAGACAAGCCAAGAGGGACCGGCTGTGGCTTAGGACTCAAGGGCTGATAAACTCTGAGTCATCAGGTTTGCAGCGCGTAGGGATGTGTCAATATAGGGGAAATGGGAAGTTTACAAGAACACACTGCGCATCACCAACCAACAGTTGTTTCTGTAGAAACTAAGAAATTCCCCTTGAGTGAGAAAACTCGAACAGATGGAAACGAAAAGTTAGGAACATATAAACACACCAGTGTCTTCTGCTTACATTTCAAATAGCACTAATAGGTATTATACTAGCTTCACGTTCTTTTATATCCAAATCACACACCAAACAGATAACCAAACGATGTATATGCACTGAGCACCTCTTCATATAGAAATACCCCTATAGCACCCTCTCCCGCAGCCTGGGCATGGACGGCAGCCTTCAGAGAACTGACCTAATTCTAGGTAGAGCAATATATAAGCTCAGCATGAATGTTTCAGCGGGAGGCGTGTAGCGACGGGTCTCTCTTGCAGGATTTAGAACTCCAGCTAATGCCAGCGCTGCGCCCTGCGATGGATCAGCACTGCCATCTGCTGCTCACCGCCCCGCAGGAGCCTCGCGCGGCTCCCAGAGACGCTCCTCACACCTGCACCACTGCTCCCAAACCTCTCGGGAAAGAGCAAGGCGGCACCGAGCCTGCAGACAACAAACAGCCTCATATACAGTTACCTGCATCCATAAATTTTCCTAGTAAGTTTATAAAAACAGAAATAAAAAGGGGGAAAAAAGCACAGAACTAAAGGGGAGCACTGAAAGTGCTGTAAGCGCTTCCAGGCGCGTGTGGCAGACGGGCCCTGCCTGCTCCTGTTTTCCCCCCGACACAGCTGCACCCCTGGGCACACGGTGTCCCTTGGACCCAAAGCCTACGGTCTTACACGTCAGTATTAAAGTTTTATTTATTCTGGAAAGCTCTTAGTGTTCATGCACACGCACACACTTTTCAACGATACCCAAATTACAGTGTTGCAAATGCAGCAGTCAACTATTCTCAAGTTTTGCCACTGCAAGTTTATTTTTCACTCAAATCATACCTTCATTTAACAAAGACTGCAAATAAACTATACACTAGCTAAAAAAAAAAGATATTTCATTCAGCAGCTTAAAAAAATGCTAACAACAACATACTGACATGTCCATTTCCTTTCAGATGCAATCTTCATATGGCAAAGAACTTAAAGAACCAATTTAAAGAATTTAAAGCACAAAGATTCCTGCAGTTGACTTCCTTATTGAAAGAAAAAAAGTTTGAGAGATGTAAAAATGTGTTAAGTTTTACAGGCAATATGTGCAAATTTGGTAATAAAAAATACTTTTCAAATTAACAAATATGGACCCTTAGGAGCCACACTAAAGATCAGAGATACTAAGTGTTTTATTAACGGAGTGCATTTCATACAATATAATTTGAGACTACTTAAACATATGCAAATACGCTGAACACAGACTGAACTACTCCATTATGAAAAACAAAAAAGTTATCACTATTTTACATGGTACAAACCATGTAATTTTATCAATCACAAGGTAAAGGCCATGCAGTTATGGTACACAGTTATTTACATCTCACAGATTACATGCCAATAAAAGCACATTATCTGTTACCATATGTAGTCACTTGCAATTGATCATGACGGTTGGCAGAAGTTGAAAACAACTTTAAGAGGGTCAGAATAACTGTGAAATCTATAATTACAATATTATTGTTACACACACACAGAGGGTTGGGATATTTTCCCCCTGTTTTACTGGGCTCTTTTCCACAGATTCTATCAGAATGTGACTGGTTTTTCAAAAACCAAAGGGGCAGTTTGCATCAGATCTGCAAATTCTGGAGGGAAGAGGAACAAGGAAGAATTGGAGTATGGGGTCCTTTTTAAAGGGAAATTTTATAAAGAAAATAGTATGCTATCCAAACACAGCTAATATAAGAAAATCTAGTTTTTACACTGCTTAAAAGAGCCAAAGACATTCCAAAGACTTTGTCCTCCAGCTTTATTGGTGCCTTTGCGGCCAACAGGAGGAAATAGGCACTTCCAAAAGGGAGAGTCCTCCCATGCTAAAATGGACACCTAAGCTAGGTCTATCTCTATGCTTAGAGCTGAGAGAAATTAATCCCACCTGTACCGTCACTATAAGGAAGAAACTGTTATCAGAGACCTCATATTGAAGATTTTTCTTCGGCAAAAAATATTAATTCATTCATGACAGTCTGACTAAAATCTCTCTTTTCATGAACAAGTACAAGTTGTCCCTTCAGCATGAGTCTAGTTCTGACTGGGAGTTAATGCTGCAATAGAAAGTTTTAAGTAGGAAAAGAACAGAAAAAAATGAATGACTAGAATCATTAGACAAATAGTTTTTTTTAATTGATTCTTAGGGAAAAAAAAATTTCCATTATCAAGTGGAAATTATAGAATTGCTGACAGTTACATAGCAAAGCAAGAGTCAGGCACATATCTGCCTGAGAAAAAGCAAATAACATTTGTATTATAATGATGAAATAGTTTCCATCACAACAGTAACTCAAGATGTTAAACAGCAGTTAATAAACTGGACACTTACATCAGCAGAGCCGGATAACTTGTATCCAACAATGTTGGAAGAGATAGCATAGGTACTCTCTGGACTAGTAACACTTATTTTCATTACACTTAGGAAAACTAACTGGAAAAGTTCAAAAGAAGAGGAAAAAAATGCTATGTCAAAGTTCCTAAAAGGTAAATCAGATGTCCTAAATAACCACAGGCTTTTCAGCCTGAAGTGATGTGGGATGAAGTGAGGATCCTGATGAAGGATTCTGATTATGAACAAGTTTAAGTTAAACAATGAATGCTAAGCAGGCCAACACACATCCCACACTGTTTTGAATGAGTTAAATTGTGTTTTTAAAAAGGAAGGGTTTTGTAACATTCTTAAGACAGACTTCTGAAAGGCATTCGGTTTTACACTGGAAGATATTTTGATTAGTCCATTAGAATAATCCAATGGCAACAATGCACACTTGGAATAAATGTGTTTGATTTAGGAGCTTCAAGACAAGGAGCTCCAAACAAGGAATCTTCATTCTGCAAAATGTCTCTAGTGTGATCCTGTGGAACTGCCCCTGCTACCTGACACTTAACAGCCCCAAAGATGTGCAGGCACAGGATCCTTAGATGCACCCTGCCCTCTCCTTCTCTCTAGCGATTCCCAATAAAGAGACAAAAAAGGATAAATATGGAAAAAGACAGCTCACTCATACACTACTAGGTTATTAGGAGCGAAGGAGTATCACTTGGCATAGGAACTGTGGGAAAAAGCAACAGAAAACAATCCTGTTTCAAGTGACTGAATGTGCACCGAGTTTCTTCTAAAAGAAAGCAGCAGGAAGCAAATCACGTGCAGTATCACATATTCAGGCAGTCTATTAGATGGCCATCAGCTAGCCTTATCAATAAATTCAGCATAAATAAATGTCTTCAAATAAGTAGAAAAATAAAGTCAAAGAAGTCAAAGAATAACTAGAACGATCAAAAGATTAGAAAAAAGCTGAAAAAACAAGGCTTGAAGATCTTAGAGGTCTGTGGTAAGCGGTGTCCCCCAGGGGTCAGTCCTCGGTCCAGTCCTGTTCAATTTATTCATCAGTGACCTGGATGAAGGCACAGAGTGCTCCCTCAGCAAGTTTGCAGATGATACGAAGCTGAGAGGAGCAGCAGACACCCCAGAGGGCTGTGCTGCCATCCAGAGGGACCTGGACAGACTAGACAACTGGGTGCAGAGAAACCTCATGAAATTCAACAAGGCCAAGTGCACGGTCCTGCACCTTGTTTCAAGACACCTGTGCATGGCCGGCATGAGGAAACATGCCGAGATTTCTCCTGGGGTAAAGGAGCAGGACTGCTTCCTTCATCTCTGGTCAAGAGGACCACAAAACACGAGGAAGCTGCAATTGCTACTGAAGGGCACCCTCCTCTCAAGTCCCGTCTCCCCTGCCTGCAGGGTGAACATCTGCAGATCTCCTGCCTTAGGCAGGATGCTGCTGCTTCTGGTAGCAAAGCCAGCATGTCCCTTTGTCCCTGCAGCTGAGTGCAAGCAGGGGACTGTTTTGCTCTCCTATTCCTGCAGGCCAAATGCTGGAAGGCTGCCAGGCCACTGTATCACAAGGTAAGTCCTTCTGCCTTCAGCATACTCATCTGGCTCTCGACTTCAGAAAACCGTTGGTAAGAAGTTTTTGTTCCAAGCTTGCTGCATCTCACTTTATTTTTTTTTTTCTCCATAAAAAGAAAATATGGCCAGTTTTCTGTGGAAGAAAGACAGCCTTGCTTTCAGGCATCGCTCCAAAAAACCATCAGATCCAAAAGTAAGGATGTGCTGTTTGCCTCTCTTACATCAACAAATATAAATGTCCTCCAGGCTAATTTATGCTACTGGTCACACATATGCAGCCCCTCTGATTTTTACAGACTCAGCCAACTCTCTCTGGAATTCAGTAAACTGTTCTGGGAGGGCCCAGAAAGGCACAAACCTCCAGCATCACCATCAGTGCAGTCTAGGATGACTCTGTAGAGGCAACAGGACAGAAAAGCAGTTAGAGTGTTTCACTGAGTGAAGCAAGCAAAACCAATTCTAAACCCACAGAAATTAGTTAGAAGGTATTATCTGTCACAGGGTCCATTTTCAGAATAGAAGCAACAAGCCATAAGTTTTCTTGTTTAAATGAAAAATACTCTATGCAGGTATGCAAACAAGTCTACATAATCTGCATAAATGTGTTACACTACCATGCATTACAGATGAAGTGATCTTTGTATGCGACCGTTACTGGGCAGCACTGCAGACAGTTTTTCCTTAGCCCAATGAACTAGGGAAAGTTCACCTTGAATGTGACAAGATGGAAAGGAAGGACAGTCACCAAAAGTTGTCATTCAGAAGAATGACAAGATCAGCTCCTGCCAAGAACGTGTTCCCTCTTCCCACTTGATAATTTATTACAGGGAAACTTCACAATTGAGAAAAGAGTCAGAGAAGAGGGCATATACACACCCACGCTGGAACAGATACCGATTGTTCGGCTAGTGATGGCAAGCCTATTTCTCCAAAGCAATTCCCTCTCCTCTCAGGAGAGAAATCTTATGCAAACAATACTTGCTAACAACCAAAACATAAGATGTCAACAGCTTTCTGGTTTGTTATGCTATTTAGTATCAACTTTGTACCAGACACAGCGTGAGAAGAAAAATATATTGAAGAATGCTCAAACTTGTTTGCAATGCTATTAGGTCAAATTCACAACAGCTTAGTTAGAAAAGTCTGGAATTATTCTGAACTGCAGGAGGCCTTTGAGAGTCTTAGAGATGTTCTCATTAGTCAAACAGGCATTAAAAAAAACAGAAACCTTAAATGCAAGAGCATCTGAGGTTAAAGTGAGCTAATGTGTTTTAATAATAATAATAAAAACTCAAAGCAGCAGAATCCAATAGAGCATGAAGCTCTCATGAAGTCAAAATGCAAAGAGAAAAAAATTGAAATAGATGAACAACACAATACACCCAGTGAAAATTTCTTCCAAAAATTAATTTTGCATTAATATACATAGTTAATTATAAAAAGATTTTTTCCATAACAAAGCTTAAATATCTTAGCTAGAACAATTTATCATCAAATTTAAGTAAACATATTTGAGATAACAGCTTGCATGACAGGACACTTTGCTTCATACTGTTTTACCTGACTGTCTGGGGAATATTTAGCACATAGTCCCACAGGATGTTCTTCAGTTCCCACTCACACAAAAAAATCTGGTTTGGAGTATGACATTTGTCATTTGCCAATCTGAAAGGACAGACTAGTTCATGATCTTGAAAAAAAAAGTAATGTCATGAAATGCAAGCGATATGAAATCAAAATTTAGCATATTTTCCTTACAAAATATTTGTCCTGATTACTAAAGGGGCTTCTAGACAAAACAGTCCTGGTCAAGACAAGGCTCTATCATTAAACATGAATGGACCCAAATAACAATCCAAATGAAAAAAAAAAAAAATCAGAATTTTTCAGCAATTTCTGTTGAATCGGGTGATGCGGAGTTGGCAATTCTCAAAGGAATTCTGCCTTAATTAACATCCTGATTTGGACTAGATGCTTTTAAGTCCAGCATCAGTAGTGCATCAACTCCACAAAAACAGTGAAAATAACCTTGAAAATAACAGTGAAAATAACAACAGGTTTTTGGAAAGTGCTAGAAGCAATGAAAGAACGTTTATGTAGAAGCCTCATGAACATCACCACATTTTAAGAATAATAGCATAAAAGGTCTTAGAAGGATCCTCTGGAGAGTGAATATAACCCTATGTGAAAAGGCTTCTGTTGTGAAGAAGTCTAATAAATTTAGTTAAACAAAGGTTGCCAAAAAAGTACAAGGCAAGGATAGATACAGAACAGATTACTAATCCTCTATACCTCTCAGTGAGGTGTAGAAGCCCAGCAAGATCTGAAACATGACAAATCCTTAAAAATGAGAAAATCAATGCTTTCCTTTGGCTAGCACTATGCTCATGTAAGGAATTCAGAAATCATGAGCAGCAAGCTAACCAATGACAGGAAAGGATAAGTTTTCTAGGCTTAGATTTTTAGCTTAAGTCAGCTCACACATCAAATCCTTACCTTTTACATTTTGCTCTTTCTGAATTTTTTAGAAGAGTCAGCAACCAAAAATAGCTGGGAGAGAGGTGATAAGGGAACACACAGGAAGAATTCAGTCAAGGTAAGAAGCAAATAAGGGTTGTGTTAAAGCAAAATGATGTTAGTTCTTTAAAGCCTTGACTGGAGGTAGTTTTATCATCTCTCACATTAACTCTAAAAACTTCTCTATTCACTTTCCTAGCAAAAAGGCGGAATCACCATTCAGTATAATTTCCACAGAAAGGGGGGCGGGGGGGTATTGCCCCCCCACTTCTTTCCTTTCTCCCTTCTCCTCTCCTCCCTCAAGAAGGGAACTGTGCATCCAAAAGGGATTTCTGCCAGCGCTCTTTTCAAACCACACAAATCTATCTTCCAGGTATGTCGGTTTCTGGAGTGCCTAATAATTTATTCAAGATAACAGAAATGAGAGAAAGGCAAAAAAGAGATTTAAAGGATGCAAAGGTATTACAGTCAACTTTTCTTTCTTTTCAACAATCTTGCACCTACTTCAAATAATTAGTTAAGGAAGAACAGCCCTGCTTTGTAAAGTCAGCAACAATTTCATTCTTTCTGTAGATACTTTATCATCAAAAAATAGAGATGAGGATTCTTCTCCAAGGAAAATTGCTCAACGAACTAGAAACAAAGCAGCTGTGAGAACAATGAAAAACACTAGTTTCTTCAGGAAGCTAAGAAATGTGGCTGTTTCAAAAACTACGGAGTATTTTTCCACTCAACACAATTGGCCACCAAACCCCACTGTCATAGGATACTACAGAAGTCAGTCATTTGACAAGAATTAAACAAGTTCTAGGCATTTTCTATAGCAGCAACATATTTAGAAGCTGCAATGCTGGGATGGAAAAGAAAACAGAAGTGATTGCAAGGAAAACAAATTTTTAGAACAAACCTTTAATCACTACATATCACATGATACCCTCAAACAGGCATATTATCCCACATCTGTTGGTACTTTTTGTGCCCTTACTGTTTGAGATGATGCTTCCAGATGGATTACAGCTTCAAAGTACAGCAATTTACGTTTCCATCACCTACACAAGCAGTACAGGTAATAAACACATTACTGAAATGACACAGTTTTTCTTTGGAAAAAGTCAAACTGAAAAAAGTCAAATTGAAAAAAAGCCAACCACAACAAGACTAAGGCAAACAATGTAAGAGCGTAACAACTGCACCAACTTTTGTGGACCTCTGGCAAAAATGATCCCTCTCTGTGCTAGATTCTTTGTCCCTTAGCCAGGATGACAGTAAGAGTTACTTTCTGATTATCATCACATATCTCACACACCTGGCCCAGACCCAAAGCTTCCTTTATTCCAAAACTACCTAATTTTCCATTAGATGCTATGCCAAACTATTTTAAGTGCCTCATGTGAACTGACCTATCTCACACTTTCTGCTAATTTGATAGCACAAGCAGCCACCTCTAGCTTCACAGCTTCTCCGCCCTTGACTTACGACCCCATCAATGTGTTTGTTCTCCTGTATCTACCTCACAAACCCCCAATTTCCAATCTCTTTTCCTTAGAGCTTCCTCTAACTCAAATCATACAGTCTCCAGCAACTGTTCTGGATGATCACAAGTCGCCTGGCTCGTAGCTTAACTGCCCATTTCACTGAGGGAAAGAAGAGGCCCTCCAAATCCTCTCAGCTTCCAACATCCTACAGAGTTCACTTTCCTAAACCTACACCAGGTTCTTCTTATATCCCACACCTACTACAGTCCTCAGTGCCAAGAATGCAAAAATCCAGTCATTCTAAGTAGAAATAGGAGTTCCAAGTCTTAAACTACACCTTAAAATAAAGTCTGTCTGCAGACAATGCTTTAATAACATGACATGCATGTTTTTCATTAAAACACTTGTTACTACCTAACTACAGCTTCATATGCTTTCAGTCAGCAGCATAGTTGTACCTGGACTGTATCTGCATATCACATTTTGCCAGTAAAAGTAGCCTTAATGTATTATGCAAGCAGCCTTAACTAACTTGTGGGCAAACTGTAAGCAGCAAATTGTATTGATGAACTAAAAGTAGAGGCGCTTTCCTCCGTCTTCTTTTTTTGATGGGTATATTTGAAACAGACTGGGTAATTCACAGAAAGTTCAGACCTGTCACCACTTACTTGAAGTTAACTTTCACATTTCTCAGTCCCAAAACAGAAGATTAAATGCACCCTCTGGTGGTGCACTACCGCACCGTGCTTGCTTTGCACAGTCAGCTTTCAAAGCACAGCAAGTTAATGCTTTGACCTGAATCACAAAAAGTAAAGTAAAGTAAAGTAAAGTAAAGTAAAGTAAAGTAAAGTAAAGTAAAGTAAAGTAAAGTAAAGTAAAGTAA
>JAWLRI010000673.1:7118789-7130327 GCA_034781795.1 Crypturellus tataupa
TCTGCAAACTTGCTGAGGGAGCACTCTGTGCCTTCATCCAGATCATTGATGAATAAATTGAACAGGACTGGACCAAGATATAACTTAAGCACAAATGTTTCGGCAGGAGCTGTGTAACAAAGGGTCCCTTTTGCAGATTTAAAACTCTGGCTAATGCCAGCATGCACCTTGCAATAGATCAGCACTGCCATCTGCTGCTCACCACCCTGCAGGAGCCTTGCAAAGCTCCTGGTGTAGCTCCTCACACCTGCATCACTGCTCCCAATCCTCTCAGAAAAGAGCAAGGCAGCACTGAGCCTGGAGATGACAAATAGCCTCATATATAGTTACCAGTATCCATAAACCTTTTTCTAAAGAAAAGCTTTGATGGATAGCATACTATAATATATAAAAAACTTAATTTTTACACTGCTTAAAAGAGCCAAAGACTTTGCCCTCAAGCTTTATTGATGCCTTTACAGCCAACAGGAGAAAACAGGCACTTCCAAAAGTTAGAGTCTTCCCATGCTAAAATGGACACCTAAGCTAGGTCTAACTCTAGGTTTAGAGCTAGGAAAAATTAATCCTACCTGTACAACTACTTTAAGGAAGAAATTGCAGAAACACTCATATTGAAGATTTTTCTTTGGCAAAAGATATTGATTCAACTATGACAGTCTAAAATCTTCTCTTTTCATTAAACAGCTATGAGCTATCCCCTCAACATGAGTCTAGTTCTGTCTGGGAGCTAATTCTGCAAGAGAGTTAAGTAATAAAAGAACAGAAAGAGAAGCAAATGACTAGAATCCTTAGATAATTTTTAATTGATTCTTAGGGAAAAAGATTTCCATTATTAAATGGAAATTGTAGAGTTGCTGACAGTTACATGGAAAAGCAAGGGTCAGGCACATAACTGCCTGAGAAAAAGCAAATAACATCCATATTGTAATAGAAGCTATTCCATCATTATAACAGTAACTCAAGATGTTGTTAAACAGTAGCTACCAAACTGGACACTTACCTGAGCAGAGCTGGCTAACTTGTATTCAAGAATGCTAGAAGAGATAACATAGGTACTCTGTGGACTAGTAGCACTTATTTTCATTACATTGAAGAAAACTGCAACTGGAAAAGTTCAAAAGAAAACACACAAATGTTATGTCAAAGTTTCTAAAAGGTAAATGAGATATCCTAAATAACCACAGGCTTTTCAGCCTGGTGTGAGATGAAGCAAAGATCCTGATAGGGGATTTTGATTATGAACAATTTAACTAAGTTAAACAATGAACGCCAAGCAGGTCAACACGCAACACACTGTTTTAATAAGTTAAACAGTGTTTCTTAGAATAAATGTACTTGATTTAGGAGCTTCAAAATGGAGCTCCAAACAAAGAATTTTCATTCTGTAATATGCCTCTGTGGATCTGCCCATGCTACCCGACACTTAACAGTCCCAAAGATGGGCAGGGGCAAGATCCCCAGATGCACTCTGTCTCTTCCCCCCCTCACCCCATTGATTACTAAGATAGAAAAAGAAGGATAAATAAGGAAAAAGACAGCAGACAGTTCACTCATATATTACTAGTGTGAGGAAGGCTGTAACTCCCAAGTCTCTTGGCCAATGGGGAAAAGGAGAGGGTGTCTCTTGTCAGGAATTAGGATAAAAGCGGGGCTGCGACCCCCAGCAATTTGAGAGACCCCACAAGGATATACTCGGTGGGCATCTTCCTTTATTCGAATAAAGTCTTAGGTCTCCTCTGTCTCCTTTTTGGACATTTTGAAGAGTCGAAAGAGTTAAATGATGGAATTTGCACACATTGACATAAAGATGTCAAGACTGAAGCATACCATGAATGACAGAATTTGTTTATGATGCCATGAAGTTGACCGGACTGTAGCATGCCATGAATGATAGACGATGCCATAAAGACATCAAGACTGCTGCATACCTCACAGAAGACAGAACGATAAGAACTTTATAAACAGGATACAGGAACAAATGGGAAAGGGAAGAGGTAAGAAGGGGGAGTAAGGCAGTTGCTTAAAGTGTATAAAGGGTCTGTTCACACTCGGTACGGGGTCCGTCAGTGGAACCCCTGCGTGTGAAGAGCCCGGACCCCAGCTAGCTGGTAACTGTCTTATTATCTTGTTGCTATTAAATTTGCCAATTATCTTAATTTTTTTTGAAACAATTGAATTTAATTTTTTGAAACTATTAAATTTACAAATCAAATTGATGGTCTTTGTCTCCTTACTTCCATATTCGAAAAACAGACATAACAGTTTCACTTCTGGACAGCGAGAATTTTCCACGCACTAGGTTACTAGTAGCCGAGCAGTATCACTTGACATAGGAACTGTGGGAAAAAGCAATAGAAAGTAATCCTGTTTCAAGTGACTGAATGTGCACTGGATTTCTTCAAAAAGCAAGCAGGAAAGCAGCAAAAAACAAGTCACATGCAGTATCTTGTATTCAGGTAGTCTATTAGATGGTCATCATCTAGCCTTATCAATAAATTCAGCATAAATAAATGTTCAAATAAGTAGAAAAATCAAGTCAAAGTAGTAATGGAAGAATAACTAGAATGATCAAAAGATTAGAAAAAATCCAAAAAAAGGCTGCTGAGGATCTTTTTATGAAAAAAACCACAGAAAACCTTCCTCAAGACTGAGATGGGGATCAAAAAAAGCAATAAACATTCACTAGTGTTTAGCTGTGTCTCGTTTAGACTATCTTACCCAGATTATTACAACCTTTCTACTGCTGGAAATACTCAATTTTTTATATTTAATTTTTCTTCTTCCTTATAACATGCTTTAGTATAGAAAAACAACTATGGGCTCAATTATGGAGGAAAATCAACCAGGTAATTAAAATCATATCTTCTGGGTTTAAACCTATTCATGATTGATCAATAAACTGACAGTAGGTAGCAGGTGTCCTTGAGAGGAATATTTTCAGCTCTCAGTTCCACAAGTGTCCTTATGGACTCTGACACACTTGCATATTAGCAGATGTCTATATTATGTTGAAGCACCCCAGATATGCAAGATCAACGAACTATTCAAAGCAGAAGTAACTAATTGGGACAATACAGGCTTCACTAAGTTGCAACTGCCACAAGCTAAATTTGGCTCATCATACTTCAAGGAGTTCAGACACAGCAAACAGCACAAAATATACGTAATTCATCATTTAATATAGAAGCCCAATTTTCTCATTGCTCAGAAAAATACTTGTTTCAAGATACCTGTGCATGGCAGGCACAAGGAGATATGCTGGGATTTCTCTCAGGATGAAGCAGCAGGACTGTTTCCTTCCTCTCTGGTCAAGGGGACTGCAAAACACAAGGAAGCTGCAGTCACTACTCAAGGGCACCCTCCTCTCAACTCTGTCTCCTGCTAGCAGGGTGAACACCTGCAGATATCTTGCCTTGGGGATGCTAGCAGAAGCAGCATCCTGCCTAGCATGCCCCTTGATCCCTGCAGCTGAGTGCAAGCAGGGAAGCATTTTTCTCTCCTACTCCTGGCAGGCCAAATGCAGTAAGGCTGCCAGCCAGAGCATTGTCTATCACAAGGCAGGTCCTTCTGTCTTCAGTATACTCATCTGGCTCTCCACTTCAGAAAACCTTTTGTAAGATAAATTTTTTTCCATGCTAGCTGCATCTCATTTTCTTCTCCCCCCCCCCCATAAAAAGAAAATATGGCCAGTTTTCTGGGGAATAAAGACAGACTTGGTTTTAGGCATTGCTCCAAAAACCCATCAGATCCAAAAGGACATGCTGTTCACCCCTCTTACATCAAGAAATATAAAGGTCCTCCAGGCTAATTTATGCTACTGGTCATATGTATGCAATCCCTCTGATTTCACCACTCAGCCAACTCTCTCAAATTCAATAAACTGTTCTGGGAGTGCCCAGAAAGACACAAACCTCCAGCATCACCACCATTGCAGTCTAGGGTGACTCTGTAGAGGTAATAGGACAGAAAAACAATTAGTGTTTTACTGAGCAAAGCAAGCAAAACCAACTCCAAACACACAGATAGTTAGAAATGTTAGAAAGTATTATCTATCACAGGTTCCATTTTCAGAATAGAAGCAAGAAGCCATAAGTTTTATTTAAATCAAAAATACTCCATGAATGCAAACAGGTCTACAGAGTCTGCACTAATGTAAGCGTTATACTAACATGCATTGCAGATGAAGTGATCTTTGTATGTGACCATTACTAGGCAGCACTGCAGACAGTTTTTCTTTAGCTCAATGAACTAAAAGTTCACCTTGAACGTGACAAGATTGAAAGGAAGAACAATCACCAAGTTGTCATTCAGAAGAACAAGATCAGTTCCTGCTGAGAACATGTTCTTTCTTCCCACTTGAGAATTTATTACAGGGAAACCTCATAAGTGAGAAGAGAGTCAGAGAAGAGGGCATATACATACCCACACTGGAACAGATACCAATTGTTCAGCTAGTGAAGGCAAGCCTATTTCTCCAAAGCAATCCCCTCTCCTCTCAGGAGCAGAATCTTATGCAAACAACACTTGCTAACAACCAAAACATAAGATGTCAACAGTTTTCTAGCTTGTTATGATATTTAGTAATCAACTTTGTACCAGACAGTGCGAGAAGAAAAAAATAAAGAACACTCAAACTTGTTTGTAACAGTATTAGGTCAAATTCAGAACAGCTTAGGAAAATCTGGAATGATTCCAAACTGCAGGAGGGCCTTTGATAGTCTTAGAGATGTTCTCATGAGTCAAACAGGAATTAAAAAACACAAACCTTAAATGCAAGAGTATCTGAGGTTAAAGTGAGCCAATTAGATTTAAATGATAATAATAAAAAAAAAAAAATCAAAGCAATAGAACCCAATAGAGCATGAAGCTCTTGGCAAGCCAAAAAACAAACAGAAAAAGATTGAACTAGATGAACAATACAGTAATCTTGGAGAAAATTCCTTCCAAAAATTCATTTTGCATTAAGATATATAGTTAATTATAAAAAGATTTTTTTCATAACAAAACTTAAGCATCTTATCTAGAACAATTTATCAAAGTAAACATATTTGAGATAACAGCTTGCATGACAGGACATGGGTACTGTTTTACCTGACAGTCTAGGGAGTATTTAACACAGTCCCAGAGAATGTTCTTCAGTTTCCCACACACACAAAAGAAATCTGGAGTATGACATTTGTCACTTGCTAATCTGAAAGGACAGACTAGTTCATGATATGGAAAAAAAAAAAAAGTAGTGCCATGAAATGCAAGTGACATGAAATCAAAGTTTAGCATATTTTCTTCACAAAATATTTGCCCTGACTAAAGGGGCTTCTAAACACAATAGTCCTGGTCAAGATTAGGCTCTTTCATTAAACATGAATGGACCCAAATAAAAATCCAAGTTAAAAAAACAGTTAGAATTTCAGCAATCTCTGCTGAATCAGGTAATGCAGAGTAAGCAATTCTCAATGAAATTCCTCCTCGATAAAGCATCTGGTCCAAATCAGGATGTTAAAGTCCAGCATCAGCAGTGCATCAACTCCACATAAATAGTAAAAATAACCTTTAACATACAGACAACAGGTTTTTGGAAGCTACTAGAAGCAATGAAAGAGCATTTATGTAGAAGCCTCATGAACATCACATTTTAGAGTAATAGCATAAACTGTTTTAGAAGGATCCTCTGGAGAGTGAATATAACCTTGAGAAAAGGCTTCTGTTGTGAAGTTAATAAGTTGAGTTAAACACAAGTTGCCAAAAGTATAAAGCAAGGACAGATACAGAACAGAGGTGTAGATCTGAAACATGACAAATCTGTAAAGATAAAGAAAAGCAATGCTTCCCTTTGGCTAACACTACACTCATGTAAGCAATTCAGGAATCACAAACAACAAGCTAACCAGTGACAGAAAGGAGTAAGTTTTCTAGGCTTAGATCTTTAGCTTAAGTTAGCTCTCACATCAAATCCTTACCTTTCATATTTCGCTCTTTCTGAATTTTTGGGGACAGCCAGCAACCAAAAGGAGCTGGAAGAGAGGTGATAAGGGAACACACAGGAAGAATCTAACAACCCTTCTTGCCTTTTCTGGAATCATAGAATGCCTAAGGTTGGAAGGGACCTCAAGAGGTCATCTAGTCCAACCCCCCTGCACACACAGGGCCACCTAGAGCAGATGTGGCACAGGACTGCATCCAAGCAGGTCTTGAAGATCTCCAGAGAAGGAGACTCCACAGCTTTTGGTCAGCCTGGTCCAGTGCTCTCACCCTCATTGTCAAGAATTTTTTCCTTAAGTTTCTATGGAACTTTTGATGCTTCGGTTTGTGGCCATTTCCTCTTGTTCTGTCAGTGACCACCAAATGCAACATATGTTGGTTGTTTAAAGTCTTCACTGGAGGTAATTTTCTCATTGCTCACAAACTTTAAAAACTTCTCTCCACTTTTGTAGAAAAAGGAGGAGTCACCATTCAGTACATTTTCCACAGAAGGGGGGGGGGGGGGAATTGCCCCTCTCTTTCTCCCTTCCCCTCTCCTCCCCCAAGGGAACTGCCCATCCAAAAGGGATTTCTATTGGTGCTCTTTTCAAACCACACAAATCCATGTCTTTCTGGCATGCCTAACAGCTTATTCAAGATAACAGAAATGGTAGAAAGGCAAATAAGAGATGTAAAGGTATCCCAGCTAACTTTTCTTTGCCTCAATAATCCTGTACCTACTTCAAATAATTAGTTAAGGAAAAACAGTCCTGCCTCATAAAGTCAGTAACAGTTTCATTCTTTCTGTAGATACTCTATAATCAGAAAAGAGAGGTAAGGATCTTTTTCCAAAGACAATTGCTCAATAAACTAGAAACAAAGCAGCTGTGAGAACAATGAAAAACACTGGTTTCTTCAGGAAGCTAAGAAACCTGTTTTTTTTTTTTCTCTTCCCAAAAACTACAGTTATTTTTCCATTCAACACAATTGGACAGCAAAATCCCACTGCCATAGGATACTACAGAAGTCAATCATTTGACAAGAATGAAACAGGTTCTAGGCATTCTTTTATAGCAGCAACATTTAGGAGCTGCAATGCTAGGATGGAAAAGAAAACAAAAGTGATTGCAAGGAAAACAGTTTTTAGAACAAACCTTTAATCACTTATTACATGATACCCTCAAACAGGCAGACTGTCCTACATCTGGTGGGATGTTTGAGATAATGCTTCCAGATGGATCACAGATTCAAAAGACAGCAATTTACATTCCTATCACCTACACAAGCAGTACAGGTAATAAACCCATTACTGAAATGACACAGGCAGTCTCCTTTGAAAAAAGTCAAACTGAAAAAGGCCAAATTGAAAAAAAGCCAACCACAACAAGACTAAGGCAAATATAAGAGCATAACAGCTGTACCAAGCTTTGTGGACCTCTGGCAAAAAGGATTCTTCTGTCCTAGATCCTATGTCCCTTAGCCAGGATGATAGTAAAGAGTTATTTTCTCATTACAATCACATCTCACATGTCTGGCTCAGGCCCAAAACTTCTATTCCAAAGCTACCTAATTTTCCATTAGATGCTATGCCAAACTTAATTGCCTCATGTGAGCTAACCTATCTCACACATTCTGCTAATTTGATAACCCAAGCAGCTACACCTCTAGCTTCACAGCTTCTCTGCCCTTGACTTATAAATCTCTCAACATGTTTGTTTGTTTGTTCCCCCATATCTACCTCAAACTCCCAATTTCTAATCTCTCTTCCTTGTTCCTCAGAGCTTCCTCCAACTCAAACCATACACAGTCTCCAGCAAGTCACAAGTCACCTGGCTTGTAGCTTAACTGTCCATCTTACTGAGGGCAAGAAAAGGCCGGGGGAGGGGCCACACAAACCTCCCCCCCACACACACACACACCCTTTCACTTTCCCTAACCTCCAAATCCCCTCAAGCTTCCAACATCATTCAGAGCTCACTTTCCTAAACCTACACCAGTCTCTTGCATCCCACTCCTACTACATTCCTCAGTGACAGGGATGCAAAAATCCAGTTACTCCAAGTAGAAATGGGAGTTCCAAGTCTTTAACTACACCTTAAAATAAGGTCTGTCTGCAGACAGTGCTTTAATAATATGGCATGCAAGTTTCATTAAAACACTTATTGCTACCTAGTTTCAAATGCTTTCAGTCAGTAGTATAATTGTACCTGAACTGTGTCTACATAAAATCACATTTTGCCAGTATTAAAGGTAGTCTTAATGTATATGTAAGCAACCTTAATTAATTTGTGGGTAAATTGTAAGCAGCAAATTGTATTGATGAACTAAAAGCAGAGGTGCTTTTCTTCATCTTCTTTTTTGATGGGTATATTTTAAATAGACTGGGTAATTCATAAAAAATTCAGACCTGTCACCACTTATTTGAAGCTAACTTTCACATTTCTCAGTCCCAAAACAGAAGATTAAATGCACCCTCTGGTGGTGCACTACCACACAGTGCTTGCTTTGCACAGCAAGCACATGCTTTGATACCAAACACACACAAAAAAAACATATAAGAGGAAGAAAGTCTGTAAGAAACAGTACTTTTTTGGTAAAGCATAAACTTAATATAGGTTTAATATTTCTAGAAAGCTCTCAGCATGTTTACTTTGTTCTCTTCTTGATGTTCTTTTGAGAAAGGTAGGGAACCAAATCAGAGCATCACCTCAAGCATGTACCTTCCTTCCCCAACTCAAGCAACCTGAATCCAGGATAATTACTAAAAGTACTTTTGCTTTTCTACCTGGTCTTTCAGACTTTTCAGCTTTTCCAAAGCCAGCTGACATGCCCCAGGACGAGCTTTGAAAAGAATACACCCAATTATTCACAAGAATACTGTG
Source organism: Crypturellus tataupa (assembly GCA_034781795.1). Lineage (NCBI taxonomy): Eukaryota > Metazoa > Chordata > Aves > Tinamiformes > Tinamidae > Crypturellus > Crypturellus tataupa. The sequence goes on from JAWLRI010000673.1 coordinate 7,127,630, forward strand.
AATCACAGAAACTGATTATTCACAAGACACAGTAAATACAAAGAACACATTTGGTTAAGGCAGGGAAAGACTTTGCAGGCATTTATGATTTTAAAAAGCTGATTTATAGACTTATATATTTTCAGGATCTTAAGACAAAAGAGCATTTTGCCAAATAAATTCTAAAGCAATTCTCCAATTCAATTGTTTTCTAAGCTTTTCTAATAGAACAGCTCTGACTAAAAACAGTGATGAATTCTATAGCCAGTCATGCTCAAGAGAATTCAAAACAATCAAACAAACCTAGATATCATATATACACCAGAGGAAGTACTTCTCACTTTATTAATGTAGTAACACAAGTAATGCAAGTATTTTCTAAAAATTCTTATTTCCTAAAAATTTTCCTAAAAATTCTTATCCAGTCTCTTGGGTGTTACCTGCCAACACCAGGTGATAAAGGACAAACTAAAGTTGTCGTCTTAAAAAAGAAGTTTGGAGGATCCAGTAAAGACCCAGGCTTTCACTTGGAATCTCTTGTTGGGTTTAAACAAGCACCTGAACTGGTTACATGCAAGTGATAGTTAATGTTCTGGGATTTCCAGAACATTAACTTTAACTTTATAAAAACACCCAGGCAATTTAAGTAGTGTTCAAAAATAAAAGCTAAAATCTTAATGTTAAAAAAAAAAAAAAATTAAGTTTGCTTCTATACTGCTCTTCAGTTTCTTTTGTTACCCTCCAAGTTTAAGGAGTTTAATCCTTTCACCCTTGAAAAAAATAGCAATATTGTCCTCACTCTTGTGAGGACATCTCTCCCTAAGCAAAGACGACCCAGACCATACACAAGGAGAAAAGCCACCAGCAGTGCATGAGGACAGAGTTGAGGGATTATATGACAGATCTCAACCCCTACAAGTCCACAAAAGTAGATGGGCTGCACCTATGGATGCTAGGCAAGCTGGCTGATCAAAGTGATCACCGAGATGGGGGAGAGGGTCCCTGATAATTGTAAAAGGGCAAATACAGCACCCAAAGAGACCAAAAGTTCTATCCAAAGAACTAGAAGCCAGTCAGCCTCACTTTGGTCACTGCGAAGATCAACAGAGTAAGACTTCCTTTAAGATCAGAAGCATAAGAGCTCCCATGGGTGGACGCCAAGATGGATGAAAATGGGTTGGATGATTATGCTCAGAGGTAGCAATTAATGACTCATACCCTCTCTGCAGACCAGTAACAAAAGAGGAGCACTGCAAACCTATCCTGTGATCTACCCTGTTTAGCACCCTTAAAGGCCTGGACAGATCACTGCTCAGGTTCGCAGGTGATGCTAGAGCAGGGGAACTGGCCATGGCTTTGAGAGCAGGGCTGCTGTCCAGAGGGACCAGTGCAGGCTAGAGGAGCAGGATTTGTACAGTTCAGCCTGGACCAACATGTGGGGCCCCATCCCTTGGAAAGCAGAACCCTGACAGCAATCCAGCCTGGGCAGGGACTGCCTAGAAGCAGCTCTGCAAATACCCTGGGGGACTGAAAGCTGCACAAGACCCAGCCAGAGCCCTGGCATCCATAAAGGCCAAGAGCCTCCCAGTCTGGGTGAGAAGGGACAGAAACAGGAGAGGAAGGCAAGTGAGTGTCCCCCTCAACTCAGTACTACTTAGACCATACATAGTTACTGCATCCTCCAGTTTAGGGCTTCCCAGTACAAGACAGACAATGCCAAAATGGAGCAAGTCCAGGGCAGTGCCACCAGGATGCTCAGGGCTGCAGCACCTGCCCTGCAAGGAGAGGCCAAGGCAGCAGGATTCCTCCAACCTGGAAAAGAAAAGGTCTGGGGGCACAACAGAACAGTCCAGTCCATACTTAAGAGATGGATAAGATGAAGACAGACTCTGTACAGCAGTGCAGGGCAGCAGGACAAAAAGCAATGAACATAAGCCAAAATCAGGGGGGTTCAGACTGGATAACAAAAGCCTGTTTTTCTCCCCAGTGGAGCAGGTTGCCCAGAGTGGCTGTGCAGCAGGGGATAAGATCATACTGGATAAAGCTCTGAGCCACATGGTCCAACCTCTTAGCTCATGCTGCTTTGAGCAGGAGCTTGGATTAAAGATGTGTTCCTAACCTGTGATCCCTTTCAACCTGAAACATCCTATGAATTTGAGTCAAAAATTCCATGTGAAACCAAGTCTAGAAAGCTCCTCTCTAATCTTTTATCTTACAGAATACTTATATTAACTTAAATAGTTGACAAGATTTTACAAGTCCAACCTGTTAACTAACAGTGTCTGCAAAACCATCATCACAAAAAAATATATAAAAAGATTGGAAAACATTATTTGGATGCTTGCATGCTATCATTTTCTATTGGTGAGAGGGAGGAAAGAAACGGGAAAGAGACTTTCACAAGTAGTATTGCACTGCCTGCTACATACACTCAGAGGTATGAAGACAATTACACATCTTCAAACATAATAGTTTATGTATACATGATGAAGTCACATGTTCCAGAACTCAGTTCTGCTCCCCCTGAAGTCAGTATAAAGCATAAGTCAAGAAAATCACAACTGGATTAATTTAGGTTTAGATTTTAAAAAGTCTTTCCTTCAAATGTATGCCATTCTATAAATCAGATTAAGAGAATTGGAAAATAAGAAAAACTGCATTCATATTGAAGGGTTAATAATCCACCAAAGAGAGTGGAGGCAATGTAAATTAATGAAAG
>JAWLRI010000673.1:7141477-7173865 GCA_034781795.1 Crypturellus tataupa
GTAGAGTGATAACAGAGCCCTGGTGTTAGCAAATGAAGCTGCCAAAGCAGCAGAGAGGTACATCAACTCAAATAACGCAGAACAAGTGAGAGTTTCCTCAAAACACTCAACTCACAAGTAGAACAGTTGTATTTGCTGTAAAACAGGTCTGCTGTGTGAAGCCCTCGTGCCAGGGATTACCAGCAATGGAAGATTCTTGTGCAAGTAAACTGATTAGAACTCCTGTAGTGTGCATGACGTTCTTTCAAAAATGGCATATGAAATGGCATTAATCCTGCAATCTCCTTAAGAGGGAAGGTAAGTTCAGAGAGAGTGCAACCACTTATAACAAGCATGCTCTACACCAGTCAGATGAAAGGATGCAAGAAAGTTCACAGGATTATGAAAGGTCTGTAAAAGCCACAGAGGTCTCTCATTTTAAGAGCAAGTGGAAGGGATTGGGCAAATTCCAAATATCCTATGACCCTTAAGAATAACTTTAAAAACTCCAACACAGCTTTTCTGTAAAAAAAAAAAAAAAAAAAAAAAAAGAAGTCCAGTTTGAGAAAGGCTGACAAAAAGTACCAATCCTAATTTAAGAAGGGGACACTTAGGTTTATCATTTATTAGACTTTATTTTCCGACTGACACACATTCCAAAATATTCAGAACCACCATCTCCTCTGGTTACACCATGTTCATCTGCAATATTCCAGAAGCAGAGGAACAGCAACCAGTGATCAGCCCCACTTGTGAGTCATCAAATTGAACTTCCTCTAAGCTAAGGTTTGTACCTTAGCCTGCTTACCCTATGTGCATCACTACAAAAAACAGATGTTACAGGAAAACTACTACAGGAAGTAGTAAGATTTAATCAGCCTTCCCAATCCCTACTTAAATATAACCTATCGATACAGGTCTTTAGCACTCTACCCAATTACATATGCAAAAATGGCAAGGAACTTCTAGCAAGAAAGCCCTTCTGTGAGGTATAAGGTATCTTCCATTGTTGTGCAGAGTCTACACATGTGGCTGTTCATGTTACATTGCCAGTTATTTAGCCAACACTGAAAGAACCTAAAAAGTTAACCTCTGTAGAGATTTCTTCTTTGCCAATAGAGAAAAAAAAAAATCATTGCTCCAGGTACCTAAGCACCTGGAGGACAGGAGATCTGCACAAATATATAAGGGACCATTCCTACAAATTAGGATTCCTAACTGTATAAATAAAAACATAGAGAACAAGTAAGTTTTCTTTTTCCTTTTCTCTTTACCATTTTTCTTTCTTTTCCATTCTTTTTTCAGTAAGTTTTCAGGTACGCAAAAGAGATGCTATTCAAAATAACAGCACACATGGTGGAAGAGATTTACATATGGCAATACTGGAATGGTAAAAAGCCTTTGGTACTGTAATTAGTAATTACAGAATTCCCTTGCAAGGACTGAAACCAAGACTTCCCTTCATATTGGTCCTGTTGTGCTTTTTTTTTTTTTTTTTAATAGATCTGTAATACCACTTTCATCCTGTCAGCTATAATGCAATGATGTCATGTCATTATGTCAAAGGAGGAAACTGCCATTAAATACTAATTAGGCAACAGAATGCCAAGATTTGTCCCCTCTTGCCATTAAATAAACATAAAAGCCACCAGCACCTCCCTGGCCTTTTATTTATTTTTTTTTTTTAAACAGTATCCTCTTCTGTCTTCCCTTCACCATCCTGCCTCCTCATCAGGAAATGCTAGGATGAACAGAAGCATGAGGGAATGCTACTGGTTTAAGGGAATTTCCATTTTCCTCCTTCCTTCCTCTTATCTATTCCCTTCCCCTCACCCCTCCCTGTAGATCAGATAATTGGAGGACTATATTTTCGATCATAATTTATTACTCTTCCACAGCTGCAGAATTGCATCAGGCAAAAGCCTTCTGAGCTACCTGACTGAGCTACCATGAGCTTCTGTGCATGTCCCAGCATGTGTTCATTGCTAGTGAATGGTGGAAAGCATAAGCTGTCACTTCAGGATGTCAGGGCACAGAGGCCAAACCCAGTTTCCTGTTAGATATACATAAAATTATGTGAACGCTATGCCTTTTTCCAAGCACAACTTTCCCACTACATTTGAACAGGGTGAAAGAATGAGAATTTTCTGTAATACTTTGTGTACAATAAATTTTACTTTCTGCTCTGCAGAAATTAACTTCAATATGTATAAAGAAAAAGCCCTCACACTCTCAGAAGTTGAACATGTAAAGCTCAAACTGCAAAAGCACAAGTCATCTACCCAGTGCCAAGATTTATACACTGCTGCACAAAAAAGTGTGCAGTCAGTGCTAAAGATTTTTAAATGGCACATTACATCATGGCATTTTTGGCAATATTTCATTATTTTGATCAATGTGTTTATTTCTAGCCTGGGCTAGAGAACATAGTATGCTGGACGGTGCCAGAGGACCAACATAGAAGCAGTTGTGTCAAACATCAACTTCAGATTTGAAGTGGCAAAGAAACCTCTATGATAACAATTTCAATTTTCCTTCGGTAAATCCTTTGAGAATGAAGACTGTGACAGTGCAATGAGCCTTGATTCACACAGAACAAGTTGCAGTAAATTTGTCTGTCGTGCAAATCAATTCCAGAATTCTGGAAGAAAATGAGTATGAATCTTAATTAGCATGTAAAAATATTAGAAGACATACACTTTTTTAACTCAATGCTTTGTTACGTAACTGAAGAGATTAAGAGATTGGACATGCAATGAAAATAAGATTCAGCATTTGTTAACTGCCCAGCTATAATAGACATGATTGTCACAGAAAGGCCACAGCAAAAAGATCTTAGAAAAAAAATGCAAATGCTTTTCAAAATAAGCAGTCATGAGATAAAAGGGAAAAGTTTTACACAGACAAATAACTGGTTAAAGGAGCAGCAAGTAGAGGATAAGAGTACACAGCCAGTTCTTGCAAAGCAGAGAGCTCACTTGTGAAATTCCTCAAGGATTTGCACTGGATCCGATCTGGAAAAGGAGATGAGCCGCAAACAAGATGCCATAACTTGCTGTTGATATCATGTTGTTGTCGGCAGGATCCTGCGAGACTGAATGGGCAGCAGTATAACAGATGAGATTTAACAAATAGTTATCTACATGGAGGCAAACCCACAATTCCTGACAAACCCTAATGAGCTGATGGGATTCAAGCTGGCCACTACAATATCCAGGATGAGACCTTGTGTTACGATGATCCCATGAAAACTGCAAATTAGTGCTTGGCAGTTGTCAGAAAGATAAATCAAGTGTTCAAGATATGGAGCATCACCAGACCCCTATATAAATCCATGTTCCAACCATATAACTAATATTGTTTAGTTTTACTCCCAACATCAAAAAGGAGATCTGGAAAAGGTCCCTAAAAGAACAAAACAGAATATCGAAGTATGAAAGATCTTGTGTTCAAGAAATAGTGTATATAAGCTCAGATATTTTTCAGTCTAAAAGGGATCATTCTTGGAAGACATGACAGATTTACAAAGTCATAACTGAGTTGCTTAGTGTGCTGACTTCAAGTGACTTTACATTGTCTGTTCCAGGACAAAAGAGAAGAGCCATTAAATCAAGCTAACCAGAGATGCCTTCAAAATGAGCAAAAAGATGGTTCCTCATGTAACTGGTAGATCACCCGAAGAATCCATTGCTGAAGCAAACCGTTGAATTCATCTGACTAAACTAGAAAGTTGGATCCATGCATAGGAATATTCACGGATTTTTAAGTGAATAAATTGCATTCAACTCAAAAAACAAAGCTGAGAACGGCTGGATACAGGGTAAAAATGATTTATTGCTACTGATCCCTAATAACATGACCATTTGTTTTATCTTCATGAGAAGGTTCAAATAGTAGAGAAAAACATATGGTAACAACATGGAACAATCATAGAGGAAAGAAAAAAAGGAGTTAACAGAAGCTGACTAAAACTATCACCACCCATCCTGTGTAGTGAATGACTCATGGGTCCTACGTGGAAAGGGAGAGGGAAAACAAAGCTATAAGTAATCAAAGATTGCAAAGACTGTATTGCACACGAAATGGGGAAAACAAATCAGGCCTGATAAAATTCTTGAACACCACTATGATAACTTGGCTTTGTAACCATGTATCTTTTGTATCTTAAGGTTTTTAAAATGGCACAGGTAAGTTCCCAATGAGCTGGGGCAGTTTGACACATAGGCTTTTGATCAAGAAGGCTACTCACTCCTTAGAATCAAAGGAACACAAGCCTATCTTCTTTGGAAAAAGGCAACTAAGCTGTCAAAAAAAGTGTTTTAAGACAAAGTGACTGACCTTCTACTAAAGCAGATTAAGAAGCCCTCATTCACTATGTTTTAACAGACTAGCTATACCTCAAACAGACACACTTATTTGGGTAAGTATTTGTGTAAGTGGGTGCATTTTGTTGCTGCTGTTGTTTTTTTAAACTTTGGCTTCTTTTCTACCTCCAGTTGAGGATTTCTATTCTCTTCTGTTTGTCTGGCTCTCACTTCATTCAGTTGCACTATCCTATCCTCTTTTTGTGCCTCATCATGATGCCTTAGCAAGTTGTGCAAGACCCCCCAGAGGAAGAGCTATAGGTCCTTCGCTCCCATGCCTGATCTCAGACCAGCACAGTTGTTCAACCTTCACACTGCCTCAGCAACAAGGAAATTCCCAGCATCTGACAGCAGCACAAGCAGTTCAACCAGAACCTGCAAGAGAGAGCATCAAGTGCTGGGCAGGGACAAGTCAGCACACAAACTGCAACATCACAAAAGCCAAGTGCTTTTATGAATAGAATTAAGGATACTATGAATTAAGGATATTAGAACGGGGAGGGGGCGGGGTAAAAAGACAGTTTCCATACCAGTTTCTAGTGCCTGATGGTGGTTCCTACAAGAAAATACACAAAGGAGAAAAATTGCACGTGTATAGGCTTATGAAATACTATGTATAGGATTATGAAATACTGTTTATCACTTGTAATGTTAAATCAGGAGATTTAATATCTTCTCTAAAAACTCCTGCTGTTCAGTGAAAATTTCTAACCATTCATATAAATATTTAATCCTACATATGCTTATTAGTTTGATTCCAGAAACACCTTATAGTATAAAGTATAGTATAGTATAAAATAGCTTAATTACATCCAACAAGGAAGTTTAACATAAATTAAAAGGAAAAAAAATGTAGCAACTCCTTGGCTTTGAAAAAGGTTATCCAGTAGCATTTGATTCTTATCTTCTTCTTTCATATCAGCCTAAAAACACAGAAAAAAAAAGTTCAAGTTCAAAATTTTGCAATTGTCTGTCAGATATTCTGAGATTTGAAATATATATGCATATGCTACTTCCATAGCATTTTGAAGAGGAGAGATAGAAGACCACCTCTGTCATGGTTTAGATAAAGAACAGCAGTTAACTACATCACTATCAATTTTTGGCAACCCTATTCACTTTTTCCTATGGGGAAAAAACTTAAAAACAAACTTTTCCTAATTATAGCTGTCTGTTCTCCTAAGTAATTAAAGCTTTGTCGCTTTCCACATTGCACTTTCAAGGATGTTACTCCAACATATTTTAGAGCTTCACTCAAAGAGCAATATTCTGACCTTCACTCATGGTCCCCTCATTCAACACACCTTCATTTTGCATCGTTAAAGCTCCAGACATTCATTTTCCGAGTACAGCCTTCTCCTAGAGAATCTATTTTAGTTTTAAGAGCAACACACCCCATTTCAGACTGTCATTAGCTGAATGAACTTCACTGGTGTCAAGATAATCTCCTTCTATTTGCAGTTATATTCAGCTCAATTGATTTACCGATATAAAAACATGGTCTGACTCTTTATAATACCCAATTCAAGGTCATTGATAAGAGCCTACTTCCTCAGCTGAATTACAGCATTCAAATATTCTACTGACATTATACTAATATCATAACTTACTTCACCCAGTCTTTTTAAGGTTCCATACAGCCACCCATTTAGTGTCTGAAAGGCTATATAATGCTTTTAATATTAATTTTTAAGGTAACAATATTAAGCAATATTTAAAGCACACAAAGTTCACAATATATCTACTGAAGCATTTACATTATCCAGGGAACGGTTAACTACCTTTTGCTGGCTCAGACACCAAAACAAGGCAGTGAACTTTTAGATTTACATCCAGAAATTGCAGTTGTTTCTCCCTCTCCCAAACAAGGAAACAAGTTGCTACAAGTTGTTAGAAATTAGCTAACTAACCATTAGCAATGTTAGCTCTTACTAGACAGAGTTGGGAAACTGAGATGATTATTTGAAGACAGGTAAGTACAAAAGACCACTTGAATTTGTGGTTTAAGATATACTGGTTTGAGAAATACTAAGGCAAAAAGCTAATTATTTCCTTTAAGTTCTCTCAGAATTTCTGGAAGAGACTTAGAGAGATTAAAAAAGAGGTTAATGATAATTTAGTAACCATATGTTCATTTGAAAGGTAATGGCAGAGAAAAAAAAAAAGAAAAGAAAAAAAAAAATCACACAATATCCCAATATCAACCAATACTCCTGGCAACAAGAGGGCAATCATTAGGAAAATAACAGCAATCACTCTCACAAATTCAGCATGACTTTTCTTACTATTTTTAAGTGAAACCACACAGTTAGAGAGAAAAGCTCTGCAGCTCTCGAAAGCAGGCTGCTCTGCAGACATAGCACATCACACTGCCTGTCAGTGCCCCTTATTTTAGCGGCACGCCGTCTTCCCGCACTCGCTCTGTAGGACGTTTTTGATGGTCAGTCATGCAGCGCACAGCGAGCAGCAAGGCAACCGAAGCAGACAGCGAACAACAATACGGGCTAGGAAACGGTCAAATTAGCACTGCACAAGCATTAGCCAAAATAATGACCGGCGCTCAGGCAGAAAAACAGATCGTGTTCAGCTGAGTAATTTGCTTACAGCAAGTAGCTTGACTACTTCTAGTACTAGTTTTCTAAACAAAGTTTAATTATGCCGTAATTTCATAAAACTGAAAGACAGAAAGGCTCAGCAGAACACTCAGTAGATTAGTCCGTATGCCATTATTATTACCCAAATACTGCGATAAATCTGACCCAGGCAGTTCGGTTATGCTCAGTTGCTATAGATTGGGTCATATGCTGCAGAAGGAGGTCTGGCAGTACCGGGACACCAGCAGCGCCCAAACTCTACATTCAGGAAGCTGCTTAGGTCAGGTATGCAGTGCGCACTGAGAAAACCATCTCCCAACACACTTAGGAGCAAAATGCATAAATATTTTAGGTTCCAGAACCAGACATTCCATAAAACAAAAAGGTACCTTCCCTTGAAGGGAATATACACATAGAGATGACTGTAAAATTATTTTGGTCCACAGACAAATGGAGTTTAGCTTCAACACGACAGGAGAACTTCTGCTTAGACATCTTCCACAATTCTGTAAGTAGAAGGTAGTCAATTTAGCTTTGCCAAACAAAGTCCTTCCCATCATTGGCAGAAAGGGTGATCTCAGGCAGAAAGGATGACCCAAGCTTTGCTCAGCAAGTCGGATATTTTCATATCAAGGAGGTAGGTGTTATGATTTCTGCACCTCGTCAAGTCACTTCTGCTGAGACAGCAAGGTCCACTGCAGAAAATCACGCTAGAAATGAGCAACCTAAGTCATTAGCCAAGAATGGCATAGCTGTGAGAATGATGCCAAGCTTAACTAGAAAGGGCTAATGAGTGGAAAAAGAAACATTTCAGCAAAGTGTTTCAGAATACAAACTGCTCTACTGATGAAAAGATATCTGAAGAGGATCACACTTGGCACTGAATTTAAAAAAAAAAAAAAAGGTATCTGGATGAGAAAAGAAATTTCCAATACCTAAGCACCTAAAAGCACCAGGATATTAACTACAAAAGTCATTATAACACAAAGCCAAATTCACTGTCAGGGCACTTTAAGGGAAGACACTCCAGAGGATCAAGACTAGCTTGTTTGAACAAGAGATAAAAGTTAACACTGTGTCAACCAGATTGGAAAAGAAATCCTATTCATTTTCATACAACAGTATTTCCCAACTCAACCATGATAGCCAGTCTCAGCTTTTACTATTTCCTTCAGAAGGCTACATCAACCATGATGATGTGGTTACCTCCTTGGTAGGAGAGTCTCTCCAAGACGCAGATTAAGGAAAACCAGGCACATAGCCAGAACTGCAAATGGTTTCACATTCTGCTGCTGCCCTCACACTTCTCCTGCATGATGGCCTCAGAAGGCAATTCCCTGTCGTGATGCTGAACCTTAGAAAAAGTGGCTGTAGAGAACAGATTCTGAAGACAGCCATATACAGTAAGCTACCAAACACATAAATTTAAACAAGAAGGAGTAAGAAAAGGTTTTAAAGAGTTTAGGTATGTCACAATAGATGGGCTGCGTTTCTGCAGGTACCACTTTCACTGGCTCAGTGTTACCTGTAGAATAGGAATGCTCTAAGAAAGGACTTACAGCCATGTTAACTGCTCTAAGAACGGACTAATAGCTTTGTTAACTGTATTACACTGCATGTATAAACTAATGTTGAAAACTACCTTCTTGCTCAGTCGTTCAGAATAAATAGCTTTCAAAAATTTGATCTGAAAAACTTTTTTTTAATAGCACCAAATTAAGAAAATATATATATAAGAAAGCCAGGCACGAGATTTTTTCGGTTCAGGAAAGCTTACATATGGTCTATATGCATATAAGCACATAAGGCCTAGTATTGCCTTAGAATAAGCATGCAATGTAAGAATTGCAACCTGGTTTTACATAACAGAGTATATACTTCATAGTTTTAATATAATCACTAATTTGAAACACTACTGTGCAATGAAATGTAACACTTCTACCTTGGCACCTTCCCTCTAGTTCATAAATGTATGAATCCTTTTGAAACACTGCCCGGAAGCTAATGAAAGAGTTTTTCTAAAAGGAAACTTCATTTCTCAACATACAAGAAACTGTGAGAAAGCTCCAACAAAATAAGTTTGTATTGAATTATTATTTATATCTACATCCTGTTTAGCCAGTTTGGAAAAATAGTTTAGATCATGTTTTGTAGACCCTTTGTGTAAAGCTTTGAAAAGACTTCTGCTAAAAGAGGGAGGGCCCCAGGACTTATATCCTCCAATTCACACTGTGTGGCAACTCAAACCTTCAACCTGAACTTCCAAAACAAAAATAAAGCCGTGCTTATAATTTCTTCATGAACTTTAAACAAAGAAATATAAATAAAGAAATACGAAGGTAATGTTGAACTGCAAGGGGAAAAAAATGTTATTGTTTATAGTTCTGTATAGTTCCAAAAACAAAAAGGTCATGCTCACAGGGCTTTGCACATGTTTCCAAGAATCACACATTTTGAAAAAGGTAGAGCTGGACAGAGAAAGAGTTAAGTCTTTTCTGGCTTAATTTACAGCAGCATTGCCCTGAAACATAACTGAGCTTTGATTGCAACTTGGATACCTACCCACACTGACGAAAGGTGTTAGGCCACCTTGAGAAGGTTTGGCGTACACTCAGATGCTGCTAATCCTCAAGCTGGTTATGCAAGGGAAGTACAGGCTTTCATTCTGCCTTACAAGATGTTTCAGCACATGCAACACATGGTCTCTCAAGACAAACTAAACCAATAAAAGGTTGACATTGCTGCTTTTTGAACTCAAACTAAGCCAATTACCCTTCAGTGAGCATATGTGCCTCCCTTTTATACATAATCCTGAACGTAGACGCAGTTGGGTTCTTATGAAGAGGAAGAAGGCAGAGCCCACGCAGAGCGCTGCAGCAGATGAAGGGTGCAAATGGAGACTCTTCTCCTATACTGAGCAGGCATAGAACAGAGCAGCTGGCATGGAAATAAACTAACCAGCTAAATCCAGCACAGATTTAGTCATACTTCTTGAAACTCCAAGACATCAAGCTATTATGGCTACTACCACTTCCATTTCCTATCACATTTCAAGAACTCTTTATCAAGATGATAAAAGGAACATTAAGCATTTTTTTATAGCACAGGTGGTACTCCAGATACAGACTCTCCATCTAGAATGTTGGTATTTCCCTACTACAGTGGCACCCCTTTCAGGGGTATCACTGCATTCCTGCTGGAGACCAGTAAAACAAGTTGATTCTAGCAGGGCAGAGAAAACACAAGCCTCCTTATCCCTCAATAAACAATATTTGCTCAAAAAAACCTAAACAAATAAAAAAATACCTTGTAAAAACTACTAACATCATCCTTTTAATTGCCTCATTGTCATCATCACTGTAAAATGTGTGGGTGACATTTCAGTCCAAGAATTTAATGTTTTCTTTCACAATTACAGATGTGCTTCTACCTAAAAACAACTAAATTTAGAAAATAATCTGCTTAAACTACCAAATTATTATCTCACTTGACACCACATTCTTGTCAAGTGTATCTTCATTTTAAATAAATGGGTCATTCAAAATTAAAAACTACTCAAGGCATAAAAGTTGATTATAAAACAACACATTTAATCTCTATTTTAACTCTAACGAACAGGTACAAGCCCCAAAACTAAATTACAAGTGTTACATTAACAAAATGGTCATCAGAAACTTATTTCACTAATGTGTTTTCTAGATTTGTTTTTACTACTTGAAGCAACTTGCTGTTGCTTCTCTTTGCTCATCTTCACTTCTGGTTGCTTGCTTGTCTTTTTTTTAAAAAAGGGAATTAACATCAACTTTCCAGCAAAATATAATCCTCAAAAATTAATTCTCCCCCATAAAGTCGTTTGGATCTTTTGCTGCAAACAGGTATTTTCAAGACAGGAGTTTCTAATGCAGCTGCATAATCTCATCTCTCCTACAACAAGTAGGAATATGTAATTAAATCACAAATAAATAAAACAAAAAAAATACTATTTCATAAACTAACATTTATTACTAATTTTCATGAAATAAAATTTTGAAGGACAGAAAGAACCACTTGAAGATCAAGAAACATGTCAATCATAACATCAAAAGATTAACACAAGATTTTTAGCGGAAAGTCCTATATAACCACATATATTTCAGCACCCATACTTGTAGCTGAAAATCTTTCTATCAAGATAATCAGATTCTGCCTATTACATCAGCTTTGTAGCTTCCAATAAAATCAGCACAAATGTACAAGTATCCATTAATTCATCTATTTCACAAGCTTTAAAACACCCATTAGTTGGTTTAAATACACACCCTCTTTTCACTGCCATCTCTCTGCTTTATCATAGAGCAACATAGCGTTACTGAAAGCTGAAGCCAAATGTAATTACAATTTTGATAACCATCAGGATAAACTTGTCCCTCAAAAATACACACCTACCTATTCTTTATGATAAAGCCTACCCTTGGAATTACTCATATTTTCACAGTACTTTATGGTATTCTGATAGTTTTGCCTGATTCTATATGACCCATGATTACTTAAGGTATGTGTGTTCAGTTTGAAAACTGTGCTTTGTTTACTCTTTCATATACAGCTATACAATAAACTGATAAATTCATTTTATATGTAACAAGCATCTGAATCATCCAGATGTAAAGCTCCAAGTACCATAAACATATAAATGCTTTTACATTATAAAATGAATTAACCTGACCCTCTCTAGTCTTCTAAAGACTTATAAAACCAACCTGGTAGATTGCCTTGAATCAAGTGACAAGAGTCCTAGAGCTAACAGCCTGTCACTAGTGCTTGCTGTTATGCAAGTAGCACATGAGTCTGCATACAAATTTCCAGGTCTTCAATAGCAACTTCAACAGCAAGTTGAGTTATCAGGTCTAGCTGTTGCTGTTAACCAGGAGCCATCCAGTGACAAAGGCATGCACAACAATTTCATTCAAAGCAAGTGCTAGCTCATAACAGGTAAGTCTCTTGAGAAAGACAAGAAGTAAAGGGGAAAAAAGCTTCATCCAGTATTTTAGAAGCACACCAGCATATTGTTATTTCTATGGCCCAATCACAGACATTAACATTGGTTGGACTAGTTCTAAGAGTATTTCCAGGCACCATACATAGGAGATCATATACTCCATAAATGCTCTTCCTCTAAGAATTTAATGTGTTCATCATGAAAACAGTGGACTGAATGATCCTAGTTTCACAAGACAATTAGACAAAAGAATAAACTGTGCAGAAGAACAGGGCTACTAGAGCACAGAAAGAGAATGATTGCCAGAAAAGATTAGAAAAACTGCGATTTATTCCCCCACAGACTGTGGTGGGAGCTGGTCTGGGCATAACTCATTCTGCTTCAGGGCCAGGGATGAACCAGATGACTCTCACTCCTTTCAGCCCTATTTGTTATGACTGTGTGTGAACATGAAAAACAATCATTTGTGAATCAAGGCAGGCTCTCTGCTCCTAAGGCTACTCATGTCTTACTAATCCGTGTAATGAAATCTTGCATTTCCAACAGCAACACATTAATCCATTATTTCAGTCTATAAACCTCTTTCCTCAATTAAGCACTCCTTTAAAAAGGGAGGCATTTAAATCTTGACAAACCCAAAGCAGTCACTGAAAAGCCATATGTAGAAATACTTTTTTGTATCCAAGCAAGCCTTGCAAAGCTGCAAACAAGAACAACAGCAAGTTTTTCAAACAAGGAATAAGTTTTCAGCATAAAATAAAATGAAGTAACAGAAATCAGTGTAAGAGCTCAGGAATAACAGCCCTGTGCTTAAACAGCACTACAAAAACCTACAGTACCTCAGATTGAGCATTTAATACTACACTTTAAATACATATTTTGCATGTATATAAATACATATGCATGTATATAAGTGTGCACATTATATATATATATATATATATATATATATATATACACACACACACATACAGGCTAAGTTCCAGCTCTACATTTACTATGCACTCCCTCTATGGAATTCTTTTCCCTTGCTAAGGGAAGACGACTCTCCGGCAGCAGTTATGGTTAAGTGGGCAATACACAAGCTGAAATATAACAGAAGTGGTTTTAGCAAAAAGATTGTATCAGTAAAGGGAACAGTGATCAAAAATACAAAAGTATTTTGGCACACAATTGTGCCACCTCTGAGAACACCTATGCCACCTACAAAAATCACAGCCTGGAAGAGGGCAGAAAAGTGGCAGCATGAAGCCTAATGTTATTCTTTCCATTATTACTCAACAGCAAAAAAATAGTAACAGCCCTCTTTGTCACAGAAGAGCTTCCTAATACAATAACACAGTATTGCAAAAACCCCTAACTCCTACAAACAAGCCGATCTTTCTCAATCTCACGCTAAAATTCTCAAACAAATCTGCAGTTGCAACATATTTTTGCAACAATTATACTCTAATCTCAACAGTAAAAATGGCATATGGCTAATTAAATGTCAAATTTCAAGTACACAGATGTCAACAAATTGAATGCACATAGCAGGTTATTATGCCAGGCACCATGATTCATAACTATTAGACACTTCCAAACTTTGTCTAGAACTTGCTTATGGCATAATCAGCAAATTGCTTGCACTTTACACCTGTTTACATTGTTATAAAGTTGAGCCGCTAGCTGCAAGACCAGTAAAATACAAGCATTACGAAGAGTCCCACAGCCACTTGCAAGTACGTTGAGACCTCGTTCTCTCTCAATTTTATTGAGGGATGTGCAAGCACTTGCAGTAATGTGGGCAAGCAGAGAAAGGTGAGATGACCATAACACTAATTTTCAAACTCCAGCAAGCAGTTTATACATCTACTTGATAGTTAAGTAGATGAGCAAGAAACTTGTCATGCTGGAATCACACAGGAAGCACTCAGAGACCGTTCTCATAATGATCCCAAAAAACTATGCCAGCAATCACTTATATAATCCACACCTTAAGCAGATTTACTATTAGCAGGATTTTAAGTGCTGACTACATTATTAGTAGAGGGTAGTAGTTTACATTAGATTAATTTACCTTATATTATAGGCTCTGCTGAATGCATTCCTAAAACCTCAGTTTCTTTTAATGTGGTTTTCTTGGTCATTATCAGATAGTCCTAGAGCCTCCTATTTCTACTAGCTCAGTATAGTCCATAGCACATACCTTTGTGCGTGAGGACAGCAGCGGGGAGGAGAGGAAGAAATTTGTCGTCTTGGGGCATGTGTATTTAGAACTCCCTTATATGAATTTAATGTTATTCTGGCCTGAAAGGCAGAAGTCAAATACTTCATATTCTCATGCTACTGTAGCCTTTGCTTTTTAAACTATTATAGAGAAGAGTGTATTTTCCCATTTTGCTTTCTTTTGGAACTGCCTTCTTCAAACTTAAGAGACATACTACAGTGAACAGCATTGTAAAACCTTACAAACTGGGCATCTTCTCTCTGATATGCCAGAAGGATGTAAGCTAAACTCTCCGGGACTCTCTCCTCCTTGGTAGAGTCATTCTCTACCACAGTCAATAAACTCCTGAGAATGTGAATGATCAGGGGGAAAAAAAAAAAAAAAAAAAAAAAAAAAAAAAAACAAAAAAAAAAGCATAATTATAAAGCAGCAAAGCAAAAGCATCTGAGGCAAACAATGGCAGTGATCAAAAGTTTATGGTCCGTTTTTACTCTACATTGTCATTACACCTTACCTATACTGATTCAATTTCTTCACAACAAACATGCCTTGCCCTCCACATTTAGAGAGAAATAAACATGGCACAGAGTCTGCATAGTTTCCAACACTTTGTTGGTTTGATACATTCCCTATCTGCCAGAAGTCAGCTTGTCATAACAACAGAGCCCCAGCTTACACTTGCCTCCAAATATGACCATATACAGATGGCTTGTTATTAAAGGGTATACAACTCACACTAATGCACTGGAGTATCTTGAATGTAATTCAAGATGATACTAAAAGTGAAGTACGCAAGTTTCAAAATAATCTCAAAGTATTCTGAGGATAACAGGAAAAAAAGCAGACCACTCAAAACTAACTTCAATATCTGAGCAAGCATTTTGACACCTTATTTAGGAAAAAAAAATAGATGAATACTAATAGAGATAATTAGGGATAAGCTTTCCAACAAACGAAAATGCTTCATTTGACATATTTGATTAAATTGACCTGAATTACCATCAACTTGTATGACCTCTTCCCATACAAGATATTCTCCATTTGTTCAAGAGTAGGTATCTTTAGAACACAGAACTATTTACAGCAGTTATCATAATAGTAACACATATTTCAGAGATGCCCTCAGGAAATAGTACAAGCAAATCTGTAAGGAAAAATAATTTCACAGTCTAAGAAAAACAGACAAGCTTTTGAGCTCAGAGCAATCAAAACAAGTCTAAGACCAGATGAACAGACTGATAGCACTTTCCACACACAATTCCACTTTTGTACAAGAGAAAAACTTCACTTAATTGAAAAATCCATTCCAATCCAGTTTGTTTCCTTTAATATTCCAAAGGATATAGCAAATCACTGGATTTGTACACTTACCAATCAGTATTTCAGTGTGTCCCACTGCTACCTTTCAGAGGCCATAGGATAGTTCAAATTTCAAGCACATTTTGTTTTTGTTAAGAGACAGCTGATTAGGATGTTGAACACCTATGCTTCCTTATGTATTTACAACTCATATTTTAAATCTATATCCAGTTAAGATAATTATTTTTCATTTTCATAATTGAAGCAGTGACTTTGCCAACTACATTGGGAAGGGATGCTCAGTAAAGGTCATCAGGAAAATTTCAGAGTTCCAGAATAAGCCCCTGAACTGCAGGAGCCTACAGGAGTAGTTTTATCTTGAATGTGGACCAGCCACTGTAGGCAAAACATGACTTCTTGCCAGTACATTGCACAACTGTTTTCTGGAAAGAGAGCAACATTGCAGCTGAGGCATCTTGATTTTCAAAAAGAAAACACAGAAGAGTGTTTATGCACAAGATAACTAAGCACATGGCCCTGATAAATACAAACTGAATGGCAATTTGCCTGAGCAGAATAGATTTGAGACTCTCATACTGTGGATCTGGGCTTTTTTCCTAATCCTGCCCAAAGTCAAATGATCAAGGCCAGAGCTTTCTAGAGCAAGAAGACCCTGAGTGCTAAGCTCAACTTTGAAAAAAAAAAATCTAAGTAGTAACTCTGAAAAAAAGACACGACTCAGATGAAAGAACTTGGTTGTAATTAGTCTAATTCGCCTAGTTCATAATGGCTCTGTTCCTGTCTGAAAAGTTGTCAAACAGGCCACACTCCACTCTGACAAAAATTAACAGGCTCACTAATTTGTTAAACCATATATTACCCAATAAATCCATTACTCGTTGTCACAGGTTCGCAAGAAGCTATAAGAAAGTATATCAGTTAATAGGTCATGGAAGCAATGCTATCGGTCGGACCACATTGCTGAACTCTCCGGCAGATAAGGGGAGCACGGACCACAGGGAGAGGCTGCTGAGCTAATCAAATGTAGCTTACATTATAATAAATTGTATAGAAAAAGGAGAGAGTTTTCATCCTCATTCCTGGCCAACCTTGTCTTAATTTCCCCCATTTTAAGGTCACAATTCTCTCTTCCCTTCAGAAAATCCACAAGCATCTTAGTGTGCATGTGCATCACAACATTCTCTCCCCCGTGTCTTTCTATTTCTGCTGGTTTAAGGGGGAAGGAGATTCCCTACTACCATCTCATCAAACTCCAGACTCTGGAGATAGCAAGCACACTCTATTCAAAAAAATGAAAGTCAAAAACTTTTGTAACTTTCCTGCAGTCTACTCAGAGAATATCAATAGTGCTTATGAATGGAACTGTCCCCATTTCCCAAAGGGTAGGGCATAAAAGGACTTTTCCTGCTGCCTTTTGTGCCTTTGTTTTGCTGCTCATGTCAAGGACACAGCATGGGAAAGGGAGGAGTAGACAGGATATGCTGTATGAACCCAGTTAATTTAACTTAGCATTTTCCAATAGGAAATCACGACAGGGAGGGGAGTCTCTCACAGGAAGCTTTCCATACTGTAAGTCACAAGCTTGCTCCTGAACCTTTCCAAACGTGCCACTGATTACCTCCTAACCCACAATAACCTCTAGGTACCACCTTAAGTGGCTCTCCTAAGAGTTCCCCCTCTAACGCTTCACGAATAAACATTAATTCTGTTTTGTCCTAGCATAAGTAAATTCTTTAGCACAGCAGCTGTTTCCAGTCAAGCCGATTGAAAACATGAATTTATCATTATAAACAAAGACAAATGTAAGTTAATCCAAAGTAAACTAGAGAACTAAAAGTACACATTTGCATCATTCACTATACTTACCATACATAAACTATAGTAAGTACAGCTTTTAAATATATCATTTATTTCCACATCTCATTGTGCAAATTCAGGCTGCTCATACCAAAATACTCATTACTCATCACTTTCAGGAGGAAGATGCCAACATCGATGCAATGCTGCTCGAATGCATTAGTTTTGCCATATCTAACATTTAGGCAGAAAGCTCTAAGGAGGTTTTTGTTGTCTGTATTGTTTTGTTTTTACAGAAGTGCTTTATAACCATCTATTTATTAAAGACACACACTGCAATCAAGAAAAAACGGTTATTTTCTAATATCTTGAGATGGAAAGTGCTTTTTCAAGGGATTTTTCTTCTTAATGGATATCATCCAAGAACCACACTTCCATTAGGACTTCTTAGTTTTTTTGCATAGTTCTTAGCACTGCAGCAGCATCTGTCCTTGCTTTAACAAGCAAGATAAAGAACCCAAAAGAACAAGCAAGATAAAAATTACTTATCTTTCTAGGAATCACATTTGGGAGATGAGGATCACAGAGATTACCCTATTAACGCTGCCTCAAAAAAGCTTATCATATGCTAAAAGTTTAGGGAAAAAAAAGTCTGAAAGCCCGATACAGATTAGAGAATTTTCCAGAGATGATGTGAACACATGCACACTATTTCAGAGGTCGAGTCCTGAATTTCTATAAAGGTAGCAAATATCTTATTGACAAAACTGTCTTACAAGAAGGTCAGTGAATTCCAGATTATTTTTCCTCTTAAATTCACATAGACTAAACTCTCCACTGTTATTTCATTATTACTTTAAGATAATTTTATATATACACATACAGAACAAAAAAAGGAAGTTAATGATATCAGCACGAGCTCCTGTCAGACTTCGCCATGAGTTCTCACGCACTTGCAACCTCCATGGCCATAGACATACTAGTAGCAAATCTCCCACCTTTTCCCACACCTCAGCCAAACTGAGGCTTCTCACTCTGACACCAGCAGGATAGAAGCAGAAATACAGAGTCTGGAAAGGATGATATTTCTGCCAGAAGGTATTAGTTGTGTAACACTGATATAGGAAACAAATTTTTTTCTAATAATCCCAACAGTTTCCATTAGGTTTATGACAGTGTTTTCATTTTCAGTATATACAGTTCAGCTTCATATCTTTATATCTTTTCAGTTTTTATATCAACCACCTCCATTTTTCTACACCCTTCTTGGCTTAAGGACATGCTTAACAAAACACATTTAGTTTTATCATCCAAAATAAGCAGCAAATCTCTTTCCCCATCTTAAAGACAAGTCTTAAAACTCAAGACACCAACATTTTTTACTCTTAGTCATGGTAAGATATCAGCCAGCGAAGCAGGTAGTAGATGGTTGCTGAGGCTCTTTTGTCATAGATATCTATATAAACCCTTCCACCTTATAGTCCATGCAGGCCTGAAAAACAGGAAGCCTATTTAACATAACAGTGCAGCTGAAGTAATGGGTGCTTGAAAGTGTAGCCAATGAGCACCTTGATAACAAAGCAACAACTGAGATTTCAGTAGCCCAAGGGACTAAAAAGTCTATGCAAGAGACTTGTGGCTCTGTACAGAGAGGACAAGAAAGGAAGCACCCACACAGCACAAACCCACACAGCACAAACTCAATATATGGTGCTGCAGAAGGCTGGCATGTCAGAGACTACTTAGCTCTGGATTAAAAAAAAAAAAAAATCACTTAAAAATGAAAAAGAACATACAGTAGAAAGCACAGGATACAAGCTATAGTGAAGTTTGCCAAGAGGGGAGCATGTGTTGCAGCTTTGTAGTTTGTTTCTTGACTATCAGTACAGCACACTAAGCTCACTAGCTGCCCAACTGCCACACACCTAAGCAGCAAGTCCAGTGACAGGAGACTGTTTACATGACTGAGAAAGAACGTGTCCAAGCATGGAGAGTGCAACTGCTGGACTTCATTTCCTCATAGCTCCCACTTCTGCAGGCCTCTCCCTTAGCTCCCATACCAAAGCTGTTGAAATCCAGCCTTCCTATCCCATCACTGGAAATTTGCTTTCTTATATAGAAATGGCTGTCACTAGGAAAGTCCTTTTTCACCCAGCACTTTGCAAAATGACTATTTTAGCCTTCATGTACACGTCATATGTGATGTACCTCTTCCTACTGCCACCATCAGGGCATCTCTAGATGCTCTTAAGTCTTTTCATCACCCTCTTGCTGCTTCTTCCCTTGCAGCCTCAGCAGCTAAGGAAATCAATTTGTCTCATTACTCCCACAAATAAACCTCACTCTTCTATTTTGTAATTTAAAAATGCTTGATGAAATTGACAATTTGCAAGAGAACACAATACATCAATCATCCAGTCATTCCTACAACTGCAGCTGCCATAACTTAGCAGTGAAATGCCATATAAGCTACTTGTTTCAACTTTGGTTTGAAATAAATCACTAATTGTCAAAGAGAATATTTTGCCATACAGCATGTCTGCTTACACACATTTCACCAGATTCTGTAATATACACTTGATATCTTTGCAAATCAATTTTGACCTATTAAAGAGCTAGCAGACTTGGCACCATTAAAGCAGTTACCTGCTTTAAAGGATCTGACAGTAACCTTGTCAGATCCTTTAAAATAAGCATGTTCATATCATAGGAACTTGTGCAGACACAGCTTTTCTAAATATCACCAGCAAATACTCTTAACTTCACACGTAGCTTTTGCTTCTTTAAGGGTTTTATCCATACTATTCAAATTTGTTAAATTTTAATCTTTTATCTTGTCATAAAGCATCTTTTAGATGCTGGCAACAGAACATGTGCAAATACCAGCGTAACTGCCTCATGCAGGTATCAAACCCCACCAAGAGCTCAATTCTACAAACAAAAGTTGGTTTTAAGCTTTGGAATTCTGCCCCAAAGAAGAGACACTAGCAGTACATTACTCTCATCACAGGGGTTCAGAATTCACACACCTTTTCCATTCTGTTAGGCTATATGTTGTAAAAAAGGGGTAATGTGTCAGATTTCTTGAAAGATGTTAAGTGCAGGTAGCACTTCCACTTCAAGATTTGAAGCATAATCTGAGATATGAATGAAAAACTATGCACTACTTGCTCTAAAAACCTCTATAAAATGTATCTATCTGTTCCCAATATTAATATAAGCAACAGTAATAAAGTTTGTTTTGTGTTTTTGAAGCAGCTTTCATATTATTTTTATATAACTTGAGATTTTGAAGTCTTCATTTAATAGCATTACAGCACTCCACACAAAGCTACAGTGATGTCTGCATATAGCTATTGTGTTTTTATATGACTTTATTCCAGCAAAATGGATATGTAAAAGCAAAGGTATACAAGCCCTTCAGTAATTATCTTGGTCATAATTCTCAGCAATTGATGCTTAGAAATGTCACTTACTACAAGATGGCCAAATTTTTCTTCATTTTTTAATTAAAGGAGAGAACACTTCTTCTGCCTTTGTATTAGTAAAGTTTTGACAGGATAAAGCATGTTGTAGTCTGTTTACATAAACTAATATGATAAATCCCTCTTGCTAACAACATTATTTAATCCTGATCCCAAAAAACTAAATAACTTTTTGACTAAAATGACTAACAAAAAGTTATTTATTTAGTTAGAACATTGGCTTACCGTGTAAATGCCAATTCTACAAACAGCAAATGAGAGCTGGATACATTGAGACATAGTCTAAAGAAATTAAAATAAAGAGATTACCAAAAATTCAAGTCATTCTCCCATCTCTTCCCTCCTCCCCCGACCCACCCAGGAGGCACCTGATGGTATACTAACATGTTTTTGCTGTAAAGTTGTACAAAGCAAGATAAGAAAAATGCCATACAAATTCATATTAAGATACTTACCATCTTTCACACAGAACCAGCTGCTAGCACCAGTGCACTTACTAATATATTTCCTTATAGGTCTCAAATTACTCTGTGCTCCTCTGTGCCCATATACCACATTAACATTTTCCATGCAGTCTTTCAGTTCCATTTATTTTAATTATCTTTGGTCTAAAAACAATCTATTAGAGACACCCTAATAATCAAACTGATGTGCTTTATGTCTTCATAGTGGTACTTAAAGAGGTTTCCATGTTTAAATATTGTGTTCCTCTCCCTACATCACTCAAATTCTTTTCCTCTGCATTTTGGAATGGTCTGTGTATATCTTGATAGCCCTATATTTCTGAAGTTCTGGTTCTTGAATTCCACAAGATTTCTCATGTTTAGAACAGAGCTCTTTATTATTCTGAACAATTTAATCTAGTCTTGCAGCTGTCAAATAATATTAAAAGTTTTTACCCTGAACTTGCTCAACTTCCAATCTGCTGTGATGCCACAATTCTACGTCTTCTGACAGTCACCCAGAGAGGCTGACGATGGACTATGAATTTCTGACAAAACAGACGAGAAAGACTTTCTTTAAACAACATAAAGTTGTCAGAAAACAAATACAACTCCCCCCACCAAACCAAACCTTTTTGTAGGCTTGCCATTTTTGATAGTCAATCACAGCAGAAGAGGCTTGCAGTGGACTAGGACAGGAATAGAGGGATTCTTCTCACAGCTGCTTTTAACTTTTGCCCAGAAAGTGGTACATTTTTATCATACGTTCATCAAGTTCACGCATCACCACTCATACTTTACAAAATGAAGTGCTTAATACCACAGGTTTCAAACAGTATCCATGAAACAACTTTTTTTTGCCTCTACTTTCTACTCCCACTCTTATTCCTCAGAAATTTGAAAGTGAATTATCCAGTCAATTGGAATCTAGATTTCAAAAGTTAGGAGAGCAGGTTTTATAGAGCTATGTTTAAAACAACAAAAAGTCTTTTGCACTAAGTATATTCTAAAGAATTGTCTCACTGAATTGTATAAATATCAGAATGTACAGCACAAAATCTGAAAGCAAACCTTAATGTGATTGATTTTCTATACTTACTGGAAGATATTGCCATCAATAAGGGAATGCTGTTTTAAAATGCCATTTAAATTGCCAGCATATTTCTCTTCTGTCAGCTTTGAGAAAAGACACCCTGTTCTATGTGTTTGTGTTCCAGCTTTCCCATAGAGAAAAAAACTGAACTGACTGAGAAATCTTCCATTACCCAAATTGTGGGGGTGGAGTGGAAGCATAAACTGTACCCAGACTAAACGTGACAGCCATTTGTGTACCTTGTTCCAAAGGTTCCAGTGAGGCCTTCCTCAAGCAATATAATTTAGTGCTTCATTACCCTGTTAGAATATTTCCTAATATTTAACCCAAGCGTGCTGCAATTTAAGCCCCTACTTAAACATACCAAGACACACAGCTTGATCTGCATTTTCAGTATTTTTCCGAGTAGATTCTCTAGTGATGAAAGATCAATGATTATATACACAAAGCAAAAGATTATTTCTGGTTACAAAGGAAGTGTGCAGCAGCAGTATACCATTACATCTTCTCAATATAGATCATTAATTTTTATTCTAGCTAAGCACATGCAGTATTGTAAACTGTTTTCCTTTTAAAATTTGAGATGCTCAGGCTTTATTGAATGTATTTTATTCATAAGTGAACTAAGCAGCAGTCCACAGTGGATACTGTGGGCCATTGCAGCAGCAGAGCAAGCTGCATTGTGGGTTCCTTGCTCGTGCATTGATGGGTGTTTTTGAGCTAACATGCTAGTAAACTACAAAGAGGAGTTCTAAAATTACCTAATCTTCCTGTCATCATATATTGTATCAATGAACGCTTCCCCAACCCATTTCCCAATGGACGCTAAGCTAACTCCATTCCCAAGCCTCCAAGACAATACCCATTATCTGCAACCTTGGGGAGGGAGAGGAAAAGCGTAACCCCCAGTATGTTCCTCGTAATTCCTGGGAAGTACCTGGAATTCATCTAAATAATTACACTGTCACAGGCTATGATACAAGCTACCACTCTTATCACATACATAGATTGGCTCTATGATCATCTACTTCTATAACAGGAAATTAAAGTCAGATTAGGAAACTCAAGGTTAACTGCTCAGGTTTCATCCAACACACAATATGGATTTTTATGAAGACATTTATTCCTGATATTTATAATCTTTCAGCGTGCAACTCATTTTGCACTACACAACTAGGGAATAAAACTCTTGGAGAATCTGCATTTCATTTACTTACAGTTTAGTGTTGCTTTCTGAAATGGTTTTACAAGGTAAGCATGAAAATAAAAGAAAACATCATTTAAAAATCTATATTTATATATCTATAAATATTATAGACATCTTGTTTGAGGCAACTCTGCAATGATTTATTTCTGATAAAAGCCATTTAACATACTGAGTGTTAAAAAAAAATTAAAAAAAATATGCTTCAGGTTGATAGAGTCAGATAAAATAAACATGCATTCCTGTCAATACGCACCCTTAGGTAAACACTAACTTCCACCCAGAAGTTACATTTGTGGCTAACAACTGCTACTTATCTTCCAAAACTTTAGTTATTTTATTCATATGCTTTAAAAATATGGTTTCATAATGACTTGGAAATATATGCCTGCATTGCAGCTACGCAACCTTTCCTTCCCCACAAGCATTTCTTCAGACCATATTTCAAGCATTCCACTAATTCTGAAAACTAATTCAAAACAAGATTCATTTTATGATGTAGCAGAAAAAGCTCCGACAGCTCAGAAACAGGTACACATTAGTTTGCAATACATAAACTCACTGTGTTAGTAACTATCTCTATATTTAATAAACACAAAATGAAGTTCCTATCCATAATATTTACAAGAGAGCAAATCTTGGAGAGAGCAAGTTCTGCATGTTCCACTACCGAGCACTCAGAGCTGAAACCACTGGCCAAGCACTAGTCTCAAGATTCCGGATGGGCAAGGGACCCTACTGAGGAGGATCTTCATTAGGTTCTTAGACAGGAAACAAAAGGCTTTACATCTAACAGAGGCTGAAGGGGCCAGTAGCCATATTTTGCTCACCAACAGGAATGTTCATCTAGATCTCAGTGTGCTTGGCCATAACCCTAAGTAAGTTATGAAGCATTCAGTTGCAAGACCACAAAACGCAATGAGAAAGGCTTTTTTTTTTTTTATCGTCATGTTCTGCTTTATCAAAGATTGATATGTTCTCCTATTAATTTATAAGAAAGATCTAGAAAAATTCTCAGAGGGCAGGTTTTGAAGAATAATGTGTAAATGCCTTAAAGCATGCACAACTATCCTACAAGACATGAGACAAGAACTTTGATCAAGCCTGCTGTTTAGGAAGCCTATGTGCTGAATTTCAGGTAGGACCTTTAAAAAAAAACCTTCCTGCATAGCATGACATAACCCTTTGACCAATTAATATGCCACTAAACCCATTAATAACACTTCTAATATAAACTCCTGCAATTCTCTTTTAATGGAGTTGTAAAGGCCATACTTAAGATTTTCACATTCTCCTTTAACATTGCCCAAAATAACACTAGGCTTCATATACGTAATCATCACAGAAAGAAGAGCTGAGACTAGCAGAAGCCAGATGCTGATGGGGAGCTAATGATATCTGAACAAGAAATATGAGTGGTTCCAAGAACTCTCCAGTCATCATAAAGAGTAATCAAGTGAGTGTGCTAGGCAGCAGCGCTCCCTACTCTTTCAGCCAATATTCTCACTAGAATGGCTTCCCATGACAGCTTCCAAGACTGCAACGGTTCCTATAGCAAAAGATGAAGATTAGCCAACAGAAAAATTAACAGTTGCAAGAACACCACAGGCATTTCTTTAAAATTTTGGACTTTTCTTGTGTTGCTGAAACCTGCACTTAAGGAAGTTTCTAGGCAAGAATAGAACCATAATAAAAGAGACAACACAATTACTCTGTGTTCTCCACAGGCTGCCCGTTCAGTTTCAGGTTCATTCAGACTTGTGAGCCTTAAATGTAAATTCACAAATTACTTAGGATGCAAGCACTGCAAGGCCAACATCCTCCTCACATGGCTGGGCAGAATCTCCCAGCAGAAGGAACACTTTAACTATATATCCCTGGAGCAGATCATGTATTTTCCTAAATACCTTTAAAAATGAAGTCTCTACTCCCGCGTAGTCAATCCAAATCTATCTATGCTGGGGAGTATTCCTGGATACCACACAGAATATTCTTTTTCTAAAACTAATATCCTGTTCTGGAACTAGATCTTACTCTTCTCTCCACAAGGAAGGAGATGCTTAAGACACTTTCACTGATGCTTTCACTGATGCATCCTGCACAGGCTCCAGGAATCACAACGTTAGGATATCCACAGCGCTACATTTGCATAAGAAGCTCATGTTTGATGCACCCTAACGGACCCATTTTCCAAGATATTGTACAAATTTGTACCCTGCTCCTTTTCGTCTCCCCAGCAGGATTGCACAATGCTGGGGAAAAGCAGCTTCTGCATGAATTCCATCAAGTTCTTTACTAGGAGAAATTCCTTCTTGCCTATTCACTTACTCTTTATAGTTTCACATCTCTCTAATATCCCTCTTTGCACACCATTCAGTTGGCTCCTTCAGACTAATTCACCCCTCCCTGTATGAAAGCAATTTTCTTTTATTGCCATGTCATCATTCTCTACATCTTTTCAGTTTTATATTATTCTTTATGAGATGATGTGACCAGAAATGCAACTTAAGACAAGAGCAAAATGTAACTTTCCTTCTCCTTTTTTTCCTAATAGCAACTAATAGCACTCTAGATGCATCCAGCTGCAAGTGGCAAGGTAAGGGTCGTCTTTAACCCTCCTAAGGGTTAGTGGTATTTTACAGCCTACCAATGCATCTATATAGAAGATATATAGAAGGTATATTCCTCCTATTATACATACATATAATTTTGAACTTAATCACTGAATTTCATCTGCCATTTTATAACCAATAACAAAAGGAGGAGCATGGATTGGTTTAGTGTACATTCTTAATTTCTATCTCTGCTTCAACCCATTCCTAGGGTATACGCCACTGGACAAGATCACGAAATTCCCTTGTAATCTCTGCATTTTCCTCTCCCATCTATCTGTCATAACAGCACTACCAGCTTCCATTTATCACACTTACAATTGACTGTTTACAGAAAGATTATTTCATTTTCAATTGCTCCAAATGTTTACATCCCTGTTAGATATAAAACCATATAATGGAAGACTGGGCAGTGGTTGATTTAAAAAATAATAATGAAAAAAAGCGCATAGAAAGCAGATGCTTCTTTCTTGTAAAAGCTTCAAGTCATAATTTTAAAAGAAAGTGCAGACTCACTTTTCCAAGGTCAAAAATTCCTCTTCAATTCCACCCTGCTTCTCTTGACTCTCCAACATCATAAGCTAACACGGTCCTGTGAACAAGTCTTTTCTTCTATTCCTTCCCCCAAAACACACACCGTAAAAGCAAAGGTTTATGTAAACATTCACGTTCTTCCTGCTGTTTGCCCTTATGAGCAACAAAGCTGCAGGGCAGAACTGTATCTAAACAGAAGAGAACTTGTCAGAGAGACTTCCTGCTTTGTGCCTCTTCCTCTGATAGCAGGAAGATACTTTCATCTTCGAGCTGGCAACCCACAGTCACCTCGCCAGGCTGCCAGGGAGCCAAAAGAAAACTTTTGCACTCCAAAGAAATTCAGTACCAAATGAGCCAGTTGCTTGTCCAACTGCAAATACTCCCTCATTTATGTCACAGAAAGTAAGACAGGTTGCATTTCAGAAAGTTGCTGTACACACACACACACACACAAAAAAAAAAAAAAAAAAAAAAAGCAGACCTACCATACAAAGTATCATGAGCAACACTCAATCACAGGATTTTAAATACGGCCAATATTTTTCCTTACAACTTTATAGGGGCCCTCTAAGTTAGAAGCTATGAGATCCCTAAAAATGCTTCTTCTGTTAAGTGAAAGTATCATAAACTGCCAATATTAAAAAGCATGATCTGAGGATACTGCAAACAAACCAAAAATAGTAGTCAGCATTCAATATTAGAAGGAATACGCTGTCGTCTAAATGCAGATTTTCTCACTTATTAAAAGCTGGCATTTCTGATCTTTTGTGATATTCATCACCGTGCTGCTTCAAGCTAGGAGCTCAGAGCAAAGAATCTGAGGAGCATAATGCAGAGCAACATGGGGCCCAACCACATGGAGAATAATTCACAAGAATAAACAGGACTAATTGTAATAGATTAGCACATTTTCAAAAAAAAAAAAACACTATTTTTGACGCAATAGCATCTCCAGCGCAGCCCTCATGACAGAATAGGCAAAATAATTTGATTTTAAGAATGTTTATTCGCTTGCTCCTTCACTGTAAAGACAACTTCTAGAGCTGCAACACTCATACGATTTCAGAATCTTTTCTTGGAAGTTATAATCACACCAAGGCATTCCTTTGTTTTCCCCAGGAAGCCATATCAAGTTTTTGTTTTTGTAACAGCCACGCTGGAATCTAAAGTTTACCTGGGGAATTCAATAATGCTTCCTATTGCAGGATGAATTAATACAAGGTTTTACTTTTATCACCACCTGGAAAGGAATTTTGCTTCTCTACCCACCCATCTGTCTTCAGACTGGTGATTAGGTTCCACTACATTAAGTCACCAATATTTTTATTGCCCATTCCACACAGCTGATAACATCTTTCATTTAGCACATACTCCCTGCAATACTGCCTGGGTAGATTCTACCAGAGAGAAAGATTTGTTTTTAAGAGCAACTCTTTCAAATCTTCAGCCAAACCAGGTTCTCAAACTCTCCTACTTACTTAAAACAGAAGCATGCTCATTCAGGGGAGACTGCTTCCCAAAATTAAGTCCATTTGTCATTCCCAACTGATTTAGATTTGAAGGCTACACTAAAATACCAAGAGGGCCCCATTCACAACAGCCGCTTTGGTTTAAGTATCTGAAATTTGTTTTTATTTTCTCTCTACATTTGTTACTGTGCTAGTGGAGCAAGTACTCAAAAAAAGTAGTATTCTTACTTCCAGATAAGATGACCCTTCCTATGTCTTAATCTTAAAAGAAGTGATCTATGACCACTTCACAATGCAAACGTGGGTGCAATAGGGATGACTGAGATTCATTTGATTAGTTTACACCTAACTCGGAGCAGCCCTCTAGACGCAGACACCCTATACACTAACCACACACCTGGCAGTTGCATCTGTCTCCTGCCAAGCTCTGATAGAGCCCTCATCCTTGTGCCTAGCCAGCCTCCCATCCTGAGGGATGCTCTCTGCAACAGATCACGGACTCTGAGACTGCCACAAACACACACTGCAAGCAAAGAGAGATACATATGATGAAAGGGAAGTGTGTCAAAAAGAAAGAGGACAAGGCTGTGCACACTTGTTGCTAATGTTGGAGCTGACTGACAAAACACCTGTTTTATCAGGTGCCTGCAAGGAAGAAAAAAAAACAAAATTCCTGCTGCAGAATTCCTGGCAGCTCCTCCTTACCAAAAGGCCTTGGTTTGTGAAGTTCCAGTGAAGAAAAGTGCCAACCTTTATCAGATTTTTATGCTACAAATGGCATATTTGAAAACATTTTTTATCATGGTCTGCAGACACCAAATAGTGGAACAGGCAGCAATAATAAGACAGGATCCAAAATAAGTCAGAACTATTAAGTGACCTTGATCCATCTTTATTACTACTTTCCAACCTTAGGTCCAATTAAACAAAAGGGAAGATCTTAAAAGCACGTTTTTCCAGCATAAGAAAGTTGCTCAGAAATGTACCCTGAATCCCTCACACCCCTGCTAAGAGCATCTGCTTTTAAAAAGAAAAAACTTCCAGTTTGGTATATACAGCTTTCTGAACAAACTAATAATAAAAAACCGCCATCCAAGCAACAAAGATGAAGTTCCTCTTAGAGGAACATGTGGTCTAAGAATGATCTCTTGACTTTGCAATACTTAAGCATTCCTGTTTAACTTTGGGCAGGAGAAATAGCACATACTGATGAGGTCATCCATGCAAGAAGTGTTACTTTCAGCCTCAAGGTTAAAAGCTTTGCCTCTCAACTATGTATATGTAATACCATATATTATATGTTACAATTTAAAGGTAATTCAAAAGTTACATGCTAGTATATTAAACATCCTAAAAACACAAAATGAAACGTTACCAAAATATATTTATACAAGCGAATATAGATTTTTTTTTTTTTTTTTTTGCGAAATACCACTGTCAAATTTCTCCATCATCCTTTCAGGTGCCTTCCAACAGATCCACACAGACAGAGTGGAAGATACTGATCTATTACAGAGGTGCCACTGAAGTGCATTGTGAAAGCCTACTCATCAGCTTCAAGCATGCGTTGCAAGAGTAACTAGAGAAATCAAAGCACTGCTATTGTTTCCTCACCACTTTTCCAAGTAAAAACTATAGGACTAGTCACGTGCCATGCTCTCCGCAAGATACATCATGCCAGAATTTCTTAAATTAAGCACAGTCTATTGAAAATAGGCCAGCCACTGCAAGTCTATATACACACACACAATAATCCTCCCAAACACAATAAAAAAAAAGAAACTGAAGATTGTTACAAATACACTACAAGATCACATACTCACACACACACAAAAAAAAAAAAAAAAAAAAAAACCCACAAAGCCAATTTAACCCAGCGATGTCAGCATGCTATGTTTTAAAGAATGGTAATATAAGAACAGAAATAAACTACGAGTAAGGGGTGCCTCTATATGAATACTGTTAGATTCTCCTCTAGATGCTGAGGTGTGGTCTGTGAAAACCCCTAAGTGGTTATTCCAATAACAAAGTAAAGCTAAGAAATCCTCAAAGCCTCTTCTAGTTATTCAAGGGACAGACCGTTTCTACCATTCTATCACTACGCAGAAGCAGACCACGGCACCAGGAAAGCTACTCTAATATATGAGCACTACTATTTCAAAGATCAAATGGCCCTACCCATAAGTCTTAGATCACAAAGGAGTAGGAGAGGTTCTGTATAGATTCTATATATCTGTCCTAATGGATAAACTTCAGGACAACTGACCATGATCTAAGTTGGCTATAAGTGACTTGGCTTTTAAGAAGGTTTTGAACACTTCAACAATGGCACTGATTTCACATAGATGCTGCAAATGTTCAGAATTTCTTGAGATCAGCTGATTACAGAGCAGAAATAGTCTCATCAAAAAAAAAAATATGCATTTGTCAGTGCACTGGTCAGTAATCCGTTACATTTAAGAGCGGCACCAATAGGATGGCCTCAAGATACCAGGCAAAGAACTCCATGTGAAAGCCAGGGAAGAGTGGACTCTGTGCTGAAGCAACCCCCACCACAGTTATTCTGTCTTTCCTCCCCAAACTTCCTTGTTTTACCACATCACTAATTACAACTTTACCCAAGGCTGTACCTAGAGGCAAGGCAGTTCTGCAGCCACATATAACTGCCTCCTCTGTCCTGCTGGCTGCTTCATGGGAAAAGCAGAGCAGAAAAAAACCTCAGAGCCTCTACACAGGCTCCGAGGCTGCTACATAGGTGCTCAACACAAGCATCCTCATCTTGAGCGCTTGTGTTGATGCTCAACCCCAGCAAAGGGTTTTGAAGAAGCCCAGGTGAAAGATACCACCGCATCTAAGACTTAGAAGCATAACAGTGCCTTAATGCCCACCCTCTTTTGTACTGCTGCTGTGAGAATGAGGTGGCTGTTCTGCATCGCCGCACTACAGCTGCGGGTCTTGCATCACTAATACCAGGCTCATCTTTATTTCAGGACAAACTGAGCAACAGTCTTAGCCTCCAGGCCACAGGTGGGTTTTAGAAAATGACCTTAACTTCCCATCGTATGTTTTTTATGAACACATTTTCCAAGATGCCCAAGCCAATTGTCCTTTACCAGAAGTCCATTTCATTCACCAGCATTAACAGGGGAAGCAGGGCCACTCTTACGCATTCCATGGGGATGAGGACTGCCAGGACACCTCTGTACAAATGCAGAACGTGCCAGACTTCACCTGCCAAACAGAATTTGTTTCCATACACACAAAACAACAAAAAAAATAAACTTTTATTATTTTTTCCCTTCACTATAAGAGGGTTGATACCAGATGCACCAAGCATTCCCTAATCAAAAGATTCCTCCTGCAGTGTACCAGGTAGGTTCTTCCCAGTAAGAAATGTTGGCCTGTTGTTACAAATTGAAGGCATCTTGGATTGCCCCTGAGCTTCAGCATCCTGTTGGAGACATAATACCCAGCTCCCCGCTTTCATCACTTACAAAAAACCACCTCACTGGTTTGTAGCAACCTTCACAAAGCAAGATGCCTTCACGGCCCCTACAGTACTGTATGCAGTACATGCACTGTGAGATACATTAGGCCTCGAGGAAGTCTCCTTGCAGAGACACAGATACAACAGAAATGTTAAACAAACGCTACAGCAATACTCCTATCCTTGGGCTGAGCAATTACAGTTTTAGACTGCAAAAAGAAGGAGTAAAAGAGAAGAAAAATGTAAGACAAAGGACAGAGGAATAATTATAAGAGGAATAATGTAAGCAGCAAGTTTAAAAACAGTAAAGGAGTGAGAAAAGATAAAAAGAATTAAAAGAGCAGAGTTATTTAACCTCTCCCCTTAGTTAATAAGAAAGCGTGCCCTCAGTTTTCAAGGATTATTAAATTTATTGTTCCCTGACCAGTTGGCCTTCGACTCAACAGCCTGTAGCAGTCACAAAGGTTAATGTGAGCATTTCGGGAAGCACCGGGACTACCAGTTTCATCTGGATATCAGCTTATAAAGGAAAAAAACCTAAGGAACAGCTCCAGGCCCTCAAGACGCTGCACTGGGTGCATGGCAAGTTTATAATCAGTGTTTCATTAACCAGGTCTTGGAGAAGTTTACCTGCTATTTCCACTGCAGGGACTGACTCCCTCCCAGCCAGAGAAGAACAGACCTTTTGGCACGAGCAGAACAGCCCCCCGCGCACTAGACACCTGGTGTTCAGCCCACAGGGCGATAACGCTTCAGTGTCTGGGGTACTTCTGGCCTCGCTGCTCTCCCGGCCCGCGAGCCGGGCTCGACCCCGCGCACGGCA
>JAWLRI010000673.1:7181115-7201211 GCA_034781795.1 Crypturellus tataupa
TTCTTTGATCTGGGCTGTGTGATGAGAGATCCGTTAGGCCAGTAGTACACTCCTGCTCCACATTTACCACAAAGAATATCAGAAAGAAAATTCATTGTGTATTTCAGGCTCCAGCACTGACTGGATCAGACTGTTAGAACCTTTGTCTTCTTATCTGGTCTTAGAAAAGTCTCCAGCTTGTTTAACAGAACTATTCAAGCCACAGTCTGGTGGAAGTGTGAAAAATGCCTTTGCACTAGTAAAAAACAATGTATCTGATGACCTGCCCCACACTGCATTACACCCAAAAAATAATAGCACAAAATCCACACATCCCTTAGGTTCCCTGGCAAAAGGAGAGGAATGTGGTGCCTAAAATAATGCTGTGTGCAGACTTGGAATATTTGCCTAGCTGTTCCTAGTCCTTTTCTTCAACCTGAAGATTCAATAATGAGAATGATTCAATAGTGGTACATCTGGAGGGGGGAGAAAAATATGAAATCTCAAAGCAATAGAAAGGGCAATTCAGAAACACAAGAAATTTGATTTTGCTTATGACTTTGTATTTCATTTTTATATTCAACATGTTAACCCACTTTATATGCTCTATTTGCTTCTCTTCTTGCATCTCTTGCAACTGCAAACCTGTACTACTCTATGTAACATGTTTTGAGAATGTGCTCAGCAAAGTATCATAGCTGTCATGGAAATGACCTCTCCCTGGAAATGGTGAAGTCCAGCTGCCTTAGTAGATTCCACATTTTACATTCATTTTTGAATCTTAAGTGAAATGCAAATACACTTTTAGCTAAAAGGATAAAATACTCAAAAATGAGTAAGAAATACTTTGTTGGTACAGTAGGTACCTTATAGCAGAAATGAAGATATCATAGCAGGGTGTGTTAGCCTAATTTAACCAAGAAGAGAAATGAAGATGGAGTAACATATGCCTTTGAGAGTTTGAACTCAAATTACAAGTTCACATAAAAGCAATGTTTTCATTGCTATTCATGTTAGCTAATTTAAGCTATACAGACATGTGAACACAAGTTATAATTAAACCTGCCTTTTACTGTATAACATACTCTTACGAGCTCCTTTCTTTAAAGCACCTTCTAAAGTCCTGCTGACTGAAGTGTGCTCAAGTGGTTCGCCACAGACGCCCAAATTTAGGCCTATACATCAATATATCTCTGAGATGCAATTAAGAAGCCATATCAGAGCATAAAACTCTGAAAGCAAAATCTGAGCTGTAGATACCAGGTGTTAATAAGCCTTGAATCCTTTGTCTGTGATATTTATTTAACAGCAAGTGTTTCTTTTTCAACTCTGCTACTGGCTCTGTACTTGGGCTCTTAGTAAATAGCTTGCATTTCTAAATCACTCGTTCCCTTGGTTTCCAAAGTCAACTCATGCAAACAAACCTCAATGGCATTTGTATTGCAGGAATAATGTAAACTGAAGGTAATCCAAATGTTTTTGAAGCACTGTGCCTTCTAGGTTTAGAAGCTTCCAATTAACTATCTGCATTACCACCTCCACCTTCCCATAAACTACTCCAGCAAGTTTGCTCTTGCAAACTTAACGTGTAATATAACATTCCTTGGATATATTCAGGATCATATATATTGCTTGCTCCATAAAGCAGTTTGGGTGGTTGCTGGCTACTCTATAAGTGCTGTAATTCATATACAATGGTTGCTGGGCCCCTGAAATATAACTTTTCCCGTTTTCATGAGAAAGGTATGATATGTGGGAAAAGCTTCTCCCTAGCCTTTGCCAAGGTTAAGCCTTTCAGCAGGCTGACACCTTATGAAAGTTTATTTAGCAGCTGCTTAAATATGTGCTTCAATGCTAGTAAGTCAAAAGGAACTTAGTTCAAATGCTTTATAGTATCAGATCATTAACAAGGTTCTTCTTAATTTGGGGTTTATTGATCTTCAACTTGGAAATCCACAGGTCAGATCTTCACTTTTTTTATTTTAGATCCGGAGTCACAAATCTTTATGGAATTATTCTCATAATGTGAGTGTAAATGACAAAGGATCCCCATGTGAAATGGATGATCTTTAAAAAGTGAGAAAGGGCGCCATTCTGAAATCACATGCAGAAAAATGCTTAGGTATATAAAATAGTGCTTGCATTGTCAGCATCCGCTTGATATAGTATAGCAATAACAAGAACAAAAGTATTCCATTTATCCTACTGTTCTTAGAAAAACAAGACCCGCTAGTCTCAGGAAAAGCAGAAAATCCTATCCCCTGTTCACCAAGTGCAAGTGCTTGACTTGAAGATCCTATCTCGTTCCCAGTAAAGTACAACAGAATAGTTGCTATGCTTTAAAAGGAAAAGTTAGGTACCTGACTTGCACATAAGGGATTTTGTTTCCCAGTAATTGAACTGGATCTTGCATGGGCCTTATGTATTCCTTTATACAGATCAGTCAAGAGAGGTGTTTATCCCTTTGAAAGTGACCCTGTAGCCTGCGCGTTTTGAACCTATCTTCCCTCAGCAAGGGGACAATCCAAGGTTGTCACACTACCCATGGAGGAAGTTGTGATGAGACAACAAAACACCATGATTTGGGAGACAGCCAGCTGACCGTGAAACGCTGCTACTCTGACAGCTCTCTGTACGATACCTTCTTCTGCACCCAGAGGATCCTTCCAGTAACATTGTTCCAAATGACTGGAATCCTGCGTCCAAGAGTGAAGACAGATGACAGCAGCATACAATGCGTCCTCTGTCTGCTTTATACATAGTAATATGGCAACAAAAGTGTTGGGATAAATGGAAATATGATGTGCTAGGGTTCTGCTAGTTCAAATCCATTGACTTGTAGAATTCCATGGAAGAGACGGCAAGCAACGTTTTAGCCCCTGAGACAGAGTAGGCAGCTGCAGAAAGTTAGGAGAAAGTATTGCCTGGGTCTCAGAAGCTGAAAATTGATAATTCATTATTTTTAAAAATCAGTATCACATTCAGCTGTGGTGTACCAAGGAAGCTGGCAGGACTCAGCAAGTGTATTGGAGGGTTTTGTTTTTAAGAGGTGATTGAAAAGATGGAAAGAGGAACTGGGAGTAAGTTTAGGAGATTATGACTGGGAAGGATGACTGGAAAAATAGAGAGGGAGGTAGAGACTGAAGAAAAGACTGAGATTGCAGTAAAAGTGAAGAAGAATCAGTGAATTCTGAGGCTTTGGGGTATCTTTCAACACACTCATTAGCTATTGTTCCCACAGGTGACAAGATACCAAAGTCCCTCAGCTTCCCCACTCTCCTCCCTCCGTAGTCCCCTCCTAATCCTCCTTAGGACACAGAACGCGCTTAGGACACAGAGTCCTTGCAACTTCCTTCTTCATCTCATCCAACGGCTGCCTTCTCTCATCCTCCCCACAAAAAGCATCCATTTTTGCGCAGACAGATTAAGGGATGGGCAGAAATAAAAGAGCAAGTAGTTGTACCTGGGTTTGGTGGCGAGTCCTTGCACAGTAGTGCAAAACTAAAATCTTCCAACTCCCCCCACAGCAAATTTGATCACAGAGATCTTACAAATGGGGCAGCAAGGTCACACACAGTTGTTTGTTTTGGCTGTGCGTAGAAGTTAAACTTGCCCATTGCCACTGAAACTGGTGAGAAAAGCTCCTGATTTCAGCTGATTTCACTGGGTAAAAACCAAATGATTAGAGATGTCAGCATTTTCCCTGGGTGTGTGCAGGAAGGTCAATAAAGCCTTTATTACCATCACTACTCTGCAGAGTTATTTGGATAGCAGTTTTAAGATACCTCCGTCAGCTGCTAGAACATGTAACAATATATACATATGTTTTTCTTTACTGCGCACTGCAGAATACCCTTTTGTCACAATTTTTTTCTTCCTCTTCCAAACAAGACAAAATAATAATTAGGGTAGACTGCATATAACTCTTTGTAGTAAGAGTTAAGGATGTTATTGACTGAACCAGTTGTGAAACCTTATGCTGTTTAAACAATTTCTTTCTGCATATGTGTGCTCTGCAAAATTAGGTGTAGGAAACAGCTAGAGGCAAAGCCAGTTGAAACTTCGTAGTATATTAACTATGACATTTAAATCTATTAAGGGTATGAACCATATATAATGATTTCATCATACAAAATCATGGACTGAGGCTTATTGCCAGTTGACAAAAAGATAATTGCTTTTTTTTTCTCAGAAAAGTGTAAATTTGCCCTTACTATGGGCAAAGCCAGAACTGTGTTAACTGCTTTGTCTGAGATAATCACCAGTAGCAATTTTAAAACATGGTATTTTAGTAGATTAAATGGCATGGACATCTAATGTTTTCTAAACTGAAGGATTCAAAGCGACAATGGAATAGCCTTTATTCCTCTCTTTAAAATTTGGTTGGAAATATCACCAGGGAACCCTAAAAAAATATTCTGCTGGAGATCACCAGTGGATTGCCTTGAATCTGAGTCTTCCTCCCCACTTTTGCTTTTCAGGCTCCTCTAACATTCTTTTAGACCTCAGGATGGAAAGATTGTGTTTAGGAGTTTTCTATCAGGATAACATTCCTACCAGACAGATAGGTCTACACCATAAAATAGACATTAAGATTTGTCAGAACAAACTCTGGGATTAGTCCAATTCTGTGTATTTTATAGTAAAACATAATTACAAGCTAAAAATAGGCAGAATAGTCACTTATTTTATAATGTCCTGATTTTATACAAACCCTAACTGACTAAATACTACTCTGAATTCTGATTTATGGGAAGGCACAGGTATAGTTGTAAGGATGAAAATCATGCATTTCATACCAGCTATAGCCCTGGATAAACCACTTTATGCTCTCTTCAAATTATGACGATGTTCCCTGTCTTACCTCAAGTTCCCTATAAACCAGCTAATGCTTATACTTAAATTGCTGTACTTAACTACACACATTCAGCTGTTCTTCTGTTTTTCAGTTAAAGACTTGAAAATGAAGGAAGCCTATGGCTTACCCTTATTCTCAGTACTGTTTTCCTGTACCAAGAATTGTACTTACGTATAAATATATAAGGATTCATAATAAAGATTAATTAAGGATTCAATACATAAAGATTAATCATCTGTAAGTGTTCAACAGATCTTTGTTATTATTATCTGGTCCTTTATTATATAACAAGGGTCTCTCTAGTGTTGGCAAGGAGTCTGAAAACCTTTTTCTAGTTTTTTTTCGTTAATAGTATCGAAAGAGCCCCCATTGTCTACCAAAATTGATTATAGGAGTTCTGACTTGAGTGACTGTGAAATCTGTGTATTCCTAGATTGCACCTCTAAATTCTGATGACCTTACATATTATCCATACAAACATTCAGACAACATCATGTTAAAAAAAGGAAGGAAAGAACCTGATTCTTTATGCATGCGTTTTAGAGAGAAAGCAAATTGAAAGGGTAGTAACTTTTTGAATGATCATTCTGATGACAGAAATAGACCCCTGATGACTTTAATCAGCCTTGGATTAAGTCCTGGCTACTGTACTGTATTAATGAGATGGAGTTGGGGATTTTCCATTATCTACAGTCTACTTTTTGACAACAAAAGGCTGTGAAATCTATGCTTTGAACTATGTTTCTCAGAAATTCTTAAATCACTGACCATTCAAAAATCCCTATCTTTCCACATTTGAATTAAAAAAAAAGAAAAGAAAGAGGAAAGATTTTTTTACAACTGTAAGGGATATTTCAGGAATATTTCAGGCTTTCAGTGAAAGCTCCCATACATCTCCCAATTTCGAGTAGATTGGTAATAATTAGAGGACAATAGGAAAATCCTTAAATCTCCCATTGGCAGAAAGCTAGCCAATAAAGCACAGACTTGCAAAAAAGACTAGAATTGGGTTGTATGTAAAAAGCAATGTAACTAATACTGGTTTTCTTTGGTCATGAATGTTTATCTGAAGTCCAGCTTGTATGATTTTTTTTGGCAAAAACTAGAACTAAACTCCATTTTAGTTGCTTGAGCACTCTGAATCTGATATATATATATTCTCACACTCACAATAACATCCAGGCACACCTCATATGAATATGTGTCTGGGCTCTGCTTTCTAAACCTCCAGCGTGTATTGTACTAGCATATATCATGTCTGTGTGAGTTATAATCTGAGTATAGGGTGTGTGTGAGTAAGCAGTATATGAAATATGCATTATAAGACAATGTAAATGAAATTTAACTCAGTCATTATATTTGCTGTTGTAAAGGTATGTTGGCAATTATCCATAAAAATTATCCAAAACCCATTTCATATATACAGTTTAGCACATTTAAAATTACATCCAGTTATCTCACTTATTCAGATTGTTATAAATGCAGTTTTGTGGGATTTTTTTTATTATTATTTTTCTCCAAAATTTCTCTAGATTTTTTTTTTTTTTTAATTCTTAGAGTACAGGTATAAAAATAGGTATTTAATCTGTTTGTCCTTTTCCCACTTTTCAGTTCCTTACCATGAAAAATTCAATTTCAATGTGAACTTTGTCCAAGAGAGGTCTGAAATGTGAGCCTATGGCTGTTAATTATAAATTGAATTCCAGCAATTTCAGCCTGTAGAACTGCTTTGTAGATAAAATGCATTAATAGCTTTACAAAGCGAAACGCCCAGGACAGATACTTTTTGTTGCGTTTGCTTTCCAGAATAATATTCTGCAGGTGAATATAGATCATCAGCCGTGCAAACAGGACAAGAATACAATTACATTTACTTTAT
Organism: Crypturellus tataupa; assembly: GCA_034781795.1. Lineage (NCBI taxonomy): Eukaryota > Metazoa > Chordata > Aves > Tinamiformes > Tinamidae > Crypturellus > Crypturellus tataupa. The sequence continues at coordinate 7,187,832 of JAWLRI010000673.1, forward strand.
CAATAATAGCAAAAGGCAAATCTGCTGAATCTATCTTTTTTTTTTTCTGTTGAATATATGCTTATCCCACAAATTTTGCTGACAATATTATTTTTTACTTTCTGTACATGCACTTTCTCTTTGCTATAACTTGTATCTTCATTTGCACCATTCTGATGCCCAGGCTCTACTATTACACACCATGGAGCAAGTGGCTTAGAAGGGAGGAGAAGGTTTATCCCTCCAGGAAATCCATTTTTGATATGTGAGCTGACGAGCTCTTCTTTGGTTTCATCATGAATAGCAGAAGTGTATTTATAGTAAACTCATTCTTTTCATTATTGAAACACCTTCATACTTCACAAATCTTATGATCCTTTTTCACACTGTGTTTTTTCTAACAAGAGCTTCATATGTTATCCTATATCTGTAAAACAGATTCTTGCATGTGGAGACAATGTGTCTCTTGAAAAGACTGATTACTTATGTACGGTTGGGATCCTGATATTCTCCCCATACGCTATGGAAGTGGAACAGAAAGTCTGTGACTTGCCAGAAGTCATGAAGCAAACCTTGCAAGAAAGCCTCAAACCAAGACTGGAGTTCTTATCTCAGTGCCTTAACCACAAATCCAGCCATCTCTGCTTGCTCAAACCACGGCAACTGCACTGTAAATCTAGTTTGTAATTTATGAAGCCAGTCAGTGATAATCATCTGGACAGCGTAAACATAGTAACACTGCAAATATGTTAGGCAATAAAGTCTTACACACTCGAGAAGTTCATCTACGGTGTCGTCGGTGACACGCAGACAAATATGACACAGGACTTGAACTCCTTGAAAAGCAGTATTTCCTGTGCAATTTATTGTATGGGTAGGAGCTTTAAACTAGTACTGGCCTCAATTTTCCCAGTGTTCTCAAATATTACAGAGATGAAAGCTAAAGGCAGCCCATTGCTTCAGTGCCTTTTTGTTACATATAATTACAGGTCCAAAGACGAGAGAAAGCAGGACAGGGATGTGGATATCTTTTCTTTCAGCAAGAAGGGTAGATAGATTTGGATAATATCTAAGCCTTGTTGTCTTGGATAAATAATGAATTAGAGCTATAAGTAACAGATGAAAGTTGGTCACTTCCTTCTGTGTGTAGAGTTCAAGAAAAGGCAGGTGAGCCTGATAACTTATTAATATGTAATCCATGTGCTTGTAAAATGTACTTACCAGGGGAAATGAGGCTAAGGATGTATATTACTCAGAACATATGAAGAATCATAAGTAGTGGTACTGAGAAAAGCAGACACTGGGAGAATATTTTGAAAAAAAAAACTCCATATATTGTAAGCAAATAAAGCACTGTACATTTGGGTTTAGAGCAGATAAACCTGATCAATATCAATCACTAATTCTTCCTTTTCACCCTGTTCAACACTTTGTCATCCGTAGTATTGCAGATCTCAGAACTGAACAAGACAAAACCAATGCAATTAGACAGACAAGTTTTTCACATATTTCCTATTCGATACCTAACTTTAAGAGATATAAGACTTACTACTATATACAAACAGCTATTGGGTAAAATTCCCAGTAATTTCAGTGGGATACTTCCAATAGAGAGAATTTAACCAGGATCCTAGCTGGTCCCCATCTACCTTTCTGGATACTATTCCTGCTGCAACGTAGTTCTGGTTTATCTCAGCAGAACATACCCAGTGGATTTGGTCTCCAGGCAGGGAACTGTCAAGCTGTTTCAATGTCACATCAACTGACACAGATGCGATTTTCATGGAGGAGGGGTGGAAAAAGATTGAGGTGTGGGTGGGTCACTTCTAATTTCATTTCAAATAGCGTCACATGTCTGTATGAATGATTTTTCAAATTAGATTTTATGCTTCCCACATATTGCAGAACATCGTAGTAAATTATATATCAGACTACGAAGCAAGAAGAGGAATAGAAACCTAACAAGAATGCATGACTGTACTACAGTAAATGCTCAAAAAGCAACATTAAAAAAATGCTAAAGTCAGGCACTTCAAGGTAGAAAATAGCAGATTAAACTTCCCTGTGCAATGTACATTCAGTCTGTATGCACGTATCTGTCACATCTTGTTCTCTAACTATATAACTTCACTGCATATTTTCCACTTGACTGATGTCTTATTCAGTATTCATTTTTCTTAGTTTTTCTTTCTTTTTTTTTAACCCTTATTACTGCTATGTGTGGTTCTGTGTATTATTTACTTTCCACTTGTCAAATCCCATGGACAGAATTATTCATTGTTTTGGCATGCGGATGGCACTAGATGAATGCTTCACAGATATCAGTTAGCTCATTTTCACAACAATCCTTTAAGCTGAGAGAATATTATCACTGTCATTCAGGGGCAGAAAGGAAGCACAGAAGATAAAGGTCAAAGTGTCTATTGATTTTGGATACCTAACAACTAGGATTCTGTAATATTTAGCATCAAGCAGCCGCCTAGCCAGACTGCTTTTAATATTATCTTCAAGTGCAGCTCTGATACTAACTGCGGCAGTGTCACTTATTCAGCTCAGGCTTCTTGCAGCTGAGTAAAGAGAGAGCTAATGGAGCCCAGCAGTTCTTCCAGCCTTTCTCCCCACATCTGGAGGTAATACTATCTGGAGGTAATACCTGCGTGGGCCTCTGCTTTCTTTTAGCAAAAGATGAAAACAAGACATTACCAGAGAGACTGTGTTAGTGTGGGGAGCTGACTGGACTCCTTGCCTCCTCATGTCAGCTCTTCTTTTTTTTCTCTTGTGTACTGAAGTACATCTTACCTAATCTTAGCAGCTAAAAATTTGGTGTCTAGGCTAGTATTCAGCCTTTTGTAGAGCTAAAGGTAAAGGCAGGTCCAGGGGTTTATGCATCATCCATATTAGCAAGGAATGGACTTTTTTTGGGTGATTCCTAATTCTGTGTTCCATTTTGCAAAATCCATATCTTACCGTAGGAACACATACTGCATGAAGTCAGACTGTTTCACTACATATAAGAATATATAGATATAAACAAGATTTATGGAGATCAGCTGGGACATACAGGCTAATTTGTAACAGGAAAAGAATAATGGTTGAAATTAAACAGGTCTGAGAGGTGTTTACCAAAAATCATTGTTGATTTGCACCCTCTTTAAGTCTAATACACTATTTGCAAGAGCATATCTCGTGCTCATTGTGTAAGGTACTAAAGTCACATTCCAGCAAACAAGCACAGCACAGAGAGATTACGTGCCAGCAGTTGTGCTCTGGCTTTCCGGCAGCCTTGAGAAGTGTGCTTTATCTTCATTACTTCAAACACCTATATCTCCAGTGAATATTACTTATGCCTTCAGCCTGGCCCCAGTCTTGCAAGAATTTCTTCAGCAACACGCCTCAGCACATGACCCGTATATGCCCTTTTTATCTGATAACATAAGAGATGAATCTAGTCATTCTGCAAGTGCACATAATTCACACCACATTAATTTGTACAAAAGGCAGAGCTGACAAGTACCAGTCTTCCCTGGCAGCCAGTTATGAGACAGAAAGCCATCCCTTAATGACCTCACTCAAAAAGGGGAGACATGGACATTAGGAGTAACAAGATCTTGCAGAGGAATAACTGCACTATCTTCACTTTGGAAACCACTAATGTCTTTTGCACATCCAAGTGAGATTGGGCCTTGCAAGTGGTTGTGCATCTAATGTATAATTTATGTTTAGCATCATTTGTAACCATGTTACTTAGGTGTTTAGGTACTTGCTTCGCACTAGTCTCTTACTGGATATGAATTTTAAAAAATGAAATAAAATGTGCAAAATAAAGCTGAACATGTTCAATCAGGAAAAGAAATTATTATCAGAGTGTGCAAAATGACTTCAAAGACTTTAAAGAAATCCAACAGCTGCTAAGAATAATTTTTTAGGTATTTAGAGTGTAGAACAACAACAGAATAAGTAAAAGCATTTCTCAATCTGGCAAAGTAGTTTCATGTCTTTGCTATAGCATTATCAGGACAAATCCCTGGCTGATTTCTGGGCACAAGTAAAATAAGGAAAACATGAAATGAATTTGATATTTTAAAATAGCAGAGTCTCCTTGCATAATTTAAGTACCTCTCCCGAGAGGATGCTGCACAGGCTTACAGGATTGCAGGTCGTTTACAGGTTGGAACATCCCCATTGCTATTGCAGTCTTTGCACATTATCCCTCCCAGAACTGCAGTCCATAAACGAGCTCATTACTGGTGTTTTGCTGTTTGCTCACTGATTACTGCTGCTCTTTATTGCTTTGAGTGCCCAGGAAACATGAAGCGTGGTTGGGCAAAGGAAAGCACCACTTCTTGTTGTTGAGCAGAGAGCAGACTGCTGTCCAAGAAATTACCCAGATACAGGTGTGTGAACTAAAGTGAAAATGAGGAACAAACAAGCAATATCAAAGCAGAGCCTACTACTCTCCCTCCCAGGGAGGAACCAGAAAGCCTCATTTAGGTCAAATGTGCTTAACCCTAAAGTGTTGTGCACAGAAAATGCAAAACAATTGGAAAAAAAAAAAAAAGAGAGAGAGAAAAAAAAAATAACACTGCTCCAGTGGAAAAACTGCCATAGGCTGTAAAACACTGCCATGTGACTTAATAGTCTCTCATTGTTCTTAATCCTGTTATTGTTTTCCTCCCTGTTTGTTTCCACAGCAAAATTCCAGAAAATGAATAGTAGTAGGGCATGTGGAGTCCCTCTGCAGCTGTCCAGGGGTTCTTTCTCTCCCAGTTTGTTGCTAGAATAGGGTTGAATCTTGCAACCTCTACTTCTTTGATATCCCTACTGAATTCTATGGGAATAGCAGTGTGAGGACAGAGTTGGTGAACCCAACAGTCAACCACTCGTTATTCAGTATCCAGCTGCCTTTGACCCAGTGTGTTGTGCTGAGTGAGCGCTTGCTTGTGCACCAGTAATCAAATTTCCTGTTTCAGAACATTCCTCTGATCCATTATGTCTTTCATGCTCATCCTCTGCATCCACCTTCTTCCTTCCACTAGTCGCTGTCCATATAATTGCATACATTTTGCACTGACGCAAAATGCAACACCACTCTAACTCATTTGACTGGCTGTCAAAGGGTATAGAGGGTATAGTAAACTTGTGTGCTAGAGGATATGGTAAATGACTGAGATTCTCCCAGGATTTTTGATTTGTGATATGATAACTTTTCTAAGGAGAGAAAAAATTTCTCCCTCTCCTCTTTTTTTTTCTGCACAGTCTTTGTAACATGGTTTGATGTTGATGGGATCTCTGTATATATGGCAGTGTAAAAAGTAGGCCAGAAAATGTGTTTTCAGAATTTTCAAACATTGAAATGCTTGAACAGAAGCTTTAAGTAGAAGTAACAGTTTTAAGTTTCAGACATAACACTTCTTCAAAGTGTTAACTACTCTTTACTCATGTCTGTGGGATAGCATAACTGTCCAAGTCTTCTAAATTAAGATGTATAGAAAGCTCAATCTCCAACATTAAAGAGAAGGCTGGTCCAGGAGAAGTTGCTATCTTCTGAGCAAAACTTGTACTGTGAAAGATCATGTTGTTTCAAAACTAATAGGGATGATAATTTTAAAATCAAGAATTTAAATTCGGCACTGATATGTGCAATTCCAGTGAAGAAAAGAAGATTTATGTGGTTCATGTATGTCAAAAGTTAATTCTCCGATTTAACTAAAAACTCCATCTCCAATAAAGGGATTTGCAGCATCTGAGATTTTACAGTCCCTGCAACTTTCCAACATTACCAGTCTGTAAATTAATCAAACAGTATGAGAAAACTGTTCTCCCTGCAACACTGCAGTAAATAACAATTCATGTATGCTATTTCAGAGATTTCTTTGCTAACTGTAGCAAACACTCTCTGTAATCTTTCATAAATTACAGTAGTTACTCTTCGAGAACTTTCTGCATGAGCTACTTTCACCCTGGCCGCCATCCAGACCAACACGTGAGCTCTCAGCCCAAGTGAGTTCTGGGCTCAGTGATCAGGGACTCTTGGGACGCCCGACCCTTCGGAACTTAGCAATCTTGGTGACGCATGATGGTGGATGACCCATATAATGACACTTTGGGAAATTTCATGGCTTCATGGTGCTAAAGAGGAATATCACAGGACTGATTCCAGTTTTGCCTACAGGACCCAGGCAAAGGGATGCAGGATACTTTAAACCAGGGCCTTAATTTAGCCTGAAGGGCTATCCAGCTGATATGTCAATGCCGGCAAATGCTCTGAACGCATTTCCCATAGTTCTAAAACTCCTAAATGAATGGGATTTTGTCCTATATGAAGTAGCTAATCAGTCTTAGCTCTAGCACTCATATCATAATACAGTATTTTTATTGTAGCTGATCAATGAGGTGTGCTCAGATACACCCTTATTCCCTTCTAACACTTCTTCATAGTGAAAATTGTCCAATCAAAGAATCAAAATCCAGTTAGTAAGTTTAATTATTATCCTCCAAGTAAATATTTTGACAGACATATTCAGAGCTTCACTACACCATACTAATTCAGTTTTCTCTAGTTATTTACTTCCTCAGTCTGGTTCTCAGGCGAAATATCATAAAAAAGGAGATCAGTCTTTCTTTGTGATAGTATTAGGCTGGTGTGTTCTGTGCATATTTTAGGTCCTAAATTTTTCAGTTCTTACACCTAGAACGTAGAAACCTTTGGAACTGCAAACATGTTCCTTCCATGAGTGAGGATTTCAGTATTTCTATTATTTTTATCAGCATCTACTGCCAAAGCATGCAAACTTCAGGATCTTTTCCTTGAAATTGGAGCTTTGCAAACTAGTGAAGCAAGTAAGCACTTGCTATGAAACTCAAGCAGGCCCCAAAATAAGAGAAAAAGAAACATTAAAATCAGTCTTCCTGTACTTAATTGACTTGAGTTATTCCTATCAACACTCAAGGAAAGACTTCACTGAGAGAGAGAAGGAAATCTAAAAATTAGCATTCTTCTTGGAACACTGGTCAATTTTTAACTGGTGAAAAATAATTCTGTTTATACATCAAGAGTGTATTAGATCCTACCTAGTGGCAAAACAGAACTTTCAAGCCCTTAGGCATATTATTCTCTTTTAGTTGTTCATTTTCTCTCTGCTGTTCATCAGTCTGCAAGAAGTAAAGAGATTACTATCTCTCAATAAAATCATATAGTTTGCTTTTTATAGCACTTTATCAAGCATTTGTGAGATATAGATGCATTTGTTCATAACAAGAATAAAAATTTTAGAAAAGCAGCCACATGAATTATAAAGCAAGTATTTATAAAGAGTTGCATGATAGCATTTTAAAAATTATTTTTAAATTATAATAACTTGAGTAAACTCCAGTTTACTGTTACAAGGGAGCATCAGTGCCCTTAAGAGTTTTTCCAAGAGATTGGGCAAACCTAGCCTTTTCCAGCTTGTGAAGGGCATGACCCACAAAGAGAAGTGTTCCTTCAGTAAACCTGGCAGTGTGACAAAAGAGCCCTTGTAACCTGCAAAAGGGTTATGTTGTGTTTCATTACCCAGCATAAACACTGGGTCACTAGAAACATTAACTAAAAAAAACCAAGCTCAATAAAATATATAGTACTTTCTGATTAGACACTTGCAGGATTTGTGATTATGTGTTTAAATGCTTCAGATCTTACAAAGATCTAGATCAAACAGTCCAGGTAAAAGTTCCCTTTATAGCTCTAAGTAGTAGTGTACTCAAAATGACACTGGTAGGAGACAGTAATTTCATGACTCTATAAAAACATGTTAAATACTGTACAGAAAATAGCTCTAAATTTTTTGCTATCCAATTTCCAAACATGTCACCTCAAGTCCCATTCCCACCTACATTTTGTTTTGATGGGTATCTTTTCAGTATCATTAAAAAATCTACAATTCCATAGTGGGCATATAGTAGTCAGCACTCTTAGGCATATAGTGGTCAGCACTCTTATAACCCACTAAATCCTACTCTTCCTTATGTTTCTAAGGTATTCTCAAGTTTGAAGGGACTGAAACCCATCTCTTTTGGATGACCTGTCAGGAAAGTCGTACGTGATATAGTTTAGTGATTTTGGTAAGACTGATTGCAATGTTCTGCCTAAATTCACTCGGGCAATTATGTGGCTGTCATTTGAATTTAGTTGGCTTCAGCTGGAAGAGTTCTTGTTTTCTTCATCCTTCAGCATTTTTTTTGCTATTTTTCCCCTTACTGAATTTCAGTGATAGCTGCAATAGCTATTCCTTGAGAGACAACTGCAACTGTGCAACCTATTATTTTAATAAAATTCTGTCAAGTGGGATATCTGCATTTCTTCAAGCTATGAATCAAAAGCTTGCTGTTCTCATGAGATTCCGTGCACCTTAGAGTTTTGCTTTAGTCACAGCTTTAACAACATTTCTGCATTTTCCATTATTTCAACATGAATCAAATGTGTACTTCCCCAGAATTTTACTGAGGAAGAAGCTAACACTTGCTTGAAAATAGCTTTTTTTGAGTTGGTCTTGGGCCTTTTTTTCACTTTGATTTGTCTTTCCGTGCAAGTATTACATAGACATGTAATGATATGTGGTATTAAATATGTAGTGGTATCTGGTATTAACACACAGCGGACAGCTTTTTAATTAAATTATATTAGCTATTTTTCTGACTCACCACAAGATGTCGGTGTGACACATTTATACTAGCAGTGTGTTACTCACACACAACTTCCTGTAAATTGCCAATGGATCAAAAGATTTTCTTTCAAAAATATTCGAAAAGATATGGAGACCACAGATGTGGTGTGCTATCAGCAAGAGAAGGCAAAGACTGACAGTGCAAGGCAGCTCTAATTAACTGGCTCACTTCAAACCAATTTTGAAAGAACAGTTTTGCTATCTTTTCAAATCCTTCAGCAGTTTCCTGTTTTTCTGCACCAAGGTGCATGTCAAGAGGCATGCTAAGGACTCATTCTCAGCCCTGCTTGGGAAAGAAAACAAGAGAAAATTAAGGTATAGAGCTAACAACTAAGGACATTGATAATATTCTCATTTTAGCGAATCAAATTCTGCATGAGCTTGGTAACTTCGATTTTTTTTTTGCCTCAGGTTTGTGCACCTGTTGTTTATAAGACATCATCATTGTATTAAACTTTAAAAGAAATTATATTTATGTATATCTTAGTATCTGATATAAATATTTTATGTATGTTATTACCATTATCTAGATATTATATAGTGCTATTTTTCTATATAATATCATCAAATTGCTATTAAAGAAACCAATAATATTATAAAATAGAGTCCAGTAGGCTGCAGAGCAGTGAGTGTCACAGGCCCTGGTAGGAATCAGCTTTAATGTGCTCTTTTCTTATTGTGGCCCAGCAACTACCAGATTACTCCAGACTAACAGCAGGAGGGAATACGGGACTCCTTCCTCCTCCGTTTCCATAAAAGTCTGATTTTGGGTTAGTCAAATCTTTTCCTGGGAGTGTTTGGGCCCTGCAAAAGAGAAGGACTGGCTCTCTTCCACTCCCACTGGCTGATTTAGGCAGTTTCCACCTGAGTTTTTGGACGCTGCCTCTTTGGCTGTGCGGCTGGCGCGTCCACCTCAGCATGGGGCAGGAAGCTGTGCCAAAAAGGAGCCCTCATTGCAGCTAGGGCATCGCTCAGCCGTGCCCTGCCCGACTCCCCTGGGAGCCCTCCTCCAGCACTGACACCTGGGGTGAATTTAGTGACTCACAGAGGCATGACTCTCTGAACCAGAGCTTGATCACTGTGTAGCTATGCAGTAACACTAACAGACCCACATGCAATACCATCCTCACACACCAGAGAGCAAAACATCCTTTGCGAGCTATGTGTCTAAGGCTTAATATGATGCCAGTAATCATTTTTTTACTACATTGTTTGACTGAAGTTAACTAAGCTTCAGTCAAACTAAGATGCTCAGCTAAGCACATATCATAAGCATCAAACTAAGTACTGCAGCCCCATGTGCATATTTAAATTTGATAGCCTGAAAAATATTTTCTAAATTCTGGGATGTGTACATTTCAAGTGCATTTGTTATTCCTGTTGATATATTCTCCCGCTAGCAACAAAGATAATAAAGATTAAATTAATTCCTTAACTTTATGTGGAAAACAGAGAGTAAAGTAGTTTGAGCTCAGGATGAGAGAGCAGAAAGGAGCCCCTTTGTTCTGCTGGAGCTGTGAGGCTACATTAACAAAATCTTTCAGATTCCCTGTCCTGTGGCATAGAAAGGCATCCTATAAACAGTCTTGTATAAGACATGAACTTAAAGGGAATCCAAAGCATCTTTCATGCTAAATAGACCAGATACACAGTACCAAGTATGCTTGTCAGAGACCTTCAAAAGACAGAAAAACTAACACAACTTTCCCTGGGAACAAACAGCTTTGTCACAGTGAGCTGTGCTGTTACTGTGTCTCTTTACACTTAAGTGTATGTGTAAACCTCACATAAGTAACTTTACCTTTTTCTGAAGAAGATGGAAATGGTTAAATATTAAAAAAGAGAGAATGAAATATTACTGCACAGTTCATTTATTAATAAAGTGCAAAGGTGGAGTAAAATGAGTCAAACTATCATCAGAAACCTCAACAGGGAAAGCGATAACTTTAACAATTTCTAAAACTCTATTTGTTCAGTCTGGTGAAGAGCAACTAACCAGGCATATTGCTTCAGTTCAGGGTTAAAGTTTCCCCATCAAGTGAATCATTGGCTTGGAAAGCAAAAAACAGCTGCTGAACAGATAATGGGCAATGTTCCAGGTTATTTTTGTCACTATTTTAGCAAACCATACATTCAGAACTGCATTTCAAAACTATTTCTGCTGGACAGTTGGACAAGAACAGAGCCAGTAGTTCGGTGAAGCAGCATACTCCCTCTTTTCCCGCAATATCCCATTAATCAAACAACCATTGAGACTTTGAAGGTAACTTGAATCTTTGATCTCCTTTGGCAATCTCCTTCCCTTGAAAAGACACCTAATATGCCTAAAATAAAATATCAACCTTCAAACCTTAATTATAGATACATTCAGGAACCCTGTCCTGTTATCTAATCAATACAGGAGTTTATTTCTGAAGATAACTATTGAAAGTTGACTCCCTGTTTCTTCATGAGGGTGCAGTCCGTTAGCAACCAAAGATCCCAAATAAACAGGCTTGCCATTTTCATGATAATGGAAGATGCAAAGACAAGAAGAGGGAGAAAACTGTGATAAGAAAAAGATTTTTTTTAAAAAGTATTTTATTAATTATTTCCAGTATTAGTGCTAATAATCAATTTCTCTGTCAGTTATCATAGTGAGTTTTGCTTTCCACTCCTAAGCCCTGCTGGAAGAATTTTCTAGCAATCGTATTAAAGATTTGGAAATGCTTCTCCTACATCAACTGCATTTTTCTGTTTGGTCTTGTTGACCAAACTATTAACCCAGGCCATGCAATATCTGCCCTCAGACCACAGTGTAGCAAGGAGGTTGTGACTCCACTGAGAGCCTTTGAGGACACCACTCGTGTTCCTCAAGCAAACAAGCTACATCAGGCCACAGATTCAAGCTGTTAGGGCCGGAAGAGGAAGCCTAGGACAGTGGGATAACATTAGGGGCTTTGAGGTTTCTTACTATCCTTCTGAGGAAAAATAGCTGTGCCCTCTCTTGGGAGCTATGAAAAAGAAGCTTTTGCTGTAATCCTGCCTGGGCTCTTGAGCCTGACTCCAAGTCGTGTGCAGGGAGACCCTGCTGTGCTGGTCGGTCACGGACACTGCCGTGCAGCTGTCCAGCTGCTGCTCTCCCTCCTCCCTTCCCCATATTTCTCCCATGTCACTGTGCACTTCATAACTTCACAGCTCTCCTCACCTGAAATTCACTCAGTTCATACTATCAAGATAATTAAATTTCTTCCCTTGGTAGTTTTTGTTTTATGTTTAGAAGAAATGTAGTTTATAGCTGTTACTGTTCATCCCTTGGAAAAATAATATCATTAAACTTCCTTTTAAATCAGAGAACCTTTCACAATATTTGTACATGAATTATTCATAGCAACAAGCAGCACAATATTGCAAGACTACTGAGAGGTGCATGAAAATAGTACTTTATTTACAGTGGAAATTCACACATGTGAAAACTGCTGAAGCAACTGCAGGCGCGGGCACTATAAATAGAGCTCTATTGTCAGTGGCAGAAGGCGAAAGGAGCCCCGTGGCCCCGGAGCACGTCCGGCTGAGGGCTGTGCTCACCCGGGGCTAAAAGGGAACGGCTGCACCGAGGGACAGACTAGTCTGTTGGGGAGGCGTATGACTGCAGAGAGTCCGGGCTGACACCGCGGCTTCCCCGGCGCGACGCGAAGGCAGCGGCCGCGTACCCTGCCTCAGCGATGGAAGAAACGGTTATAAGGCACTGGGTGGAGACGCCGGTGCGCTACCAGGAGGAGTTTGGAGCCCGGGAGGCAGAGGTGCTCAAGCTGGATCACGCTCTGTTCGCCCTGCCGGGCCCTGCCACCGCGGGCGGGCGATGCCGCGTCGCGGATGGCGAGGACGGGAGTGGGGACAGCGCCCATGAGGAGCAGCGCCCGCGTTTCCAGGTGCTGCTGGACGTGGTGCAGTTCCGCCCCGAGGACATCATCATTCAGACGTTCGAGGGCTGGCTACTTGTCAAAGCGCAGCACGGGCCCAGGATGGACGAGCACGGCTTCATCTCCAGGAGCTTTACCAGGCAGTACAAGTTGCCCCATGGGGTGGAGAACAAGGACTTGTCCGCGCTTTTCTGCCACGATGGCATTTTGGTTGTGGAAGTGAAGAGCTCTGGGGGAACGAATTAAATTCTTGGGAATAGTTTGTTGGTGAGACAAAAAATTATTCTTAATATAGCAGAGTGATGTAACTCAGGCAGCGCAGTAGAATGAAGTCAAGCATGTGACTGTACTTATATTACAAACTAGGAAAATCTTTGTACGTATTTTTCAGCATGCTGAGTTTATGGTTTGGTGTGAAAACAGAATACTTGCCTCCAGCTACACATGTGCTGGGAAGTGAGGCTTTTGCAACGGGAGGGAATTTAGAGTAGTGAGAACAAACAAATCTATTTGATAAGATACTGAAAATAAAGCACATACAAGAATTTTGTCCAGCAAGAATTGTATTTTAATGAAGTAGCAGGTTTAAGATATATTTAGGCATGAATCATTAATGAAACAAGAGACAGGTTGTGAATTTTATGAAAATTTAATTTACATATCAAAAATAAAGAAATGATGGTATCTGTGGTATTTAAAAAGGATGGTACTCATTAAGGTTGGGGGTTTTTTTGCTGGGTCTTTTGCACAATAGGTGAAATTTCATTTACAATTAAACTTAAGTTACATAGGATAAT
>JAWLRI010000673.1:7201311-7212311 GCA_034781795.1 Crypturellus tataupa
GAAAAAAGTTATTTTAACACTCAGTTTTCCTACAAAATATGCTTTGAGACATTTCTTTCTAAAAGTGTGTTTGAAGATATACCATAACAGAATAATCACTATCTTGTATTTTTTGAAAACACAGCAACTCCTTATAAGTAAGAATGTAAGTATATTTTTTGGCAAAGACATTAATTTGAAAAAAAAAATTCAAAGGCATTTAGAAAATTGTTTTTCCTTTAATGTATACTACCATCTAGCAGGAACCGGAAAAAAAGTATATTGTTTATGAATAAATACTCAAAAGCACAAAATTCTTCCTTATCAAGCTTTGCTAAACCAAAAGCATTAATACAGTATCAAAGCCTTCATTATTACACATTTTAGCTAGTTTGTTAGTCAAGCAGATGCACAATTTATTCCTCCTGTTGCTTGACTGTGGAGGCCAAGGCTCTGCAGCCATGTGTTCAAGAGCAAGTTCTTATGCATACGCCTAGCCCCATTCTCCCTGTGTCAGCAAGAGCTACGCATGGATCTAATCTAAAGTATGGAGGTTCTGTACTACAAACATAATTTCTGTCCCAGTTGCTCTCCTTTGAGTAGAGTTGAAAAAATATTCTGCCCACTATACCTAGTATCTAGTCCTCTCAACATTAAAAAAAAACGAAGAAAAAAAACCCCACTCTAAATGAGTTTGTAAACACCCAGACATTTGAGGAGATCTGCAGCTGCAAATCTAACTGCCTTCTTTTATGCGAACTGAAGATAAGAATGACTGCTGTGCTATGAATAGTAAAGGAATGTGGAATGGAAAGTGCCAAGTTAAATACAGACTCTTTATGATAGCCATTTGCTGTTTGGACAAATTAAAAATATATTCAAATGAAATTGAATATAAATACAGTTTTAAGACCATTAAAAAAAAAGATAGACACAATGCTGTCTGGAGCCAGGTTCCTCTAGGTTAAAATGAAAGCCCTAAGCTAGTGCTTATGCACATGTCCATTCATTAGGAAGGATCACATTATTATTCTTTAGGTTTGAAAGCAGTTGACTTTAAGAAACAAGGGTAGTCCAATCCTACTCTTGGATTTTATTCCTTATTTGTACTAAAGTTTCCACAAATTTATAGAAGAAATGCAAAATTCTGTTCTGAATTGTAAATTTCCATAATGTACAATTATTTTGATTTGTGAATAGAGCAGAAGTCAAGGAACTAATATTTTGTCACAAAACAAACTAAATGTAAAACATATGTCCCCACATTTCTACTCAGCCCACAGTTTTCCCTCTTGTTGTCTTTTTTTTTTTAAATTTCTGTGCTGATTTAATAAAATATGACTATGGTCAAGATAGAAAATTAAATATAGATTCTAAAAACTTCTAGGTCAAGACACTTCCTCAGTCAGGAACCTGTTGGAACATAAGATAGATTAAAAATTGGGAAATCTAGATACAGACTTGGATTTAAGCTTTAAATGGCAACTCTAGAAAAAGTTGCCTGTTCAGACAGGATATGGCTCAGAATCATTAATTCAAATTCATCAATTTTTTGTGTGATTTTCATTTATAGATAATTTTGTAAATCTGATTATTTTATAATATAGCTCTATATAAAAAATATTCTACCTAAGACTGCGATGATAGCATTCAAATCTCTGGTGATGATGTAAAAGCACTTTTACAAAACCATGATTTAATTATTTTAAATTAGATCATGATTAAACTGGAAACTTGGCGAGGAACTGAAGCAGACAGCTAGAATCATATAATGTATTCTATATATGTAAACACCATGGCTACACACAGCTCTGCTTATATACACACAGGGCTCTCCCACAAAACCCGATGCAGGATTTGACACTGGGGAGGTCTCTCCGCACTGTTCTGCGCCGCTATTAGCAGTGGTAGCAGATGGAAAGCAGTGGAATATACAGACCTCAACACCTCCAGGATATACCCAGGCACAATTTACCTTCCTGGCCCGTAGGACCCAGGGCTCTGCAGTGGTGTGAATCGGTGGTTCTGCATGAACGAGAGCTTGCCAGCTGGGCCAGCACGGCAGTGTTTTAGGCTTGGGATGGTGCTAGAATAGCTACCTGCCACTCATATCCTCCCTTCTAGCACTATGCATGATGCAAGGAGGTGTCTGTGAGTTTTTTAGCGGTGGTTTCTTGAATGTAGTTGGATAAATCATTTCTAAGTGTTTACCCGAATAGCCTGAAACTGCTTGGCAGAGCATTTCTGAATTGTTTGTGGAGAGCCATTTTCCCATATTATATCAGATATTTTACTGTTACAATATGATTAGCACTGAATGCAAATAGCAAAGCAAGTTGTTAATATTGCTTGTGGGCAGCAGCATGATAATTTTATAAACTGCAAAGGATTGCTGAACAGCAACAGCTTGAGACAGGTTTAAGCATGCTGACGTGATTGAATTATGAGCGCTCATATTGGATGTCACAGAGCCCTGGGCCAGCACACGCAGCGCCTGTGTCCTGAGCTCCCCGGCTCGCGCCAGGAAAGGAGACTCTGGTAGCGGGGCAGGTTGCTCCTCTGAACGGATGCGTGAGTCAGTGCACTGTAAAAATGCTTTCATAGAAAAATAAAATGTCCCAAGATCTACACAAGCTTCCAAAATCACCGACGTGATTCCATGTGAGCCCTGTGGACAGAAAGCCCACAAAGTCCCTGCACTTCGTTGCCTTTATATAGCATCTGCTGTGCCCATGGGATTTGAGATCTCCCTGCACAATCTGATACTTGTGCAGTGAAATGAGGTGGACGTGACACTGTTCACTGAGTTAGCACTCAGCTACAGCCGTGGATATTGGAAAAGAGGAAAAGAAACTGCTGTTGTTCCTTTAAAGAATGCAAGTCTTCTATTCCTTCCTTAATTCACAGTCAGGAATAAAAATCTCTCAAACTTTTTTTTTGTTGTGTTCTTTTTTTTTAATCTGAATAAAGCTTAAAAATATGTGGAGGATCTGGTGAAGAGTCAGTGATTGGCAGAGAGCATGACAGCAGCCCCGGTGTGATAAACTACCACTGACCAAATTGCCAAGGCCAGGCTGAACTATTCCATTTTGTCAGCAAGGTCTGCCTGCTTCCCGAGGAGTAGTTTCTTAAGGTTAGCACAACTGAGATAAGGAAATACTGCTACTAGATAAAAAGGGGCTCCTTTGGATGCAGTAGGTACAATCTCTGCCTTGATGCATTTACTGCGCAAGTGCTCGGTCCTGGGATGAAAGTGATGTGAACTCCACGCAGATTGAGGCAAATATCTACAGAGAAATGAGTGTTGAGATTCATTCTATCATGCTATCTACATCAATATTTATCTTGGACTTTTTAACAAAGCAGTCAGCCCAAAGTTAAAAGGTGTGCTTATTTTTCTTATTCTTCAGTTTAATGTGGAACTGATGGAATGTGGAATCAAAATCAAAATGAGGTGTAGCAGAAGAGCAATATTTTGCAGGAAGTTCACTAGTTGGCAGCAAGTTCCTTTTATAAACATATAATATGTTTCCATATTATATTTTATTCATAAACCTGCACTGCTTTTGAGAAAGTTACTAACATTTCATTCATCTCTCAATAAAACACATTAGGACAAAATAATCCATCACTAAGGGGCAAAGTAAGACCAATTCTATTAAAAAAGTTACACAGAAAATGGAGACAAGTGATCAAACCTGTGCACCCTGTTCGAGTTCCTTTCCATGCCTGGAAGCTCACCTTGGAGAGGCTCCGCCAGCGGACCTCAGAAGAGGACACAAATGCAAACGTTATGTCAAGCTTATTTGCCGTGACTTAATCTAGCCCCTGCATGACACGGGGCTCACATCACAGTGCTACTGCAAGCAGATTTTTCTATGATCACAGATGAATGCCAAGTGTGGAGTAAAAGAGCAAGAGAGAGATGAAAAACCAGGCCCAAGCAAACCCCATTCTTCTTTTCATTAAAATCTACACCTACAATTTCATTATCCTCATGCTCGTGGGCAATTCCCCTTTTGCACCTTTGCAATAGCGGGAAGGGGCTAATGCCTGACACAGTTATGCAATTTTTTTAACTAACAGGAATACAGAAGAATTTTGACAAATAAGGACAAATGAAGATGTTTATTATTAACAGAGAAAGTAAATGTTTAAATCTGCAATTCTCAAGCATTGATAGCTACATGAACATAAGTACAGCCTCTCTGGGCTTGGAGGCATACACTCTGCAAGGCCTGGTGGGGATCTCCTTCCTACATATTTATAGCAGAGAAGAAAGGCACACTCTGAACAGGTAAAGCCAGCACAGGTGCCAAGGAGCACAACACATGAACTGACAAAGCCTTTGCCATTCCTCACTCTTCCATGTGGTGTTCTCTATAAAATAAGAGAGCACAGGTCTCTAGAAGGATTTTACTTTTAAAATTTTTTTTCAAATTATCTTGTTCTCTGTCACTTTCTTACCATCACGGAATTCCTATGCATTCTCAAATCCCCAAAATGGCTTTTAAAAGACTGATTTCATCTGGATAAAAAGAACCTGGTCAGGATAATTTTGTGCTTGATCATAGGGTCCTTAGGTCAAAGGGACTGAAGAGATCTGCATTTCAGAAACAATTAAGCAGCATAACTGAGTTGTGTAGAGAAGTAATTTTTACAGAAAGTTGTAATTTTAACCGTAGATGTTAACGCTAATGAAATAGGTGATTTAAGCTCCAGAGGAAGAAGTTATAAAAATAAAACCAAACATCCACCAGCACTTGTCTCCTAATCAGGAAGTATAACTGCTCTTGACTTCCTGCAGGAAGACACATAAAGCACTTCATAACTCCAGCGAAGGAAGAGCATGGTCTAGGTAACCTAATAATGGGCAAGAAGATGACACAAGGAGGAAACAGGAAGAAAAAGAGAATTGAAAATTTGAATTCTCATCTTTGTAATTCCACTGTAGACTGAACATGGAGATATCCAAACCTTGAATTTGATACTAGTAGGGCCACTTAGGTCTAACATAATGTCTAATTCTCCTACTGCAGCTTCTAATTATAAACCTGCATTATTTTCCCATTTCAGCTGTATCTGATCAATGGGAAATGTCTGCTAGCTACTAAGCTTGGCCATAAGAGGTAACACTATTTAACTCTTAGCTCTTCACTGAATGCACCTGAAGACATCCTTTTTTGCCCATTTTTGTCAAAAGCCAAACTAAGCTCTGTTTGAAGCAGAAATCCAAGTCACTTCCTCTCACATCTGTTAAATAATAAAAGTGATTTGTGGCAAAACAACATATACACACACAATTCAAGAGATATTTATAAAGACTGAGGGACCTGAGGCAAATCGGCCAAATGTTCATATTTCAAAACTTGCATACATGTTCAATCACAGCAGTGATTGCTGTGACCGAGTAAATAGGAAAGGTAGGAGATTTTACCCATCCCACAGAAATCTGAGATATTTATCTTGCATAGGATTAAAGAAAAAAATGTAGACAAGAACCCAAAAGCAGAGGAAAATCCGGTTTGATTAATAAAACAGCTCATACCATTCAATGATATGTGAGTCAGGGCTAACCCAGGCATAGGTCCTACCAAGGAGATGTTTTCTCAAGCTCTTCTGTGAGCTGAGGACAGAGATCATCTAGTCCAACCCCCTGCACACGCAGGGCCACCTAGAACATGTGGCACAGGGCTGCATCCAAGTGCGTTTTGAAGCTCTCCAGAGAAGGAGACTCCACAACCTCTCTGGGCAGCCTCTGCCAGGGCTCTGTCACTCTCATGGTCAAGAAATTTTTCCTTAAGTTCCTGTGGAGCTTTTGGTGTTTCAGTTTGTGGACTGTTTCCTCTAGTTCTGTCAGTGGCCACCACTGAAAAGAGGCCGGCCCCATCCTCCTCACTGCCTCCCTTGAGGTACTTGTACACACTGATCAGGTCCCCTCTCAGCCTTCTCTTCTCCAGGCTGAACAAGCCCAACTCCCTTAGCCTCTCCTCACAGGGCAGGTGTTCCAGGCCCCTGATCATCCTTGTGCTTGTTGATCATCCTTTTGCTAATGTGTCCTATTCTTTAAGGTTAGGAGGGGAGTTCAGCCTGTCAAGGACTGGCAGTTGACCTCTGCTCATAGCTCTGCAACAACCAAAGACACTCAGCACCATCCAGAATGTCTATCTAAGACTTACCCCTATTGCCACAGCACTGAAAAACGACATGAGTTCTAACAGATTTATCTTGACATTATCTTTAGATGGTTGTGAAACATTATCTCCTCAGATGGGGAATGGAGACAGACATGAGTTCCAAGCAATAGGAAATGGAGGGTTGGAATATCTGAGTAACAGCCACCTGTTACTGGAATATCTGAGTAACAGCCACTGGAATTGAGAGAATCAATACATATTACAGAAGTTAAACGAGAACATCTGTGTTTCTGCTCAGTTGTCTTTAATTTTAATATGCCCTTTTCAAAAAAAAAAGCCTTTAAAGTTGCTGTTTATGTTCTTGTTTGAAAAATATTTTGCTTTCTCCTAAATCCCATATTATTTAGTTTTTCTAAATTCCATGGCACGTTTCAAAGTGTATCCATTTGTGATATCTGAAAATTGTTTTTTACTTTCAAATACAACTTTACAAAAAATATATGCTAATAACATTCCATCTTTTAGAAGTCTAAAAAAATTTAAAAAAAAAAGCCTGCAATAACAGATTTGTCACATTTCTTGCATTTTCTTCGTTGTTTTGCTACTTCGAAGCCCTTATTTTCCTTCAGACCGGACACTCTAGTGTTTAAAATCATGTAGTGCCCTCTAGTGGGAGAGCTGCTCTGCACGCCTAGCTGCTGCTCTAGCCATGCACGCCTGTCATTCGGATCCTCATCCATTACATTTGACATTACAATTACAGATGATGTAAAAATGGCAGGAGAAAGGATTAGTTCATCCATCTTTTAAGTGCAATTTATTTTCCATACCTATTTTTTTTTTAATCCAGTCATTTCTAGTTATGATGACACAGTACAGACAGCATTCTGTCTGTACTGTCAAAATCACCTGGGGTAGCAAAATGAAAGATAACAGTAAAAAACACATACTCACTGAGCATTAGAGTTAGCTTACTTTTAGAAATTTACTGATGCAAACTGGCATGTCTGAAGCCATTTGCTTGCACAAAGTACTATCCAGTGTGTCTCTTGCTACAAAATTTTTCAATATCTGGATATCAAACACACAGTTTCTCGAGGGTCCCATAATGTGACTTTCATAATGGTGACAACAGGAAGAGTAAACATAAACAGAGATATATCTTAACTCATGGTAAAATCACTTTCTTTTTCTCTCCTAAAGCATCAAACATAGAGGAAAAATTGGGCTGGAAGGAAAAAGTTAGGGGTTGATGCAAACTTTTTATTATTATTGGTTGCAGATTCTCGTTTGCTTTTTCCTAACACAGAATAGCCTAAGGGTTGTAATCACTTGCATCTTTACCTTTTCCGTTCACGTTCCCAAATTTTCAATTACAAACTTTGCACCTGCACAGAAGAACTCACAATGCTTTCAAGTATCCCGTTCAGCACAGATTCTCAGAGGGCTTGAGATGTCCTATTCCAAATGAAATCAATGGGATAACTACACTTAGACATCTGGGTACATTTAGCTTTGGTCTAGCTTTCATTATAGAATTACAAATTCTCAGCAACACATTGAACAATAAACATTTTTCACTGAATTGCAGACTATCAATTTCAACAGCTTCAGAAAAACATCTACACTAACTCTGAAAAATGTATTTTCCCCTGAAGATAACAGAAATTTCCTTTCCAAAGAAAGTCTTCAAAAACATGTTTTGTCCAGTTGTAATGCCATAACTTAGTACTTGCTCTCCTTAGTCAGAAAAACTTGCCCCTGGTGATCTGAACAGCAAGAAACAAAGTTCAGTCACTCTAGATCAACTCAGCACTGTAGGGGGCTATAGATAGTCCAAAAAGGTGGCTTCCTCAGACTCTTTGAATATTTTTTTCAGGGTATCCTCTGATTTTCCGGGTTGATTTTGTTGAAAGTAAATCTTTTTGTGACTTTTTAAAAAATGTTAATTTCAAAACCCGCAACCAAATGCCTATACACAATAGAGTTGGCTCGCTGGTGGGAGAGAAATGGAAAACATAATTTTCAACTGGTTATGGTTCCAATTTCTCATTTCAAATTTCACCAGGGAAATAAAATAAATCTTTTTTTATCTTTCACAATTTTGCCTTATTGTTTGTGTTTATTCTTGAAAAATATGAAATCTAATTTTTGCTAAAGCTTCAAATTAAAACTGTAACATTTTAGACAGTAGGTGTTTCACTAGCTTACACTTTTTTATTTAGGAAATATTATTGTTACTAGCTGTACAGATTTTATGCCTCAAAATCCCCATCTGAGCAGCTTTTGCACCTTTTGAACTTTGCAACTTTTCTTGTGACTTTTGGACATAGAAATTATGAGCCAGCACATGAAGCAAATGTTAGGATTGCAATCCACTCAAGGGAATCTAGAGGAAAGCAGGACAGCACCCAGGAAAGTAACCAAGTCCCCAACTCAGCTGTGTCACTTCTTCCTTCCCTTCCCGTGACACAGGCATTAGCACAACTTGCTACCACTTGAGGAAGCAAAATTCAATTTTGCTTTTTGCAGCTGCAGAGGGCATCCGTTCATCACTTCACATCATTAAATGAAGGCAGATTCAAAATGCATCTCTCTCAACAAATCAAGTAGATCAGCATTATTTGCAGTGCTTCCTGTGAAAAAAAAAAAGACTGTTCCAGAGAAAAAAACAACATCAACTAAGGACAATAAAATAAAGATGAGTAGGGACTAAAATGTTTGAGAAAAAGTTAAAGAAGATTCAGTAAAATGCACAGAAGATAGTGAAAGGTACTGCAAAGGCAGATGAAGAAGTAATTTTCCTACCTACTGTAATACAACGTCAGGATTCAAGTGACTTCAAAAGAATTCACAGAAAAAAAATATCAACGATATTAAGAGTAACTTTGGAAGCAATGTAAAATTCTGATGATTAATGCTGATTTGTGGTAGGCACAATTTGAGATGAAACCTCAGACAGAGTTTAAATTAATCCATGTCAACCTCCTATTGGGATTTTAATCCTTATTCTAACATGCCCCATATCTGACTCGAAGACAGCATGCTGGACCTTGGATCATACACCATCTGGAAAGGCCTACATTTGGCAGCAGAGAGCCATGTCCTCATGGAAGTGCTTCTCACACTGACCGCAGCAGTAGAAAGATAAAAATCACCAGCTTTAACGGAAAAAGAGCTTAGGGGCCTCTAAGAGCGTGGACAAATGCTGATGCAGGGCTTCAGCCTGACTCAGAGCCTGTAGGGAGGATTAACAGTGACAAGGCCATGTCACTCTGCTCACCCTGATACCATGAGAGCTGGCAGGGAAAATCCAGAAGCCGGAGAGATGTCTGAAGTCAAGGCCTTCAGCTGCAGAATCCTGGGTAGCTGCCAGCTCTCTGGCAAGAGGGAACTGAAGCTTCTTGCTTTATCACTGATGCGGATGCTCAGGATCACTGTGAACTGGCTGCTGCAGATTTAGCTCTCGGGTTTGGAGTTGGTGCTACAAACAACACACACATGAACACGTTACACTCAGGGGGCCATGTCCAGGATGAGCTGGATATGTGATGAAGCACGTGGCTCTCCAGACACTACTTGTATTGGTTAATTAAAACAGATTTGCAGTGAAGCAGTGAAGGAATTTGGGGCTAACATATTAAGCTGGGATGAGCTGTCATGCTGGAAAAATGCTAAAAGTGAACTAGCCAAACAACAGTGACAGAAAAAGAACTGTGAAAACATACGCATTAATGCTGCAGAAATCAAAGGAGAAGAAAGGAGTCAGAGACTTTGTAGTCGCCATGTGCCACACAGCCTCTATTTCAAGTGATTCTTGAACAGGCTAATCAAGAGAAACTTGTATTCAGGGATCCAAGGACAGCACCAAGATCAGTAACAGGAGGAGGTCCGTGTGCGCATCTGCCACAGGATTTACTAGCATGAAGAAGGGGCAAAAGTCAATGCAGCAGAAAAATGTGGGACAGGATTGGTATTATTTCACAGAAAACAAAACCAGCATGATCACATTTTTTCAAGAAACATAAAATATGTGTTATCCACAACTGAAACACACACTTCAAATGCAGTCTAATTCCAACATCACTTTTCTTCATAAATGGGTCCTGATGGTGGCCCACCACGAAGAGCAGTGTATGTGAGAAGGAACATGTGCAATGCACCTACCACAGAAAAGTTCAAGGAACCTAGGGCATAAATTTTGGAATAAATTCTTGCTTCTTGGAAGATGAAAAGCTTGAAAATAAAACACAGCATCTGTGATGTACGAGCATCCTGGCTAAACCTGCTAAAGTGCTGAAACATCCTTGATTGGGATCACAAGTAATTGTTTACTTGGGTCACTGTCACAGCAGAAATATGGACGACTTACAAAAAGTTAATCGACAGGTTTTACCAAAGAGGCTAAGTTTGTAGGTATTACAACACTTAAAACATGGTATGAAACACCCATAGTACTTGTTTTGCAATGCGGAAATATTACAAAATTGTAGCCATGCTTTTGCCTGTCCCCGCTGGTGACTTAAACACGGAATTCCCTCTGCGCTGCATTAGCCCCGTTCAGCCTGCCGGGCACGGCGGGCACGGAGCAGGCACCGCAGACACTCGGGGCATTTTGCCGGAGATGCCCTGGAGAAGCAGACGAGTTTTAGCCGCAGGGCCCCGCAGCGCTCGCCCTCCTTGGGCAGCGAAGCCCAGGCGCAGGGGCACACAGGCCTAGGCCTGGTGCGGGGCTGCGCGTGATGCCGTGGGGCAGCAGTGCTGGGGACACCCGTGTTGGGGACACCCGCGCCATGGGCAGCAGTGCTGGGGACACCGTCAAGGGCAGCCGGGACCCTCGCGGCACCTCGGCAGCGGCGCCGGCCGACACGGGCGCCCTGCGCC
>JAWLRI010000673.1:7256371-7271519 GCA_034781795.1 Crypturellus tataupa
GGTGCCTGCTGACTGCTGGAGTGTCGGGCACGGCCCGTCTGCAGCAACTCACCTTCATCATAAGTTTAACACGTATCTTTTCTACCTTCACTTCTCTAATTTAACAGGCTGCATTTTTAGACCTCATATTACTCATTCCTGAAACCCCTTTTCAAGATTTTACCTGTATGACACTACTTTTGTCTCTTGCGAATAATTGTCATTGTAATATTGTTTCAGTGACAATTTTGAACTCTATTGATTCATTTTTAAATCCTGCTCCAAGGTTTGTCATTAGGAAGCAGTCTGACAATGAACAGAACTTAATTGGTAGCAATAAGAAGGGAGATAACCTAGTTAGGATTTTTTTTATGTGTCTCATGTTCCTAATGTCTATATGTAACCAACACCAAGCAAGATAGCTGAGGTGTAGACCAAATTACAGCTCAGTGACACACCGCAAGCCAAAATACAGGTTGCTACAGGGAGCTGCTGAACTTGAATGGGACTGGATTCAAAGAGCCACTTAGGCACCTAATTCCCAAACTATGCACTTAACTATGCACTATACCCTACTCAGACACCACTCAGTCCTGGAAGCTTCTAATTCCCTGAACACCTATCTCCTCAGGTTTAAGCCCTTGAGGTTGTTACAGGTGCTCTTTGCACCACCTACAAATTTGTAGGTCTTCGTAAATGGGACTTCATAGTTCAAGCAGCTCATTGCTTCATGTGTTTGTAACACTCGTCAGCACAGATTAACCTGGCGTTTCTCTGCCTGACTTTCTTAGAGCTACAGAGGATAAGATGAACGGGACTGCAGGATTACTTTTCCCAAAATGCACTGATATCCCAATTTTAGAAGTGGCCTGGAGCACCATGCCACACATTTCCATGTAAAATTTAGTTATAGGTAATGCTGCAATACAACGATATTGGAATATTGATTAAATGGAAAGAATTTATTGAATAATTTCAAAATACAAGTATTTAGTAAACAACATCAGCCTGCTTAGCTCTAACAGTAAGCTCAGGCATCTTGTCACTGCTGCGGCTGAATGAACCCCATATTCTCCCTTAGATTCAAATAAAAAATAATGGCAGCCTGGTTTCACCAATTTCTGTTGGAAAAATATAGTGTGCAGGAAAACGAGATCTAGACTAAATATAGTATTTAATTACCTGCAAAGTGAAGTCTAACACTCCTTTTCTAGGCACTTGATCCCTGAACACAGGTTCTAGAAACTGAAACCCTGTCTTGGGTACCTGCGCTTTCCACACAGACTCTCCTCTTTGGTCAGCTCAGAGGGATGAGACCAAGACCCCCAGATCAAGGGACGAGACCAGGCTGACATGCTAAGCGATGATACCCAAGATACGCATGCTGATGGATGCGACGTAAGACCCTCCACAGGGAGCCTAGAGCCTAGTAGAGAGCCTGTGCTTCTAAGCGCAAGATGCATTTGAACTCAGAGTCAGCTAAAACTGCTGCTTGTTTGTTTGTTTGTTTTCCTGTAGACTGTCTTTGGACTGAAGACAGAAATAATCCTGAAAACAAATACGTAAGTAGATACCAAGACTTCCTTCCCAGGAAGGGGCCTGTTTAACCCACAGGACATGAGGGATGGCCCTCGGGACGTGTCGTATGTGCTCGCAGAGCACTTTGGCCACGTGCTTGTGCAGGGGCAGCATTTCCCACTTCCTGGATCCCAGCTGGGTTTAACCGAACCTGGGAACTTCCCAGGTTCTGAGATTAAGCTACTTTTTGAGATTAAGCTACTAAGCACAGAGGTTCTTGAAGCACATTTTTGTATCACCCAGCTCAAGTCAGTCCAAGATCTTTCTTGTTTTCACCTTTGGGCATCAGAGGGAGTTGCTGAGGGAAGAAATAAACAATTTGTTTTTTTAGGGGTTTTCAATGGCTGAAAAGTACATTGATGCCCCGGCAGGGTCCCCTTGGGCTCCTACGTTATCATGCCGAGACCCGAGGGAGGATTCAGCCAGCTTCTGGGGCCAGGAGAGACCATCTGTAGGTGTTCAAAACACTGGGTTTCTTTGGAGATCAGTTCTTCCCAGGTGCTTGTTATCTGCATAGAGAAAAAGGCTGTGTTTTTTGTTATTTGCTCACTCTCAATAATTAAGTGTCCTATTGTATGAAGCATGATGTTACCGTTAGTTCCCACTCTTTCAGTTCCAAGATAGCAAACACTTGTATCAGTTTTTACTTCCTTCTCAATTCACCTTCCTGAAAACAATTCTTCTACTAAGACTTTCTGAAATCATCACTTTCTCAGGCTCTCAAAATCCTATAAAATAAAAGAAGTCATTAATGTCAAACTTGTTATCAAGTAACTACTAGAACTGCCAAGTAGCAGCATGATAGCAACAAAGAATAATACCCAGTGTTTTGCATATGAAATGTGTTGACCTTGCATAGTTCTGACTTGGACAATAACTGCTTTTGTAACCAGTGTCCAGTTTTGAGTGCTTACAAAAGAGAATTTCATTAAGAAATAAAGTTAAAAAAATAAAGCCTATTTCCAGGCTGCCTGATGGTTAGTATATATGTTTAAAATATTGTGATTGGAAGGAAATTCAGGTATGTACTATTGTCACATATTATTTGCTTGCTTGGCCACAGATGTGTAAAAGGACAAATGACAGACGTTCAGCAGCGCATCAGCAGGCTGTTTGCCACAGAGCTCTCCTTGTGGTGCCACGAGTCATCTGGGTGTGAAGGAAATGCAGACTGGAAAAGACCTGTAAGATACAATATGTTTATTGGCCACGAGGTCACAGCAATTACAAAATGAAGATGGGTTAGGGCAAAAATACAAAATGTAACAATAATCTACATTTTTTTTGTCTCTTTTAAATGTATGTTTTTCCTTTTAAGATACTACAGGGTTAATTATTGAGATATTTTGAATTGGACTCTGCCCATGGAATTTGTGTTACTTTGGGTGTCTCCAAGCTCCTTGCTAAAGCCTGATTTGTAAAAAACATTTGTTGTCCTTCCAGCATCAGATAACATCTCTGTTTTAACGCTGGATGAAAGTAGATGATAGGTATATGCCTGCTCAGTTCTTCCACATGTTTATTCAGCAACATATGTTAGGAAAGTGGCATCCTTTGCTAAAATGAAAATATCCAATTCATTTTGACAGCAGGATCTGCCAGCTATACTTTGCTGGATATTTATTACCCACATTGCCAGTGGGCAGCAGATGTACAGTATGTTTATTACTGACATCTCCTTTAAAAAAAAGGCAGAAAAAGAAAATATGATGAAGTATCTCTCACTTAGATGGTAATTTTTTTCTTTTAACCAGAATGCTAGACATTAGGCAGCATGTCAGTATACCTACAGCCCTAAACAATGTGGAATTTCAGACCATTTTATTATTCTTCTCTGTTAATTGGTTTGCAACTGACAGACTTTGAAGTAGTGATTTTTTCTCTTATCACACAAGCTGGAAAAGTGCCCAAAGCATTAGCTCATCAAGCAGCCATTTGTACCTGCTGCTCACTGTCTGCTAGCGCCAAATATATGCTAATGATGCTATCTGAATCTTGGGAGGATCAGGATGAATTTGTAAATTGTGCTCATGCCAGGAAAATGAAAGACGACAAAGAAAGCAGCTGCTTCTGGATGAAATGAATCACCGCATTACATATTACTCCTGGGTAATAAATTACATTTTCTCTCTTGAATTCATTTTTAGTAAGTGTGTGGTTATATGGCAACTATAGCATGCCAGAAACCTTTCAAGGCCTTTTGAGAAGGAACAAAAAGGCAGTATCAGATTTAGTATTTTTGAATAGACTTACTTATATTTAGGTATATACTCTTCTGTATGTATCTCTTCTTGTAAACCTCTAAATGAAAACATCTTTTAGAGATTTAGAAGTCTTTCATATGTTGTATCCTAATTAAAAAAACAACAGCCTTTAAATATTTTATATTTTTTTCCCCACATTGTTATTAATTTCAGGGATATTCCCAGAGATAAAGAATAGTTCTGCATGTCTGAAATGCATATGTATAAGGTATATCCAAACCCATGGAATAGGATGAGAGCAAATCAAGGCAATTTGAAATTTCAGGGTTGTGTACAGTAATGCAGAATATATTAAATGTTTGGTTCAATTCAAGTTAATCGCAAATACAAGATGATTGAGACAACTGACTGAGCACTTGGCTGCTGGCTCTGCAGCCGCCTGGCACCACGATGCTGCCCAGGGGCTGTGCTGGGCTCCCGCGCCAGCCCGAAGCGCCCTGCGCGCCGTCCCCTCGGTGGAAACACAGCAAATGCAGCTTTAGCTTTCAAACCTCATTCCCAAGAAGAGTTCAAAACATGCTAGACCACGCAAGCTAACCAGATGATTTTGTAAATATCTTTTTCTCCAAAGTCTTGATGCCTTCTGAATAAGTCATAGATTTTGTTTAATGTGATAAACCACTGGAATTTGAAACTTTTTATTTGTCCTTGCTAGGCATGCAGTGACATGCAAGGATCTTAAAATATTTCCATTTAAACACAAAATAAACTTCTGCAAAAGCAATGCTGGGAGTATGTGTGACCAAACGATGTGAGGAACATCTGAGGTGGCAGTCTGGGACACGACCTTATACAGGGGGAATCACGGAGGGAATTGTCTTTCTGACAATAAGATTTGTGGTTAACTTATTGGAAAAAGCACAGATTTTCACTGCATGGGTTTTAGTACAATCTATCAGGTTAAAAAGACAAAATGAAAGCAGATATTGTAAAACACCTTTTTGGACTAGAAAATCTGGACAAAGGTCAGCAAACATAACAGAAGATAACAAAAAGTAGGTAAAATAGGTAAATAAGGAACCCTAATCCCTATGCGTCCATTCCCCTGCCACTGTATCTCCCCATTCCCAAGAGGTCTGTCCTTTCCTCCTTGGGAGTCAGCCCTTCCCAGTCTGGGGACGTCCCTCCGTGCGAGGCAGTTCCCGACCAGGAGTTTCAGGGGACGGACTCTGCCTCGTTATTTCAGGGTCTGGGTCCTGGCCACCTCAGCTGGAATTTCCACTCCCCAGTCACACACGTCACAGCTGGAAAATGACATTTAGTGACATTTTAAGTCTCAAGTGGATTTATTGCATTTGTTATGGAAACAGTTATCTCCAGAGGCAGCTGTATTTTGTTGTATAACTATGTAATACAGCTTTGCCACTGACAGACCATAATCTTGGTACTGAATTTGCAGGGCCGCAGGAGAGGGGTTGGTCACTCTTGGTCTATCATCTGAAGCCTCCTTTCTCTGCCTTCTTTGCTTTTCTTGATTTAACTGTGACAACCATTTCTAGGTTCTCCAGAACCTAGAACCTGGCTGATTTATTCTGCTCATGTTGTTGTTGTATGATGCAACTGTAGCTTTATACAAACGGCAGTAACAAACTGTTAATGTACACAGGAGGAGGTATGTAGGGCTCTAACACAGTGGTGTAGTGCAGCAAAATCCAGGCCTGGTAGCAGGGTAGCAGAGGCTTTGAGAAGTGCAGACCTGGAGCTGTGCAGAACTGCCAAAAGGTAATTGAGCAATAATATCAAGCGTAGGTAAAGGGCACCATGCATAGTAAATATGGATGTAACATAGATCTGCAGAGCAATGAGGAAACAGAGAGGTCCAAAAAGCATTGTCAACAT
Source organism: Crypturellus tataupa (assembly GCA_034781795.1). Lineage (NCBI taxonomy): Eukaryota > Metazoa > Chordata > Aves > Tinamiformes > Tinamidae > Crypturellus > Crypturellus tataupa. The sequence goes on from JAWLRI010000673.1 coordinate 7,262,032, forward strand.
ACAAAGGTGACCCCAAGTGCATCTTTGTGAGGAAGAAGAAAAGAACAACTTCAGCCTCATGGTCCTTGCAACCCAGTGCTCTGGCAGCTGGTGACGAAGGGAATTATCCTCTCCAGCAGGTCAACACTAACAGCCTGGAGACGCAGAGGAGCAACACCAGGAAGGATGCCATAGGTATGGAAACTAAGTGTGCGTTATTCGATTTTAATTCTATTATTATTATTACTATTATTATTATTGAACTTTTTTTCTCTATAGGAGTATTCTAATGCATTAATTGTCTTTTTCTATAATCATTAGAATTAGACTATTTATGTTTCGTGGATGAGACTGCTAAGATTTACACTGTGATAACAGTAGATTCTTGACTTTACTTACTCACACAGCATGCTTCCTCTTTGCCCATGAACACAGCTTTGTGCCTCGTGTCTGGTTTGCTATTTCACCGTGTTTATTAGCCCTTCAGGAGGCCCTGACCAAGGCACACAACCCATTGCGCCCATTGCCCTCACCCAGTGTCTATTGCGCATGGCCACACCAAAGGCTGGTTGCCAGGTCATATCTTCCTTCCCTAACCTCTTCTGCAGCCACCGTCTTTCAGACAAGCGAGATGGTTTAAGTCATGAGCCCCGGTGACAAGTGGCCCCACTGCTGAGTTTGGACGCGAGCGCTGTCAACAGCAGCTCCTGCTCCAGGCCGGTACCTCAGAGCCCCCTCAGGGTCCACGCTGCCTGCGCTGGCCCTGGCCTGTACCCAGGTAAAAGTCTCGGAGGAAAAAGGCAGTTTCCTTCAATCCCCTGGGGAGCCTGGGCTGGCCGACCTGATAACGATGGTGTCACCCATTGGCTGCAGCAAGGGCAGGACACTGATGGGTGCAAAACCTCAGAAAACAAAGTGGTTCAGCCTCAAGGTCCATTATCCACATCAGTATTTTAAGTGAAACATACCGTTTTTATTACTGGAATAGGCTAGTAAATGTTATCAATTAAGACAAGACTCTGAAGTTGCAAGAGGAAAAGGAAATTTTGACCAAATTTTTCAAAGACTTGCACTTCCATATGGGAAAATGTATACTGATATGTTAAACTGGATCAACTATGGGAAATAATACTGTGCAGCTGCAAACACTACAGGCCCAGAGACCGGTTTGAAATGTTAGGGAACAATGGGAAAATCATTAGAGCTCTGGTAAAAAGAGATGGGTATGGGGAGAGAGGATTTTCATTACAGATACTCTCTGATTATAGTTTTACCAGGAAATAATTGTATTTTTATGTTTTTAAAGGCCTCGTTATCTCTGCAGATGAAGCAGAGAGGGTCTACAAGGAGATGTGAAGTAAAGATTGAGGACTGCACAGTAAAACTGAAGGGGAATACTGCAGCAAAGTGGAATTTTAGGATTTTCTGTTATCATAGTTGCTGACTGTTTTTTTTGGTTTGATGGTGTCCACTAGGACTAGCTGTGCTGCTTGTGCTTGTGGCCTGCACTTGCAAGTCACGAATGCGTGTGCACTTACATATGGTTTCATACATTCACATCCATTCTGTACTTTTTGAAAATAGCTGCATATAGAAAATAAACTCTTCTGCTTAACAGCTGCCACAACTGCCACCATTTTATGAACACCATTCTGACTATTAACTGCCCTGCTCAGTGAAATAGCCTATTTAGTACACATGTGCAAAAGAGAACTATTCTTTTTCTTACACCAAACACGCCCATAGTTAAAACTTCTACTGATTTGCAATTTCCTAGCCTCAGAGGTAATCACAGCATTCTTTACATTTGCTCTAAGTCCTGTACACCTAGAGCTTTGAGGAAGCACCAGAATTAACCATAATGTTTTCAGAATCTGCATTGGGTATGTTGAGTCTTGATGTCTCAAAACAATCCAATTACAAGAGCATCTGATGCAAAGAACTGAAATACCTGCCATCTAGCTTGAACTATGGTATCTGCTTCTATATTAACTTTAGAAAGATGCGCTATCTGCGGTGTTTTTCTCTGGAATAAAGGAGAATTCACATCCATCTCACTGAATACCAATAATTATTAAGAAATACAACAGTAGATGTAACATCACCTTTACTTTGAATTTAAATGAGGAGGATAAACTTAGAAACATTTCCCATCATTATTCCTAGCACAACACATCTAGTCTATTAGGGCTGATAAGAATACATGTTTTATTCCTTTTCCAAACAGCTCTCCAAATACTGCCTTTAATTGGGCCTTATTAGTGATATCCTAATCTAGACAGATGAATAAAGTTGTTATTCAGTAAAAGACACGTATTTTAACTGAAATACAACCAAGAAGAAATTCTATCTTTCGTCCTGCTTGGCAATTTCACTGAAGGCAACTGATGTGAATAGCTTTCATCCTATCAGATTGGACAGACTCCATCACACACCCTGAATATATTAAATTGTAAAGGAGCAGTGCAGTTGCTGTAGTGATGGCCTATGAAAGCAGCAGTATTTTTAAATGTTACAGCTGACAGTTGAAGAAAACCAACCAAACAGCAATTCAAATGTTTGCAAAATCTTTTTCAGGTACCTCCTTAGGATCTAACACGGTGAAGTTCGCACACCCCAATGTGCCTGTGTTTCTCTCCAGCTGCTTCACAACTTAAGAGAAGACCCCATCTCTCCCTTCCCTGTATTTTGAAGAAAGTTACATGCCCAGAGGATCTTTCAAAAACAATTAGTGGAGATATCCATCAGTGAGATTTTTTTTGCTAATATTAGCTTAAAAAAGGCAAGTATTAAAGTAGCTAAGACAGAACAGTACCTGTTTTGAATTAAAGACTGGGAGCTGACTCCACATACCAGCAGCAAGTAAATCTTGTGGGTAGGCGATGCTGGACTGGGATGCTGATGCACCAAAATGAGACATGGCGGGTATGAGGAATGTTACAATAAAGGCAGATTTGGCCTCTCCCTTTCTCTCCAGTGTGCTCCATTAGCCCTGCTTCCTATTCATAAAAGTGTGTGCAAACCAGATGTGTGAGAGCGTCCTGGGGAGGAAAGCCTTCGTCGTGACATATTGCATGCAGGCGTAAGCAGCAGGTTTCTTAAAAATTACCAGCTTCCTGGGCCGAAGCAGCAGCCAGGGAGGATGGAATCCAAAAAATTGCTCCTTTGAAATGCAGAAGTCTCGTGCTCCGCTCTGCGAGGGTGATTTTGCTCTGCCTCCGAGGCGCTGTGCGAGGGAGCAGGTCGAGCTCCCACGAGCCGGCTCAGCTCAGCTCCCGGCACGGCGTGGATGGAGCCCAGCGATGCAACAACGAGAAAACACAGGCGGCGATTTGCAATGAGCTGTCGCTTCTGTTTTACACAGCCCAGGCCTCATTCCACACATTATTGTGAATATCATGACGAGACACCCGCTTACACCAAGCGTAGCCAGCATCCAGAGCCAAGGAGCGCAGCTCTGCCGTCCCACAGAGCCTGCGCAGGGGGCATGTGTGAACCTAGTGAGACTCGTTGAGCTGCTAATGTACCTGGTGAGACCCCCGACTGGCAATCTTCCCTCCAGGAATGTCCATCTGCAGTATCCGTTCTCCTCAAAATAACTGTTCCTTGGAAACATCTGTGGTTGTTTTAAGTACAACCAGCGTACTGAGAATCCCAGATATGACTGACCAGGGCTTAGCCTCAGTCATGTGATGCTTTTAGTGTCATCTGTACTGACAACTAAAATGTGTTTTTTTCAAGACTAAATAGAAATGAAAAATGTGATGCTTTCCCTAGTACTGCAGCTAATGTATTGGGAACACTTCAGTGGAGCTGGAATCTTGCAGGGCCAGCAAACACTCTGCAGAAACTGACCGGTTTCCTGCACTAATGGATTGGCTGCTGCCCAAACCGATCCTTCTGTACAAAAACAGGCAGGGAATCTTCAAAGACATTACTCAGCAAATTCTTCATTTGCAGCAATGAAATAAACAGTATAGTCAAGAAACACCTTCCCAAATATTTACAGTGTTCATGTTATGGTAGCAGACTGGAGTATGTGCAGAAAATTATATTCACAGGCACTGCTAGTTCCTAAGCTGTTCTTGGAAAAAAAATACAGCCATTTCAGATGACCTTATACTTTGCTTGCTGTGTGCTAAAAGGGCTCTAACTTTTAGCTCTGCCCAAAAGGAGAAGCCTGAACGGCTGCATCGTTTACACAGCGTAGATTTGGCCTCGTTTCCTGAGGCTATGCGGCTTTTGGAGAGGGACGGGGTGGAGGAGGAAAACCGGAAAAGAAATAGGATTAAAAAAAATATTAAGAGACAGGTTGGGTCCAAAACCACATTCAAGGACATAGCCATAGTATGTAGCTAGATATTGGCAGTCTGATGAATAAGTTAATTGCTACATAGGTCCTGTTAAGAAATAATACTTTACTCCTGCCAAAACTTACTTACTTTCCACAAAGACTTTTTTCCTTAATAATTTTTTTTCCTTTCTTTATAGAAACAAGAAGGAACATAAAGATACGGTAAGAATATTCTCATTTTGAAGTAACTGGCAATATTTACAAAAAAGCTAGATACAAAAATATACGGATACAAAAAAGATACAAAAATAGATACAAAATATATAGAGATAGATATAAAATAGATATAAAAATAAAATAAATACAAAAAATATATAGATACAAAAAAGCTAGATACTCAGAAATCTTGGAGGTGATGAGAATTTGAACATGAATTTTACAGAGAGAAGTTTACTTATCAAAATGCAAGTCTAAATTCCTCTTGACTTTCCCATAATTAAAATCCTACACCAAATTTTTAATGCTTGAGGATCACCTTGAAAATGCTCAGAAATCTCATAGTATTCAGCTGTTCTTAACATCAAGCAAGATATTAGACAGAGTAATTTTCTGTAACGGTTTGCTATTTTTTCTATGCCTTACATTAGGCATTTTTTTTTCTCCCTTCCTCAATAGCAAAACCTCCTTGGGCAATAATGCTTGCATAACACAAAGATGTTCATCACTCTAGCTTACTCTTGCTATTAAATTTCAAAGATAAAAATTTTGAAGGTAATTCAATATTTATAAATATTTATGCTTATAAACACATTAGTCACAGGATTTTAAAACTTACTATTTATAAAAAGATATTTCCACTGTTAAAGTTAATAGCGGAATGCATTTATAGGAGATTAAATACTTATGAGGCCAAAACAGCTCCAAACAAATTTAAAACCTACATTAAACAGACTTCTAAGTTAGCATATGGAGAGACGTTTTGGCCTCTTCCCTGTTAGCTGATAGAAAGGAAACTACTATGCTAAATGCAAAAATCCTTGTCCTGAAAAAAAACAACTTTATTATCTTTAAATGCAAATTAAGTGATATAAATCCATATACAGTAGCTACAGGAACCTTTCATTGACTTGAATCCATCAGGGTGTTCTTCCCATAAGTAGGAGTTAATATTGATAGAATATTGGTTTAGTCATAACTTAATCATAATTTCCAGTGATAGGAATTTGAATACATTTGCACACTTCTTATCTATCTTTTGGAATATGACGGGTGAAATTTAGTATCCAGAAAAAAATTATTGCTTATGTCTTGACAGATGTGTACGGTTAGATTTCCAAATGTAGATAAGAGCCATTTCAAGCTTCAGGCTGAATCAGAGAATAGAAAAAGATAAATGCCAAGCAAGCAAACAGCACATTAAATTCCAGCCGGACACTGATCTGACTGCAGGGATCCAAAGTTGCCTGATTAGCATGAAGGCACCTCTACATTCACATTTGCTGTCAGGATACATGAGAACATACATAGTTATACAGTACAGTTTAAATATTGATGACTGGGGCCTCATGGGGAGAAAGGACCCGTTAGGAGCCTGGCATCCAATCAGGAAATTCTGGAAAAATTTGAAAGTATATATTCATGATCATAGAAGGTTATTACAGAGCAGAAAATAATACCAGCCAAGACTCAAGCAGTAGGATATTCAGAAGTGTTCCAAAAAGGCTGTGCAAAGCCCAAACTCTCAGCCTCCCAAGTGATTTAATTGGCAAATGACTTGTAAGAGAGAGCACAATTGAATAGTAAGCGAACAATAAATAAATAAATGAGTAAGAAACAATCAGGAACAATTAACAATGATGCGATAAATGGTAATGTTTCCTTAATTGGGACACTTGGAGAAAAAAAAACTATTGTGTGTGACGCGTTGACGTGGTTTGACGTTGCACGGCCTGAGGACACGGGTGACCCCTGCCGGGTCTGGGACAGGGATGAATGGGAAAGGAGTTCACGCTGTTTCAGAGCCTCGGGCTGGCTTCAGGCGCCCGAGCGAGCTCGAGCCCGGAGCCCTTGGCACGCAGGGGCCCATGGCCTGTCCCCTGCCCCAAGCAGGTGCCTGCACTTGCACTGCACCTGGCGAGAGTGTGTGGAGGAGCAGGTTCTCCACAGGAAGGTGCTGCACAGCGAGCAAACACTGTCCGCCCGTGAGGGTGGCCCTGGTTATCCTCTATAAAGCACCGAGGAGAACGTGAGCTACTACCTTGGCTTCATTATTAAAGGAACAACACAGAGCACAGTTACATTTTCTCTCTTTGCTTTCGAGGGGAGAAACCCAAGAGGTCATGGCAGAGCAGCCTCTCTGTGGACCTCAGGGCAGGGTCAGATGAGCCATGGGGGATGGAGCCAGGAAACCTCCCTTGGCAAGAGCAGCACAGACCATTTTGGGCTGGTATGCCGAGTTGGCCAGCTCACTGGTGGGTCAGGGAGGCGGCTACGTGACTGCAGAGGGTGGTACACAGGTAGAAATACCTCCAGGCAGCACAGGCCATGAGGGTGACTGAGTCCCCCTCACCTAACACAGCCTCGATTTTTGCCAGGCGATCATATTGTAAGCACGTAACCTGCAAGCTGCATTAAATTCATGGCTTAGCTGCTATGTCCAGCTCATTGGAGTCAAAAAGAGCATCACTGTTTGATTGTGGTGAACTAGGACTAGTCAGCATAAACCTGCTAATGGCCTGGAAGCCCTGAATCAAGCATTACCCTCTCTAATACAATAGCAGAATCTTATTATTATGCCAGTATTTTAAAAGACAAAACATCTGGAATATGTAGAAGCAGATCAAAACAGCACTAATTCTGCAAACCAGGGCTTCCTTAGCAAACTCCAGCTCCTTCAGAGACCTCAGCAAATAAACCTTTGGGTCACTGCTGCATGAGGGAGGACACACTGCTGCGTACTTATATATTCCACCATAACCATTTGACTTGTAGATTTTAAAGTTTTCCAAATCAGAGTTTTTATATCTACATTTTGCCCCAAAGGCATGCACAACACCTATAGAAAATGATGATCAAGGGATAACTTAGCTCCAAGGGATATCTCAGCAGATCGAGCATAACCAGGACTTATCGAAATCCATCCCATTTGAAGGCCAAAAGAGATATATCACTTGCTTAGATGCATAATATGCAATATCACAACCATTCAGAAACTTTTTAATTATAAGAAATTTTAAGTGCAGCACAAAGAGCATCCTGGAACTGAATAACATCAGCAAACCATAAATATTCACAATGTCTATCTCTAAACATCTTTAATATCCTAACGTGTCAGTGGCCAGAAATACTAAAAATGGTAAGGCAGTCCTGATACTACAACTTCTGACAGACGTGAGGCACAAAGGAAATAAGAAAGTCTAGGATACTGGAAGTTTTGTTGTTTCCAGGTTCTGAATAAACTGGAGTTCAGCATCTTTATGAGGAGCTGGCTGTTGGCAACCGGTGTGAATCACATTTCACATAAAGTGCTATCACATTAAGGCCAGTCGATGCAAGCAGGTTTGTATCTGCAGCACTAACGTGCATATAGTGTGTTCGTGGGCTATCCCCTACTGTTCTTGGCACCTCCTTAGGCAGGTGGGCCTGCATAACCGCAGAGCTGCAGCCGCAGTCCCAGCAGCACAACTGGGCGAGCGAGCGGCATGCACAGCATCTCGCATCAGCAGGCACCCGTGTCCTGGGCAGCAGCACGGCACCACCCCCTTGCCCCAGGGTGTCCCGGCGGGACCAGCACGCAGCGAGCTGGGCCCTGGGCATTGCTCCAGCTGAAGGGACAATGAGGAGCCCAAAGGAAGGGCAATACTGAGCACCAGGGTGTGGGGCTGGGGACAGCGCTGCCGCTTGGGAGCTGTGCAGCTCGCCTGACTTCTGCTTGCAAGACCTTTCCAAGCTGCTTTGCCCACACAACCTGGCTGCAATGAGTATCAGTAGCAGCAGTGAGCCCTCAGCTCCCGGCTACATCAGCCTCATTTAAAGACATTGTCAGTGTAGTCTTGGCAACAAACAGAATGAGTGGAGTTTTGCAAAGGACACTGCAGCGTCAGCTTCAAGGATTGCTGCTGGTCGGGTTTCTACAACAGTGCCCTGAAGAGGTACCAAACACAGAGTTAAATACAGATTACTCAAAGGAAGGTTGGGTAGTGATCAGTGAAGACTATCAGTTAATGTTACACAAAGGGTGATTTATGCGATTGTTAGCACAGTTTGTGCAATGCTCCATTCAAACGAATAGAAGTCAGAATACAGCTGCCTTCTAAATGTCTGCCCAAGATAGGAGACAGACAGGGGATTTGTGATTTGATCATGCAGAAGAATTGTTGGCTTTTGGCAACTGGATGATATGTTGTTGATTATGTGTGTGATTTGTTGAATGTTTGAGGGATTTGGGGAGGGGGAGAGTTTCCAAACTACTTGCAACATTCATTGAATTGTCATTAGAGAAAATAAATAGGAGCAGCAATATCTGCAGCAACAACACATGCACGAAGGCGGTCAACAGAGGAATCCAGACTTTCCATTTCAGAGCAGATTAAAAGCCAAAGTGCACATGTTCTAGCAAATAAGCATCTACAGAGAGGGACCTCAAAAGACATGAGACAAAACTCTGGTTCAGTAGAGCCATTTTTAGAATAGAACATTTCTTCCAGTCTATTTAGGATGTAATTTCACTTATAAACAGTTCACAAATAAAATTCCTTCACCAAAACCGTGGTGAATGCTTCATGATAACTTCACTCTTCTTAAGGCAGGAAGGTCCTGAGGTCTTTCCCTGTTGGGAATAGCACTGTCATGGCAGCAGCTTGGAGTGCTGTCCCACTGCCTCCATGCAAAGCTGGAAACCTGCACTGAAATATATGAGACAACGTTAGAGCCCGTGGTGAAAGATGTAGGAAGTCAGGGCCCTCTGGGGTGAAGAATCTGAATTGATTATAGTAAGAAAATAGGGCATTTCTTATCTTCATTTTTGTGTTGATTGTGGTGAGCAATGCAAACAGGAACAAGCTGTGGGGCAGGATAAGCAATAAAGATGCAAAAGCGGGTATGCTTTGAAGCACATCTTATCATGCAGTGTGATCTGATGAAAGGGCTAGCCCAGCCGCTGTTCCCCGCGAGTCCAGTTAGGAAGGGGGGATCCGTTAGGAGAAGTGCTTTGGAG
>JAWLRI010000673.1:7271525-7281808 GCA_034781795.1 Crypturellus tataupa
CCACAACCTCTCTGGGCAGCCTGTGCCAGGGCTCTGTCACCCTCACTGTCAGGAAATTTTTCCTTAAGTTCCTGTGGGACTTTTGATGCTTCAGTTTGAGGCCATTTCCTCTAGTTCTGTCGCTGGCCACCCCTGAAAAGAGGCCAGCACTCCCTCCCTTCAGGTATTTATATACACTGACTAGATCCCCTCTCAGACCTCTCTTCTTCAGAGTGAAGAGGCCCTGCTGTTTATAAGGAATTTGACTCGTTCTTTGCCACATGCGTAACGCCAACAAGACACTTTTTCTTCAGTCTGACATTGCTTACTCATTCTGACTTTTTCTTTCTGCCTCTAAGGAAAATTTCCCTGGCCAATAAGAAACACACAGAAAATCACTCAGCAGCTGGGGAAAAAAAAAGTGAGAGAGAATTAGAAGAACTTAATGTATGGAATAATAAATCTGCTTTAAATCTGACTGCGAACAAAAGCCTTTAATTCAGTCTGTAATTGCCTTCATGCTCTATTCTTGCAACATAAATAGGACACAGACAATAGAACTATTGCAGAATGAAGAATGGAAATTCTAGTTCAGAAAAGATTTTCAGAATTTGATGTTTGGCTGTGTTTTAACTTGGGTAAAGCCCAAAGAAATCAGATTTCTTCCTAATGAAATTCCAAAGCATTCCTCCTGTTGGTTATCCAAGTAGCTTGGTTTCAATACACCATTTTAAAAAATTACATTTTTTTTCCATTTTTATACAATTTATGTGAACTCTTTTCCATTTCTAAGGTATTTCTTAGCAGTTGCACAATTTTAGGGGGATGCATAATACTTTCTATCTCTCTATCAAGCTTCTTCAAGAAGCTTTAAGCAGATCTTTCACCTTTCTTTTCCTCACTCCAGATTTCCGCAAGCTGTAGTTCTCTACAACAAGAAAGACGGGGAAAATGAGATGAATTCTTAGTGTGTATTTAAGAAATTCTTTTCTCATTAAATATCAGCACGATATTTTAAATATACAGGATGGCTGAAACCTAAATACTCAGACAGTTCCTATCTGTGCCGTATGAGAAGAGCCAAGCACCGCCGGGCAGGAGCCTGAGGAGCCGAGCGCCGCTGGCGGCTCCCGGGTCCGTGCGCAGCCAGGAACAAGGTCCAGCTCAGCACCATGGGCTCCCTTGCACAATGTACAGCAGCTCCATAGCTACTGAGGTGAGGTGCTCAGCAATGTGCAGCTGGTAGGAGTTACTTATGGACAATTTAGCAAATTAGGCTAAGGCCTCACATGAATTCCCTTGCAGTTGTTGGTGCAGTAGGAGGAGGACCAGGACGGGGCTTTGCCTGCTGGAATGGGGAGCAGAGGGGTCTCCTGAGGGCCCTCTTTGGCTTCAGAGGCTGCCGAGGCAAGCGGGGGCCCCTGAGTGCCCAGGTTTGGCTTCATGAGCCTCTGAGATTTTAGTACTTTTGGCACTGATGGCGACTGCTTCTCTGCCTGCTTCCCGTTTGGCACTGGGGTTGGAGTCAGCCAAGTTTTGCCCTATAAACCTTTGAGATTTGTTTTGGTAGAAGAGTAGGAAATAGGCTGATCCTTTAAAGCTTTCAACGTAATAAAACATATGTCCATACAATAAAAATGGGAATATCCTATTTCTGCTTAAAATGTGCATTGCCTCTGGATGAGGGTTATTGTCAGTCCAAGCGCTGCTGCCAGGAACAGGACTGCCTGCCCGCTTCCCACAGAAACCCTGATGGAGGCGGGAACGGCCAAGTGCTGAACATAAACCTATTATTCCTGAAACATTTCCCTGTATTACAATGGTAAGCATGTAATCTGCTTACAGATTTCAGTGATCTCATACAGGATTTTAGATGGGTTGGGCTGTAGGAAGAGTATGACCCAACAAAGTGTTTATTTTAGCCCATATTGCATGTCCCAGTGAAGTAATACAGTTTGAGTGATATCCAGCTGGCGCAAATCTCTGCTCCTCTAATAATTTCACTTAATATGTAAAATGAGTAAGATGAGATGGAGTTATGTTAAGAAAAAAAATAAATTCAACATTAGTAGGAACAGAGTTAGCTAAATAACACTGGCCCAATAACAACTTTTATAACGTTTGTTGAACTCATTAGATAATGCATTCATTTTCATCACTCGCTTTTATAAATTTGCTGGAGTGCTTAACAAACGTCTTTCCTGCGGACTTGGGCTTTGGCAGAGAAAGGACGTCATCTTCTCACTGGTCAGTCTCCTGCCCACAGTTTGGGAAAGGGATTAAAACCGGGCGGTTTGCAGCGCTCGCTCGCAGCCCCCAGCTCGGCCGGGCTGCCTGGTGAGAGCAGGCGGGAGAGCTGCCAAGCCGCGCTTGGCCCTGCGCGCTCCCCCTTGCTGCCTCTCCCTGCCCTGGTGAGTGAGAGAGGAGCTTTACATTGTATCCTATACCTATATCCTACGTCCTGAATAATTTGATATTTCCCACAGAAGTCTTCCAAGAGTCATAAGAACGTTTTCTTACTGTTATTTGTCCTGAAGTAAGAGCTGTGTTGGGAATAGACTCCTTTTCAAAATACACAGCCTGGAGCTTCAGTTTGTAAAGTTACTGTTTTTGCACCTAGGTTTGCTGTTTAAGATGAACAACGCCAATATGCAAAAAGTGCTGAGTTGGGAGTTGCTTAAAACTACTGCATAGAAATCTCTGAGGGTAAGAAAGTAAGAGAACTTACTTCCCCCTCCAGATGCTGGGTGCTTGCTCCAGGATTTATTTTTGGTGCTGCTGTTCCTAAAGAAACTAGATCTATTCCGAAGTAAGGCATCCGGGGCAGAACTAATTTTTTAAGAGGGGACATTTGGTCTTAAGCAGTGTATAGTGCAGTGTATAGGTGAGAAGCAGGCTTTGTCTAGGGAAGTGTGCAGTTCAAATTAAGGACTATCCAATAGTAGATAAGAAAAAGAACATCAACATTTTTGCTCTTAAGGTTGTTGAATATTTATCCATTTGGAAAGAAACAAATTACAAAGATATACTACCATAGGCATACATTTTTATATGGAATGGAAAACAAAGACAACATAGTCAGTGGCTAACTGATGCATATCCACAGTCAGCTTATTCAGCCGATTCCCCTAGGGACTTCCCAAAAGGAAATTGCACAGCTCCTGCCCTGCTCACGCTGTAAGCACAGTGGTAGGACATGATGGACGACTCTGTGAGTCAGGAACTAGCAGGTGGTGATGCAGACTGGCCATGGCTTTGGTGTTGCTGATGGCTGAAACCCCTCACCATGGGATGTGACTGAACAGGGTTGACCAGAAGCAGGCACAGATGATAATCTAGGATCGGCAAATTTTCACATAAATCTTTGGGGATCCAGAGGAAAGCGGAGGATCCCAGGAATGAGGAGATTTATTGTGAAGCGGAATATACAATATCCTGCCAACATGTGATTGAGAAAGGGTATTTTTTGCTACTGATAATTTTCGGAGAGGCGCTCCTTCAAAATTTCGTTCTTAAATTTGCCAGTCTCCTAGCAGAAGAGAGATTAGTAGGAGGAGGAGGAGGGGGAGGAGTAGCTGGGTCCGACTACCAAAGCAAAATGTGGGGTTAGGTTATGGACCACAAAATGATGAAGCAGAGCTATATGATGATGGGTTAGCAAATGTATGATTTGCTTAACATGGATCTAATATGTGATCTCACATTAGTAATTAATAAGATAACATCTGTCTACGGCAAGGTAACCCGGTTACCTGGCTTCTTTCCTATAGACTCCACACTTGCACTCAGTTCCACAAAATTCATGCATTAAAACATAATTGATATCAGAGAAATATCTGACTGGAAATGAAAAAGCTGGGCCTATATTACATCTTGCAAAACACTGCTTACAAACCAACTAATCCTATATAATATTAATTTTAGGAAAGGTATATTTTGAAAACATATACAATAAAGCATATTTTAAAAACAGAAACAATAAAACATGAGTTTTATCAGGAAAGAGCATGTTAAAAAAGAGTACTTAAATAATCTTACTATTTTAACTAAGGAAGTCATGCATCTTTTAACTAAGGAATGTCATACATTCCATCAGTCTCTACAAAAACAGTATGTTTTCTTTAACTACTTAATTAGTAGGTAAAATACTAGGAATTTCCTGTTCTGCCTTTAAGGGTAAAAAGCACCTCTCAGCAGCACAGCAGGACATGAGTCAAACTCTCATCCTAAATCGAGTAGTTGCACGAGGAAGATTCCCTGTCTGGAGTTTGGTACCACACAGTTGACTATTCCCAGAGCCTAGCTGCTCAGGTCAGTGAGTTGAGCCAGTTCATACCTTGGATAGCCCTTGTCCAACATATTCATAAGCTAAGATCAGTCCTTTTGCATTCAGTTATGCTTCGTGCAACCCGTATTTATGGAGATGTTCTGAGCCTTGCTGGCAGGATTAACCCCCTGTCCCCCTGCCATGTCGAATCTCAGCCTGCCCTGGTCCTGGCTCTGAGCTGGCCCCACTACTCTGCGTGGCCATGCAGAAGTGTCCCTGCGTCAGCAGCTCAACATGCCAGCCCCATCCTGCTGAGGTCCTACCTCGATCTGAATGGGAAAGATCGAAGTTACGTCATCTCTGTCCTCATCTGTCCTCACTTTCCTCCCTGTGTTCTCTCTGCACTAAACTAAAAATATTGACAGTCATTAGACAGCTGGCACACAGCATCCTGCCAGCTCACTGCATGGCCTCATACATGTCTACGTGACAACAGTGAATATAGAAAAGTGCTGGATTTTGAGGATGTACTGTCTCCATCTAGCCACGGCGGAGACACAGTGACGTGGGCTTTATCTCCTTGTAGCACAGTGTGTACCCGGGGTTTGAGGGATATTTCTGCTTTGATCACAAGTGTGTGTCAAAACATCTTCCCAGGTCTCCGCTGCCTGATTACCCACAAGAACAGTCTCATACAGGAACAGGCTGTAGTCACATCTATCGCCCACTATCCCTTATGCTTCTTCCATCTGTTGGTGCTATTCACTCTGTATATTTTGAGGAAAAGGATCTTCAGCTCCTTGCTATGTGTTTGTTCAGTGCCACATACAGCAAGGCTGGAGCATCTTGCAATATGAGCGAAGCGGGATTAGTTAAGAGACACAGAACATCGCTGTGAACAAAACAGCAGCGTGGGTTTGGAAACACTCTCAACAGCAAAAGCACAAACAACTAAGCAAAACCTTTTCCTGCTCTGCTCTGAGGCATCTATTTTGTTTTATTTACATCTCTCAAATACACCAGGCCCTGGATATGCTATATGAAATATTTCCCTTTTGCACTTGAGCCGAGCAGATTGTCCTTTCAATTTAATGACTGTGGGAGTGAGACTAACAGAGGTAAAAGTCTTCAGATGTCCTCTCACTGCCATTTGTGGCACATGTTGTAAGGAAAGAGATGTTGACTAAAACACAAGTTGGGGAATGGCTCCAAGCATTACTAGTCTGCAATTGAGAAGCAAGATGAAAAAGGCTATAACAGTGTAGACCCCACAAGTGGAGTGATATTCCTTAGAGAACCACACTTTTTTTCTGCTTTCTGAATTCTCATGTTGTAATATAATCTCCAAAAGTATTTTAACAGGTGATCAGAGGATATCCTAATGGTAGAAAATAAATGTCCAGACTGTATGTTACTGGAAGCCGGGATCTAGACAATATTTTTAGCACAATATATATACAACAGGTTGGAAGTTCAGCTCTTAGAATCCTCAAGCATAGTTATTCTCCTACTAGGAGCATAGAAACAGATATCTCTGAAGGCTTGTGCATAAGACAACATTACCTCAATACGTGTGGTCAAACTGACAAAAAAAATTTTCTACAGAAGATCTATTTTCTGGAAGACATCTTCTATAAAATGAAGAACCTCAATAAGAGCCTCTTTTTGCATCCTTTTCTACTCACAGTATCATAGAAGAGCTGAGGCTAGTAGGGACCTTGGAGATTTGCTGATCCAAACCCATCCTCTGAGCTTCATAGATGGCAACTCCACTGCCTTTCTTTGCAACGTGTCACAGTGCTTAACCCTAGACAGAATAAAAGGGTTTTTTTTCCTGTTTTGCATGGAATTTCCTGTATTTCATTTTTTTCCTGTTGTCTCTTGTCTTTTCACTGGGCATCACTGAAAGGAGTCTGACTCCATCTTCTCACACTCCCCCATCAGATACCTGTAAACACTGATGAGATCCTCAGAGCCTTCTCTTCTCCAACCAGTGCTCTCAGCCTCTCCTAGTATGAGTGATGCTGCAACCCCTTAATGATCTATGAGCTTTGCTGGACTCACTCCAACAAGTCCACATCTCTTCTGTACCAGGGAACCCAGAACTGGACACAGTACACTGGATGTAGCCTCTCAACATACTGTGGCCTAGAGCGACCTTGCTTATATAATTCCAGGTCTCACAAAATGCTCAGTCTGAATGGAAGAATACAGTTTTAGCTTTATTAAACTAATTTTAAGTATCAGAGCTGCAGGAACAATCCACATACATAAGCCTTAGGGCATCATTAGAAGATGAGTCAAAGATTACGCTTATCTGCCAAATACATGTGGGCCTGGAGTGAGCTTGTGCAGTGGAGGCCCGATTGTCTGCACTGATTGCTGGCTCTGCTCAAGGCTCCTCCAGCCAGCTCCCTCCAAGGCAAAGCCTGGACAAGGGCACAGAGTCTGCTCGCTCCAAGGTCTGCTCCCAAGAGACAGCTCAAGTAAAGCAGTTCTCGACAGGCTCCAAACAATTGTGCCAGTTCTTCAGAAGGGGATTCTCAACTACAAGCACCACTGGCACGACAGCTACTCACAGCACTGCTGGAATATTTGCTCACATCCAGACTTTGCCAGTTTCAACTTGGAAGTGGTGGTCAGCAGTTTAAAATTAGACAAAATGAATGATGCTACAGAGTCTGATGCAGGCTGTCAAACACACCTTACAAGGAAGGAGTGAGGAAGCTTGTTCTTTTGAATATAGGCAAGACGTGGTTGGAATAACTCACTCCCAATTCCTAACCACCTATTCAAGGATATTTAAGTTTAATTAATTACTATTTACCTCCTTGTAGCCGATCAAGTTTATTCTCAAAGGAAATTAGAAATGGCCAAATTCATTCTTTCTTAAGATCTTTTAGAGATCCTTACTTTTGTCCAGGTTTTCAGATTAGAAGGGACAAGACAAAAAAAAAAAGTAAAGATGCATGTAGAATCCTGAATCTTAGGCTATAACACATGCAAGACACAGTTTTTAAAAGATTCTTGACCCAGCTCTAGATATTCAAGGTGTAGTTTAATTGGAATGAAAATTACGCAGCTCTTACTCCAGATACAATACTTAAAAATGCAATTTTCTAACTACATTTTCATACTGTAGTTCAGTGCTGCTATCACATCCCATACCTCAAAGAAAACCATTGCCTTCTATTTTTTAAAGTCTAGTGGAAATGTTTATAGCTTCTAGACTCTGAGAAAGCAGCATACACAAACTAAATTAAACGGAAAATTTTGTGATGAACATAAATGTTGCAGGGGAAGGTAAAAGAGAAAGGAAAACTGCATAATCTTTTCCCTCATCCCTACAGGAAAGAAGAAGATAATTTTCATAACTAGAAAAAAGCACATTCACAAAATATTCATTTATTTTAAGCTAACTCCCATTTGAGTCAGTAATTGAAGTCTCAAGTTTCAAGCACTGCTAGTGTCATCGCACTCCTCCTCCAAAGGGGCTGTGATTTTGACTCCTCAAAGAGCTGGAACATAGATGGCAGAGAGATGCTTCACTGTGTTCTTTCAAATGAATCCAGGCATCTCTTGGTAGTGTGAGGGTTTCTTCCCTGTGATTTCTTCCCCAGACTGTTACAAAAACAGGAAGTGGAAGAGCAGTGCTGCAGACCCACAACATGATGGTTTTAAAGCAAACAAGTATGTTGAAATACAGAGGTCCTTCATTAATAAGCATTATTTCTACATTTAGAGAAGAGACTATCTGTCATTCTGGCCATCACTGATTCTGGCAGACTTGATACAGATTGATTCAGTCTTTCTGTCTGTATAACAATACCTCCTCCCTTTGACAGAAGGAGACATCAGGACACTGTTCAGGCCTGGAATATTTTGCTTTTCTTTCTCCTTGCTTGCATTCCTGAACATAACTAGATATTCCTGCTTTAAGTGTGATAATCTGCTTTATCCAAGAACCAATTACTAAGGTCACATTTTTATCACGCTGTGGACTGGCAGCCAAAACAACTCACACCAGCTACGCCTCTCCAGACCATGACCATTTCAGCTATCTCCAATCAGAGAGGCCAGCAAGAGGTGGAGGCTCTGGTGTCCTCCCAGCAAAGTGAAAGGTCACCCTCCCCTGAGACTGTGCCTCTTGCATCGCTCAGGCAGCATGAACTAAAAATATGTGTGAGTCTGGATACCAGAAATTCAGTCTGCATTTAGAAAGCAAAATGCCCTGAATCAATTGTATTCATAAACGGTATTATTTTTGAAATGACCTAAAACCCAAGAAAACAGTCATGAAAAAATATAAAGATTGGCACTGCATGGTGTTACAAGTGAATAGTAAGCTTCGTTCTGGGAAGTGAGCAAATACTTATTCCTGCAGTGAGACTTGGCATTAGATGCACCCAGCCAGTAAAAGGTTTCCGATGAGTTTATTTGAAACAGAAAGCAGACACGTCCATCCTGCACATTTACAAAACTTAAGAAAAGAATTGGAGTCTCTAAAGAGCAGAGAATGCAAGGAAGCTGAGTAAGGAGGCAAAATGCTATGATGCGGAGATGAAGATTGAAGCTGAGGAAACAGTAAGAGGAAATGAAAAATAAGAATGAGGGGGTAAAGTGAAGATGAAGAAAGCTTGCAAGGCTGAGAGCTGAAATCCCGTCTCTCCTGGAGGCCAGGGGACTTATGTCATTGAATTCAGCCGAGCCAAGAGTTCACTGAAGGAGCACTGGAGCTGCTAGGAGCCTCAGCAAAATTATTTGCAGGAGGAAAAGATTTGAGGTAAAGCTGAAAGAGTTAGTGTGTTAAAAGCTCTGAGGAGAGGAAAAGCATTTTGAGCCAGAGCAAAGTTCAGCCATACTGGGGTCTTAAGGCTAGGAATAAAGCAGCTATTACAACTGTAAAATCTGCTGTCCTGCTGACAGTCTAGAGGGAACTGAGAAGGAAGATCCTAGGAGACTTTTGTTTTCCTGAGAGCTACACATAAGCAATGTATGCTAACATATTTCTAGCTAGATTAGCTAGTTGGGAAATGCTGTGTTTTTAGTATATTTCTAAAGAGCAGGTTAGTGGTTGCATCAGTTCCTGAATCACTGGGGAAACACCACAACAGTAAAAAGAACCTGAGCAGCTGTGCCTGGTCAGCACTGCTTTGGAACACGCAGACAAGCCCAGGGCATACAGAGACAAAGTGGGAGATTAATGTGGAAAGAAGACAGTAATGCACGACGTGCGGAAGGATTCACCTGGTTGCTCAGAGTAGGGAGTGTCACTGCTGACACTGCTGCAGGACCTGAGCACTGCAGGTGGGAATGGCTGCTGCACTTGTTTCATGAGCACCAGAAAGTCCTGACATATTTTTGAATAGTCAATCTACAGAGAAAGGAGAGAAAATTCAGAGGAATTTATAAATGTGCTTCATAGGTTCATGAACAATGACAATAAGAAAACAAAATCACCACAAAGACTGGGTAACTTGGCAGTCTTAAAAAGCTTCTCATGAGAGCATTTTAGACCATTTTTTCCAACATGTGTCATCTTTCTATTGGGGATTGTGGAACGTGGTAGCCCAGAGGAGGAGAGACTACCACTGCTCCACACCCTGTGATCTTGAAAATATTCTTTCCTTTTCTTTCTATCCTCCTCCCTACTAGAGAAGGGAAAGTACAAATAAAATAATCTGCTAAGGTCTTTATGGTGTAAGCACAGTATGAAAACAAAGAGTTTAATCATTTGTCATATTTTTACGCATCAGAAAAGCTCAAAACAAGCAAAAAAAATGCTAACTTATAACTTAGTAGCTTAGATGCAAAGCAAGAAGATGTAATCTTGAGTTGAATCATAGGCAGAGCTGACCAGAAGTTGCATATCCCTGCCTAATTTAATAATAAAAATAATAATACTAATGAAAACTTGTTGTGCTGTATGTAATGAGCCAGATATGCATTCTGTTTCTGCTGGGTTCACACACCATTTGTGTGTGTTCATACAGATGACCTAAGTTACTACTTCAGAGATTTGAGACAAGTATGTACT
>JAWLRI010000673.1:7282067-7305311 GCA_034781795.1 Crypturellus tataupa
GGAAAGGAAAGGAAAGGAAAGGAAAGGAAAGGAAAGGAAAGGAAAGGAAAGGAAAGGAAAGGAAAGGAAAGGAAAGTCTAAGGGTAGGGCTTGGAAAAAGCCTTGGAGGAGAAGGGAGTTGAGGAGGACAGCTCTACTTCTGGGGTAGGAAAGTGGGAGTCTGGAGGATCCAGGGCTAAAGGCTTCTGTGTCAAGTGAGAGAGCTTATCGTATGGACTGGCCAGAGTGATGCACACTGGAGGTACTTTGGGTAAGGTTAGGCACATTGGAGCATGGTTCTTTCTTTATTCTTCACCATCTTCTTTCTAACTTTTGGAAACCAACAGCAAAAGAGGAAGCCAAATTTCTGGCTAATTTGCAAGTTTTTACTAGGTAAAAAAGTAATTGGAAGATTTAAAAAATGCTATATAAAGCTGTTGAAAATCCAGTGCTGGTGCCAATGTATAATCACAGTACCACTTCATCAATATTGACATAACTTGCACCCAAAAGGAGAAAAAGTTGCCTATAAGAATGAAGCAGGTTTCTGAAACCAGGAGGAGGACGCACTCTAGCCGCCTCAAATTCTCCTTCCAATCCCACCTAATCATGCTCTGGTCAGGAGCACGTACAGCTCCTTCCCAAGGCTGAACTGACTCCAAAAGGGGCACCAGGACAGGGCAAACATGTCACCCTGTCCCTGCTGCTCAGCCCACCCTTGCAATGCAGCTACACGCTACCACCCAGAATGAGCCGTGGGCCAGCAAAAACAGTTACGATATGTTTACCCTGAAGTGTCTTGTATTTCCAATATGCCAAAGACCCAAGGAAATGATGTGACTGCAACTAAGCAACCACCATAGGAAACTCATAGCAAGCCAGAAAACAGAGACACCCACTTACTGCTTCTGCAAAAAACAGTCATGCTATATCTGATTCCTTGGATCAAAGAAGGTTAACCATCAAAGGGGAATGGTTAATCGAGCATCCTGGGAACTAAAATCTTTAGCTCTACTGAAGATTAAGAACTCAAAAGAGACTTTAGTTTTAGAATCTGTTATGACCTTCGTGAGGTCCCCTCCCTGCATCACAGGGGCTAAAAGCCCTTCCTTCTCTATCTGCCCAGGATGTCACTGCACGTTTATCTAACTGATTAATAGGATTAGATATGTCTAAGAGCAGTTCTGTAGGGCCTGAATTTAGCTTGAATTTTATTATTTGCTGCTTGTGTGATTAAGCGTCACTGAACTCGAAAGCCTTCTCTCTCCCTTCTGAAATCTGAGGCTTTGGTCTGTGAGAGCAGAGCAAACCAATAGTCAGCTCCTGCTGGGAAGCAAAACCTTGCTTTTCCCTTCCTGCTCCTAGCCCCAGGCTCTGACGCACTCAGCGCCTTCCATAAGCAGATTAAATTGCTCTTTTTTATTAGTTGTTGAATTTAGTAGCTTTGGGAAGAATGCAAGAGCAGAGATGGGGCAGTACTTTTTGCATCAGTGGATAACACATGAGATGGGTTGCCTTACCCCATCTCATGGTCGGATGCCTTTAGTGTCCTGGCCAGATGGAGGATGTTGTCTCTTTCCACAGGCTTTAGAGGAAAAATGAGCACAACTGAGTTAATCACAGTGCTGCAAGAAACTTTCCGAAGAAGTAGTGATCTGAAATCCTCAGATCAAGAGCAGAGTATCTAGGGGATACTTTTCAGTCAAACATGTCCTTAACACAAAATATTTGTGGAATGCAAGTGGTCAAACTAAGTGACCTAATGACTTTTTAAAAATGTATGAAAAAATAAAACATAAATAAGTAAATAATATGAAAATAGCTCAACATTAGAATCCAGGATCTTAGTTTGAACTTAAATACAGTTTCAAATTTTTCCTCCTCCCCCTGTCTTTAAAAGTGAAAAGACAGAAAATTCATCTAGAAGTATGGGTTTGCTCCACACAAGAAGAATTCTCTAGTCATCATCTTAGATGAGACAAATTGACTAGTATCTTAATTTATGTTTCTGCCAGAAATTGCTGTTCTGGTACTGCTTTTTTCTTCCCCCCCCTCCCTCAAAAAATTATATATATATATTTATATTGCAGCAATAACTCTATGGTCCTTGCATGGTACTGGGATGAGGTCAGATTTGCTACAATAACAAAAACTGACAGAATTTAGAAAATGACTTAACAGTGGCAACAGTATAACTGCTGACACTAGCCAACTGCACGCAAAGGCAGCTGTACCGTAGGAGTCAGGGCATTTATTTTCTTGCTTTTTGGCATTCAGCTTCTTGTTTTTCTTCAACTCTTTGTATACCACCATTTCCATGGGAGATTATTTCGGAACAAACACTCTGGGCTAAAACTAACAGCTTAAGTTACTTTACTCAGAACATAATTAAAAAACTCTTTCTACTGTAGAAGATAACATGAAATTAGACTTTAAACTGTCTTTCACACAGATATATATTATAAATATAGTGAAAAGAATTCCTCAGTGTGATATTGTTCTCTTCATTTTTGATTTGGGTTGTACTGCTTTAGCTGTTCTCTAGGGCTGAAATCTAGATATGCTAAAATTCACTAAAATTCCCACTACGGCTAAAAATGAAGTATCCTGTAGTCGCTTACTTTTGCTGAACCAACAGAAGAACATGGTATTAAAGGTTCTCTTTGGACTTCTTAGAATCTCAGAATCACAAAAT
Organism: Crypturellus tataupa; assembly: GCA_034781795.1. Taxonomy (NCBI): domain Eukaryota; kingdom Metazoa; phylum Chordata; class Aves; order Tinamiformes; family Tinamidae; genus Crypturellus; species Crypturellus tataupa. The sequence continues at coordinate 7,284,742 of JAWLRI010000673.1, forward strand.
GGTTGAGGTTGGAAAGGACCTCTGGACATCATCTTGTCCAATGCTCCTGCTCATGCAGGTCACCTAGAGCACCTAGGACCTTGTCCAGATGGTTTTGGAATAAGTCCAGAGAAGAGAATCCTCCATCTCCCAGGACAACCTGTTCCAGTGCTCTGTCCCCCTCACAATAAAGAAGCGTTTCCTCATGTTTCTGTGTTTCATTCTGTGCCTATTGCCTCTTGTCTACTGGGCACCACCGAGAAGAGTCTGTCCCCATCCTCTTTGCACCTTCCCCTAAGGTATTTGTATGCACTGATATGATCCCGCCCCTGTCAGCCTTCTCCAGGCTGAACAGGCCCAGATCTCCCAGCCCGTCCTCCTAGACAGATGTTCCAGGCCTCAGATCACCTTTGTAGATCTCTTGTGGACTCTCCCCAGTGCCAACATGTCCCTCCTATGCTGGGGATCCCAGCACTGGACACAGCACTCCACATGTGGCTGGCCAGAACTGAGTAGAGGCAGGATCCTCTCCCCTGACCTGCTGGCAACACTCTTCCCAGGGCACCCCAGGTCACCACTGGCCTTCTTGGCCAAAAGGGCACATGGCAGCTCATGGTCAGCCTGTAGTCCATTGGGATCCACAGGTATTTCTCTGTAGACCTACTTTCCAGAGGGATGGCCACCAGCCTACAGATGCAAGGGTTCAACTCCTCCCACAGTGCGGGGAAACCTAGGATTTTTTTTTTAATTATTTCTTCTTTTTCTATCTCTTTTTTAATTGCTCCTAATACTTCAGTTGTCACCTGCCCCCATTTCTGAGGGATTCAACATAAACATGTGGTCAGTAGGCAGGGTAGACTCCAGCTGTTCTCAATCCATGTCCTGATGCAGAACTGAAAGTCCAAGCACAAGGCAGCAGAGCACCACAAGTCACACTGAAAGGGCAGGAGGACAAGGGCAGTTTAAAATAGCTCATTTCCCCCAGGAGTGGTTTTCCTCTGTGGCCGGCTGCTGCACTGCGCCTCTGTGCAAGCTGTACTCATTTGGTATGGGGTGTGTGTCTCCATACTCCGTATTTATCTCCTGCTCCTCTCTCTCTCCTCATCTATATTTCACCATGGTTTTCCTGGATTTTCCCTCTTTCTTCCATTCCTTGTTTCTTTATGTTCTGTGGCAGCAGAGGTGCTTCTCAGTGCCTGTGTGTCCTCGCTGGTCCCCAAGCTGTGGGTGCAGGTGTGGGCTCCCTCTCCTCCAGCAGGAATGTGTGCCGTGGCTCCCGGGTGAGCCGATGTGTCTCCCAGTGAGGATGCGGACTGCCAGGCACGCTGCATGGACTCCACATCCTCACAGGCCACAGTGTTTACTGCTGCAAAAGGAAGCAGCTTCCGTGTGAATCACTGTGACTCTTTGTTCTGAAGTAATTTTCCATTGAGCTAGGGGTTTATAGTCTAGCTGTGCTAATTGGGACATAACAGGAAAAAAAATCTAGTATATACAACGTTGAGAAATAGCCTCATAAAGTTTGTTTCTGCATTTGTGGAGGTCAGTCAAACATACAGTAGCAAAATAAAACATAACTGAACTTGCTCTGTACATGTTTTCCACTTTCTAGATTACAACAGACCTTGTGCTCACAAAAACAAAACTGACGCCTTGCAGCAAATGTCCTGCCACATGCTGGTCCTGCACAGATGGGTACATGATACCCTGAGCGTTCCCTAGATCCGCGCACGGGACGTTTTGCACTGGTTTAACTTCAAAACTATTAAAAACATTGAAACTGTGGTGTGATTAGGATTGGCTTGGGTAAACTCAGTCTAATCTGAAATACACTTGCCTCAGAAGCAGACAGGCTTTTAGGAATCACACCTTAAACTACGATATGAAGACTAGGTTTCAGCAAAGAGCAACAGGAGGGTCTTCTGAGCAACGGGGACTGCTGCTGCACGGAGAGCTCCTTGCCGCTGCAAGCACCGGTGTCTGGTAACCTCTTAGCTCAGAAAAAAACTCCGTGTTCCAGTATTGCATAAAAAGTCCGAGTAAGACTTCATTTAGGTTTAGTTGCAGAGAGTGGTACTGTGTAAAGGCACAGTATGGCCTGAGAATGTTTATATGAAAAATGTTGCTTTTTATGGGAGCAGTTCCAAACCTAATCCAAGGCAGTATGAAGTCTTCAGGATGAAGAGGGTTTCCTAGTTTTAATCATGATTGCATGAACGTATGAAGCACAAAGTGACCTGCTGTGCTGCCAGGGGAAACGTGTTGCTGCTCTTTGGGCAAGCTGCAAAGGGTCAGTGTGCTTCCTATCCGCAGATCTGCTTCTCTGCCCAGAGCATGGATGTGCCAACATCGCATTTGGGCATCTTGATTTCTGTAGAAATCAGGAATACTGAACGAGGGAAGCAGGAGACACGTGTCCGAGCACCTGCCACGTTTCCTCGGTCCCAGGGGAGCGCGGGCTGCGCTCTAGGGTTTGAGTGGGAGACGGAGCGAGGCAGCAGGAGGGAAGGAGGACGTGAAGACACCAGATATGGGCCAGAGACAGAGGGATGGGGCTTGAAGGGACAGAGATAGGGCAGGTGCCAGGAGCTCTGGCCCCCGCAGGAGGCAGATGCACCCCCACACCTTGGATGGATAAATGGGAGAAGAATCAGGCCTATTCCTTTGGAGGGCCCTTTTCCTATTAGCTAGATCCCTGAGTGCCAGGGAAAGTTGAGGTACTTCAGAAAAAGCAGCCTCCTATTTCAACATTATTTATGGTATAACAAAAAACAGACCAGGAGAGCAATATTAAGCAACTACCTATCTTAAAAGACACCACATAAAAAGGCCAACTGTCATATTTGCCCTCCTTTTCTTCTCACATCACTGTAGATTTAGTATAAATGCTGATTCTAGATGGGCTGCACCAGGTATATAATAATTTAAGAGAAAGGAGAGTTAGGAGCGATCTTTATGATCAACCACTTCGAGTACTTCATGTCCTTGATTACATTAATTTCCATACATTTCTATTTTATATATAAATAAACCAAGCCTGTTCCTGCTCGCTTCCTGCTACAGCAGTGGTGCTGAAGCCACAAAAATCCTTTGCATGGTGTGTTAGTGCTCATTCTTCTGGGAAACTTTGTGGGTTGCCTATTGTATACTAATAGTGCTTTGTTTTAAGCTTGCAGAGGTCGTTCCGGGATGCTTCCCCACAATGTTATTGTGGCTGTGTTCAACAAGCACTTTAAACCCAGAGCGTGCATCTGTAGCAAAAATGAAATATGAGCCTGTATGTCAAGCGCTATTGAAAATCACCATCTCCCTCCATGCTGGGGGAAGGGAATTTCTGCTATTATCAGCAGGAAACTTCTGCAAGCCTGAAATAATAGGAAGAATAATAGAAATCTAAGTCTGTTTTAGAAATGTAAATACTTTTCCATTCCTGTATGGACATCACTAAATAGTTTAGTTTCATAATTTCTTTTTAAAGTTCCAGAAATATTACTACATATTTCAGAGATGCTGGGAAGCAGTAGCAAAATACCACTTGCTCTGGTCTGATGGAAAATTCTGCCTGTTTACTTAAACTGTAAGGTTATTAATGTGAAAGCCACACTTTCCCAAGCAAGCCAGCTTGAATAGAACCCAGCTAAGAGCCATGATGATTTTAGTTTTATACCCCTTAAGACCTCCAGGAAACACTGTTCAGTGGTGTTTCTAAAGACAGTGTTTTATACAGATCCGCTGGGTGCATTACCCACGTCAGCACAGCCCAGGAGGACACTGGTCCTCATTCAAGCACTCATGCAGCAGCTGGCTTGGAAATCGCATGAGCCCTGGGTACCTCCTCGTCCTCTGTCTCCAAAGGGCAGACAACACTTTGCTCACTGTGATGCTCTCTAAGCCAAAGCTCCAGCATCCTCTCCTGCTCGTGGTTCACAGGAATCTCACCCGGTAATATGCAGGTGTATCCCTTTATCAGGTTTAGAGAGGAACACCAAATAGCTGTAGGATAAGTGTTGCTTTGCAGCGTTAAGACTCGATTTTATTATGTGTTAATCTAGGAAATTCTAGGACTGTTTCTAGACTAGTAATGGAAACAAAGAATACAAACATGAAGTTAATATTAATTTACATTTTGCAATGTTCTTGAGAAATCCTTGCAATCAAATAAATTTAGCTCTGAGAGGAGTGGTATTAGATGTGGCCTGAATTTGGTCTCAGTTACTTGCACAAAATTCCTTGTTTAAATAGTTTTGGTTCCTCTAGTTCCTGCAGTTTTCACATATGCTAAAACTTATTATAGTTAAGATAGCAGCTGCCAGCAAATTAATTTCTACAAATATACATATTTTCCTAATCAAGAGGCCTCACACACAGTGCTTCAAAGTTACCATCCAAAGATGAGTATCCTTTGCCTACTAGATAAATCAAAGCCTACCAATAATTGTATTTCAGCTCTACCATCTCTGCTCTTATTTTGAGATCAATGAGACCATTTGAGACAAACCAAAGTGCAGGAAGAATAGTCAGATAAAACAAACTTCACCCTATCACATCAGATATACTATAATTTATTTTTGCAATCCTTGAATCAGTCCAGGGCTCTAGATATTTTTTCTTCCAAATCCAGCATTCCATGGCAGGGTGCAGGCTTCCTGGTCTCAGATAAATCTTTGTTTCTCTGCTGCAGCAGCCACAAGGTCTAGCTGGCCTATTGGAGGCCTATTCCTCTCATCACCTGCTGCAATCCGTGCGTTATTATACCAGTCCCTTTGGAGCAATGAAGAGGAATTTGGGAATGAAGCATTCTTATAAACAGCTTGTGAGCAGACTCTGAGCAGAGTCCGACTGCCCCATGGGCCCCCTTTGAATCAAAGGGGCTGTTTCCACTGACAGCAGAGGAGTTCAATGATAACTCTGATCCAAAACAGCTGGCTTTGCTAGGCCAATATTTTCTCTGTGTTACAGGAGAGTTAAGTGAAAAGGAAGCTCCAGACAAACAGCAGGACTGTGATTTGTATTTACAGAACTTGCTAGGTAGAAAGGTTGAGCTAACTGAAGCTTTTACTTGATTTATCATTTCAGATACTTGGGCCTGCCCTTATACCCCATAGTCTGGGAGCCAAATTTAGATGGAAGTTGGCTTTATTGCCTTTCTCCTCTCTGGTTGAAGACAGACCTTAAAGTTCAAATTACATCACATTTTTCAAACATAATCCACCTCCATCTCTTGCCAACATGTCACAAGTTCCCAATATCTTGCCATTGTTTCCAAATTTTCTTAGCTTCATTTCATTCTGTCTTTCTCTGTTTCACTGCCATTGATCGTGCTCAGAGGCAGACACCACTTTTTCGGGGAGTACTGCAGTACTGCACCGGAATGAGCAGATGCTAGCATTTCTTGTTCTGTTGTTGGCTTGACTAGATGAGGCAAAAAACACTGCGTATTTTCCAACACATTTCTTTGGGATTTAAATTCCACAACTGAAGAAATTAATGTAAGACATTGCTACAAAGTCTTACACTTTCCAAAAAGCATTCTGCAAAGAGAGAGTATTGGATAGCAAGCTGCATTAAACTTAAGTGGAGGGTGTTCACTTCATTTCTGGATGAACTTTACAGCTGCTGTGTATTTTGGAGCATTTCTAAAATATACATTAGCAAGAGAGACTAATGGAATGCAGTCTGATTTATTGTATTGCGTTGTATTTTTTTCTCTAGGAGAGAGTTGTCTGTTACTTTGTTAAAAAAAACTCTTGTCTTTTACTCTGCAAGATCTACCAGTATATCTGGCACAAGGCATATTGGATGTCTTCTTTCTACTAATTCTCTTTATATCTTTACTGACAGGACAAGAATGAAGTAATAAGTTGGTTTTACCGTGGCAGTTATCATCAGAATCAAAGAGTGGTCACTAACATAATACATAGCAGGTGCTTGCATCCTGACTTTCCTTTTAATGGTATCCAAGAACACAGTTTCAAATTTGGATGCACTTCAGTTACAGAATAAACATGATTGTTCTCTGTACAGAACGAGAGGCCTGTCCCTTTCAGGAAACGCTTAGGATCTTAGAGGAAAAAGCTTTAAAATGATAATGAACAGAAGGACTGACTTCAAAATGTTTTTGAACAGGTGTAGGGAATAACTATCAGACATCTTTGAATTCGTGTGCTTACTTAGTGCAAAACACAGATTTTTTTTCTTCAGTTTCAAGTTGAATAAAATTCTCAGTAAAGTCAACTAATGAGCACTGCAGAGTCAGCTACAAAAAAGCAAAAGTAAATATTATTTCTTCCTGTCCAGGTCAGAGTACTTTACTTGTAAGATAAGCTTCTTAGGACCTTCATTTTTATTCATAAAATTCCCCAAGGCATATCCTAGCGAGCACAATTTCAGCTATTTAATTCAGAGGGAAACGTCGTGCATAGCTTCGAGCTGATATACATTTCCCTCGCTGGCTTCCTGCAATCCTCTACACTCCTTAGCAGCTCGTACGTGTTATAGCACATCCCAACCTTGGTCTGTTAATCACACAGACAGCAAGGAAGAACACTAGGACCTATCTGAAATGTGAATAATTTATCACAAATTCCAAGCACTCTCTGAATCAATGCTACCCAGCAAATCAATTTGCTACTGAATTTGCTCTCTGAATCAATTTGCTACACAGCAAAGCACTCAAGTGTATATTCAGCAGGAAGATTTTGCTAAACTGTGATTTATTTTGCTCAATTAAAGCCTGAAGTCCTTTCCTGGAGAAGTAGCGGTAACATGGAGTTCAAGTGTCAGATCTGGCTGGCTCTAAACATGTGCCTGGCATCACTTCCAGATTTTCTGGGTTTTAAATGAAATTCTTAGAGCACTGCCAGGGCACCGCAACATGTCACAGCTGGAACAAGTCCAAGAGCAATTTGGCTTTAAGCATAACAAAGGCAGGAAGAGGGAGCATAGGCACCACGTATTCCCAAGATGCCAAAACATGCTTCCAAAGATGGGCTGCCAAAGAGCAGGGGAGAGACCATGGAGAAGTGACCTTCCAGGGCAAAGTTAAAGGCAGGTTACTTGCAACAGGAGCTAAAACCCTTCCTTTTAAAATATAAATCATTAGCCTGCATTTCATGTAGTTATTTTTGTAGCTGTGTTTGTAGGCTGCATTTGTGTTTTGTGTTGCAAGACTGAGCTATTCCCTTTTTGCATGCCTGGTATGCAGATGGAATCTATTTCATTGCTTTTGCTGATTAGATAACAAAACAACCTTTAATGAAAATTACAAAGCTAAAGGCTATTTATAAGAGCTGCTTGAAATCTTTCCAGTGCATATTTTAACAGGATTTCATCTAAGATCTACTTTCATAAGATATTGAGAAGTTATCTAATTCTTCAAAAGGATCAAATGTGCAAATATCCTAGAAAAAATTCATTAAAGATCATAGAAGAATATCTGGTTGCTCTTTTTTTCCACTCTTTCCAACTTCATTTCCCTCCTTGTCCTGATCTACTGGAAAATATGTTTAAAATGTTAAACAATATAATAACTGTTTATTATTAAATGTGAATAAGTTATAAAGTTAAAGTTAAAGTAAATAAGTTAAAAAATAATCTCTGACTTGTAGCTGACACAAATGAGTGAAAATTGTTCTTCCAACTAAAGTTTTCTCTCCTTCCTCTCAAATGAAAGAAATTATTAAAAATCAAATTAGCTTTTTGTCCTCAAAACAGAAGACCTAAGACAGTGTAAAAGTCTTTAAATTTTCTTTGAATAATTAATAAATCTTGAGCAAAAATCATATCTTCCTTCAACAAGAAATTCAGAAACAAAAAGAAACCCCTGGTCTTGGCCACATCAACTCTTTACTTTAATTTGCAGACTCACTAAAACTGAAGTGGGGAGAAAGCTCTTTATGGCAACTTTGCTTTCCAAAGGAGAAGATGCAGAGCCCGTAACCACATTGTTAAACCCAAGTGGCTGTCTGGATTCCCACCTCAGCCTGTTGGCCCATATTGAATAAGCAAAGCAGCCACAATTAGATCTAGATAAATTATGCCATGTTAGCAAAATCTAATGCAGGTGCAAGAAAATAGCTGATCGTATATTCCCCTTTCTTCCCACTAACTTCCCACTATGAAGAGTAACTTCAGACAACGTGTTGCAAGCCGTTCTTTAAGAGCTGGTTGCACTAAACTCAACTGCATTTGACACCATGGCACCCAGGCAATATTGGTGCCCTCAAGGGAATGGGAACCCAGAGGCAGAGTGCTGTGTTGGCAAAGCTCCTGCCAGGAACATGGGGCTCTCTCGCTCATACTCCTCAGGCACAGATGATGGCAATGATGGATGCTAGAGCCTCTGGCTCCTGTTTCTTTATATACCAAATACAAGATGTTATATATGTAACTTGGGAATTAAATGAGGGCCAGCTTAGATGCTAGTGAAACCAGTCATTTTCTTACACTGCTTTAGTGGACAGTAGCAGAAAATATATAAATTTTGCAAAATAGGAGCGTCTCAATACCATTAAATTCCAGACCCTCCCGGTCATCAACCGTTCCGGGAAGTACGGGTGTCACCGTGAACTCATGATGCAGAGCTGGTGTGTTACAGGCATTTTTCAAAAAAAGGAAGTGTATGGTCCAACATCCCAGCGCAGATGATGTGTCTGAGAAATTTCCATAGTATAATCACTTACATGTGTGAGTAATGGTTCATCTATATCATTTCACCAAATTTTCCTCTGAGTTACTGATAAATTACATTATGCTAATTGCCAAATAGCTTGTAAACATTTTATTCATTATGTTTTGAAAGATCAACAACCTCCAACTTCTCTTTCCGGGTGGGTGTCTCCTCTCTGTGGAAATTACTATGGGAAACTTTTCTGCAGAGATTGAAAGGGCTTCAATTTATAAATGTTTGAAATGCTAGTAACAAATCCTCGTCACAATAGGGACATCTCTCCTCTGCAATGCCTTTGATAGGCTGTGACAAGAGTACTGAATTGCTACATTGGCAGCATCCAAGCACTGACTTGCTGCAGTGCCACAGCATAACAAAATCTCTGTGATAGTGTTTGCTTTTGCTGTGGGCAACATGTTTTACCTGACCCAGCTTTTAAAAAGGAAAACATCATATGATGCTCTATGAATTCATAACAACTGGATGTCTTTGAATTTAACTAAATTATGTAGTTGAACAGTTCAATTAGAACATATTTTGTCATCCCAACTGCTAGTCCAAACCATTTAAAATATGCGAATGACAGATGATAATATTTAGTTGAAGTTTTTTTTCACATAAACTATTTTGAGAGAAAAACTAACACATGGTAAACAGAAACAATCAACAATCACATTTGTCTTCAAATCATATAGGCTAATATAGACAAAATAAGTACCATGCTTTCTGGCAAGATTTGCAGGAGCTTAAAATGCTAAGAGTTTAGTGTGTGTAAATCTTGGGTCAGATTTAATTAAAATTTGCTTATGCCACAAGCCTACAGCACCTTGTGGTATAGAAACAAATGAGGAGTCTAGTTGGGGCAGCTTTGCTGTTTTAGTATGTTTTTTGGGCAGAACCAAACTTATTGCTGTTCTTGAAAATAATTCCTTTCCAAGCACATCTGAAAAATATCAACCTCATCCTATGAGCAGAAGTAAGGCATCACCCCCACACAAGCTCTGGAGACATGCATAGCCACGGCTGTGGTGTGCGTCACAGACATTCAAGATTACACAAAATTCAAGAGAACTCAGGACTCTTGAATATAAACTGCACTGTTAATGGTGTGAAATATTCAAAATTTAGTTGTATCGCAAGAACAGGAGCTTTCAAAGAACATCGAATTATGCTTGTTCCTCTATCTAGAATTGTTTTTGTTGTTACATTGTAAATATATTCTGACTAGGATTAGCATGATCCTCTCCTGAGGTGGCCTGTTGTTGCAAACAAGATGTTTCTCGCTGCATCAACTAAAGTACAGAATATAGGCCAAGTGCTTCAGAAGCAAATTCATAATTAAATACTTGGCACTGGGAATTGCCACAGTAAAATATTAAATACAGTCAGGCCAAAATAATAGTTACTTTAAGGGTTCCATTGTGTCACCAATCAAATGCAGATGTCCCGATTAATGTTATGCAAACTCAATATTTTGCCTGGAGAACAGCTAGGATCACAAAAGGAAATGCCCCCCAGGAAAGAGAGGATAATCAGGGTAAAAAGACTCAAAATCTCCCGAGGAAACATGATAAACGTCAATTGAAATATATTACTTTAGTATTTTCTAACAGAATCTTTTATTAAAAAAAGACTTGAGACTCTAAAAGAGCTTGGCAAAGGCAGCTTAGCTAATACGACACACAAAGTAGAGAGGTGGCACAACACACATTCTACATACTTTTTAACTTGTGTGACATACAAATCATAACTGGCTTATTTTTTTCCAAAGTCTAATAAATATATAAGATGTAACCTCCATTATGAAATCTTACTTGATCTTTGCCAAATTCTGTACATGCTACTTAATAAGCTTAACTGAGAGCATGGCATCAAAGGCAAACTTCTTCCCTCAGGACAAGTTGAGCAGCAAACGATCCTCTTGCCTAGCTTCTAATGCCTGCAATAAATACACCTGCAGTTGAACAAATAATCCTGGACTCTTTCTTAACGCTTTTGAAGAGGAACACATTTAAGATGCAACTCACCTTAGGAAATAGGTAAATCAAAGCATAAATTATCTCTTTCTAATCATCTATTGCAACAGTGGCAATTAGAATCATTAGTTCAAACAATGCATAAGGTAAGATGACTTCTATCCCCTGTGACTCTACTGATGACTTATGTCAAGTCATGAAAGATCAGATCCTAAATTATGAAGCCCTAAGTATCCATTAACGAATTTGACTTCTCTTCCAGAAAATGTTTCCTAGACACCGTGACTTGATATCAGTAGGTGCTTGTTTTTCTGCTGGCTAGCATATGCATGAAGAGCAGCCAATAATCAGAAGAAACATAGCTCTATTGCCAAATCTACCTTTCCTGACAATCAGGAGGAACCCACTGAAACCATCTGAAATTTCTATTAGGAGTAATGGAACCAGCACCTTCAACATCAGTCTTTAGACAACTCCTCAGTTTATTTATCTTATTAAAAAGAAATCAAGTTCTGATCTTTTGTCTCTTAAAGCCATGAAGTCATAGCCTCACTTCATGTTGGAAGAGTGTACTATTGGCCTGATTACAGTATGTAATCTGTCCACAAAGCAGTAACTCCAAGTGATCCGCCTTTCTTCTTAAGTATAGCGCTAAAAGTATGACCCGTATTTGGTAACATCAGAAAAGAATACTTCAGAACATGGGTGCGAGGGTAGCTAAACCCAGACGCTCAGCCCAAAGTGACAGGGAGCAGCACAAGCTGCTGTCACCCAGCGGATGGGGTGTTGCAGCTGAGCTGTGTGAGGAGACAGAGATCTGCGATTTAGAGGCTGGGCTAGCTAGCGTGATCCAGCACTCTCGTAGCAGGCACCGAGGGGCCCTGCTTGGGCTGAAATGGGGACAGGGAGGCTCATGAGTGCCCTCACATGAGGGTCCAGACACAAAGTGCCTGAAATACTGGGGCAGCAAGGTGGGAAGAGCTCGCTGTGTTCACATGGCCATTGATTTTACTACAATTGTTACTACTAGTTCTAATGAAATGTAATTATGTCAATTTGGTTTCAGCAACTTCTCATGCATTAATTTAAGTAGCTTTGGAAAGCAGCAAGGCCTTATTGTATTTGGGTAGGAAAAAAATAAAAAAACTTCTTCCATCCATTCTTCGCTCTGAAGAAAGTGAATAAGCTTCTTGCTACTGCTGGTAAGTGAAGTATTTCACTTTAAAGCTTTTCCAACTCATAATTTACCATTAAAGAAACTTGTGTGTTTCTGTTATCTCTAGTACTAAATTATGAGATGATGATACTTTATATTTTGAAGTTCTGTGCAAGGGGCTGCCAAATCCAGTAGCTCAGCAGATGTGAGACTGCTACAGCTTCATGGCCCCAGGTCCCACCAGGGGCAAAGCTGAGCATCTATTCCAGCGAGGCACGCAAAGCAAGCACATGTATACAACACCTATGTACGTATACACACAGCCCTACAGGTCAGCAGAGACAGGAACACTCAGCACCCTGCAACACAAACAGCACCGATGGCCATGTCCCTCTTTGGTTGATCAGGATGAAGAACCGTTAGTAGGAAATACATACAGATATACACATTTATGTTCCTTCCCCATGCCATAATGAGTCCATTCCTGCAGACAGTGACCCCAGTCTGTATGGCGATGCCCATGTGCCAGATGTCTCCAGCCCTGGGGCTGATGGGCCCCCAGTGACAATCCTGGCACAGGCCAGGGCTTGTGTCTCTGCTGGGTTGTCACATTTCCCCCGACTGCTCTCCTGCCTCCACATACCTTCCTTTCCTCATATCACCTACCAATTTTTAAAATGGCTATGATGGCAAATTATATTTTTATACAGGAAAACATGAAGCTTCCAAAATGAAAACGCTACACTGCAAAACCTAACCCTTCATTATCAACATTTTTATTGCCCCTGACTTCAGTGAACCACAATTTTGACTTAGCCAGAAAAATGAAGATATGCTATTGTACTTTTACTTGCCTATCTTCTAAGTAAATAATATTTTCATTTTAATTACCTCTTTTAAATGTCTTCAAAATTTACAGACATTAGAATTTGCAACTCTGAGTCTGCAGACGTAGAAGGATGTTCTTCCTCTTTCTGAAGGCGAACTTTTGGTCTGTGAAACTGAGATGATACGATGTGACTCGGATGGCTAGTGTTCAATCATAAATATCAAAAGCTTGTATAGACTATTCAAAATGAGACACTCATGTGTCTCCACACACTGTATTAGTGAAACAAAAGCAAGTGATGAACAGATAGCTGAAATCACTTTTTGTGTGTGTTTGAGCTGCGAGCAGAAAGAGCGCTAGAGGCATAATCATGTGAATTTCTTCAAATGTGTAATTACTTCACCAGTTCTAATCACAGCTGAGTGAACTGAACACAGAGTGTGATTATCTCTACAACTGTCCAATATTATGTGTTACTATAGCAAATGAATTAGCTACTGAAGCCTGTCACAAGAGATATAACAAATGGGGCGATGCTATCAGTCAGTGGCTGTGCCACTGGGCTGGCTGGCTGCCACTGCCTCGCCTTGAATGTAAACCCAAATTCCTCTTTTGCTGTTTCGCATAATAATAAAACCAATCTATTTACAAACATGAACAATGCCTTTAGAGATGTACATGCACACATAGGACAAAATTTCTTCAGGAAGAAGAAGAAAATCAGTAAATCAGAAATCCCCTGCTTGCTATATTTCTCAAGCAGAGCAAGTTCCTCAGATGTGTATAAAGGAAGTAAAAATTATCTCAGTGAAGCTCACCTATCTGCTGTGCATACATCCCACCATGCTGCACTAGAAAGGAAATACCTAGGCTGCCGTTCAGTGTCCTCAACCAACAAGCAAAGAGTCTCCTGAAATGCTGCGACCTTGTTTTTCATTTCTTTCTTCCTTTTGCAAGCATTCCTGTAGTAAGGTGGCTCAGCTATGCTCAGCTGCAGGATCTCACAGCCAGCTGCGGGCAGTGATCAAGACACCTAGCAATTCACATTGCAAAAGCTAAAACAGAGAAGATTATAACTGTATGGACACACTGATGCTAATTTATTGGGTTCAGCCATTCCTCTCCTTAGAGAATCCACCATCTAGATTACACAGTCCAGCAGAAGAAATTCTAATAAAAGTCTTTAGTGTCTTCTTCATTCATTTTTAGAAACTGCTTCCTTAAAGGATTTTGAAGTTCATAAACTCGTTTTGGCCTCAGTAGTGGATCCCCAGTTAAACTCTTCAGGGCTATATCAGTTCAAACTATTCCCAATAACCATTATGCTCCTCTGGAGCTCATCTGGTGCCACAGGCTAGCTCTTTCTTTGTTGAGACTTAGAGTGTCCTAATGCCATGGCCAAGATTCTTTTACTGCTTTGTTCTTCTAATGAAAATAATCCTCTGCCATTGTCGCTTCTAATACTTTCTTCAGGGATTAGTAATATGCAAATACTAAGCTGAAGATTATTGTACTTCTATTTTTGCTGGCTGTTTCCCTGAGAAATGTATTCTATTTATGGCCCTTGTAGACACAGCCGGTTCTAATTTTCCTTTTCATGCAGAGCAGTTCAGGGAAGCCTGCCATATTCCTGTATGTAAACGTGATCATGCCAGACATTTCTTTTTTTTTTCTGAGAAACATCCCAGCCTATGGGTCCTTTTTGCTGCCCGGGGAGTCATTCCTTGTGTTCGCTTGCCAGATTGCCCTCAGCTTCCTCGTCAGATGTGTAAACCCGTCACTGGGGTCACAGCCAAGGACAACACAGAGAGGGAGACAATGCTCCTCAAGCCTAAGGCCTTGGTTTCCTCCCACTATTCTGGAATAGGAGTGTCCACAGATGGAGTTAATCAGGGGTAAGTCCCCATCCAGGCGAGGCCTTATGCCGAAGTGCCACTCCAAAGGATTCTGAGGCCTCTAGCCACATCCTAGGTCCCGCGTGCTCACCACAGACACTGAAACTTTATATTTCAACCTAAATCTGAGTGTTTAATCTCAACGGAGAAAGATCAAAAGGTCCAGACCCAGAGTTCTGCTATCAACATAAAGATCTTTTACAATTACTAATGCTGTAGTCGCTATACTTCACATACATATTTAAAAAGCCTTTGAACACTAACTAATTAATCTTCACAATACTACTATGAAAAAAAGGTTATCAAATATCTTGTAAAACTCAACATCTATGTCTAATCTTAATATGTGGATGTCAGGATATATAGGTGTTATATTTCTCTTTTTATGTGAGCTGGCAGAACCCTGTGGATTCTGTGGATTCTAAGTTGCTTTTTTTTCTTTTTTTTTTTTCTGTTTTTAATTGAGAGGAGGCAGGGAGAGAGATTGGGGAGATGATTCAATTTGATGACCCTCTGAATTCCTGTGGGAATCCGTGTTGAAAGGATACTTTTTTCTGCTTTCACATCTTCGGACAAAACTAAAGACAATGTTCTAAGTTCAGTTCCGAGTTACTGCTGCGTAAATTTGGAGTAGCTCCACCAAAACTATTGGCATTACTGTAGATTTATGTCGCTCTGAGATCAGAATTTGGACTGCAGGCTTTGCGGTCAGTGCTTGACTATGATACTTTGTAACTTGAGGGTTTTGTAACCATCTCTCCCAGAATTTTTTTCAGATAAACTAAAGAAGACGCTTCAGACAACGATACTTTCATTTCAAACAATCACATTTTAGTTAGTAGCTAAATGTAAATGTGAGTTTACGTATGCATACAAAATAAAACAAAAATAGTTATGGAAAAGAATCGACAAGTCTGAATATCTTTTGTTCGTTTTTTCACTAAAGAATGAACACATTTGCATGTGTTCAGTAAACATTGGGAGCTGAATTCTCCTGCAGGGGATTTAAATGAACCAGTCAAATGACATTCAGTAAAAAAATTGATAAATTTGCTGCTTCTGCTTGCTTGTGTCACTCAGCGGGGTTTGCACAGGAAAGCACTGGCTGCTGATGCTGGAGGTCCTTGAGGCTGTGTCACCCAAGGGCCTTGCTGGCTGCTCACAGACTCATCCTCCTCGCCCCGTCTGCCGTGCCTTGGTCCACAGTGCCTGTGCCCAGGCCATATCTCCTCTGCGGGATCTCCAGCTCAGCCAGACGCCTTCCCCCTGCAGCGGGCAGCACGGTGCTCCTCGCAGGAGCCGTCGCAGAGCAGCCCGGAGGCCGCCCCGTCGTCGCACAGGCAGGAGGAGGACGCTGGGGACACGGCCAGGTCTGTGCTGCCGCAGACAGTCCTCAGCAAAGCAGAGGAAGCAGCGGGTGTCCCTGGTTATAATGGGACTAATAATAGGATTATTGTGCTGTCCCAAGCAGGAGGGCAGCCGCACTGCAGGGGCAGTGTGTGGCAGGGCCACGTGGAGGAGCCGCGCAGGGACCCCGCTGAGCGCGCCGTGCGGCTTCGCTTTGGTGGTGTGCAGGTAGCAAGGGCGGCTCTCCATCCCGCTGCTCCTGAGAGACCCCTCGGCAGGCAGTGGTCTGGCTGGCCATCGCGGCTGGGCTGCTGCTGGGATCCTGGCAGCCTTTGGCTCTTGCAATTTTCTGAACCTGCCACACCAGCCCAGAGTTTATTTATAAAATTTCTCTCATATGCACACTCCACCCACCTCCTATGAGGCTATATTTAGACTTCCAGGCAGTTTGGATGGTTATTGGAAAACAGCAGTTACTGTCATTTTCATTTCCATTTTTTTTTAAAAAAAGGTCCACTGTGAGCAGAATTTTACTTCGTTTTATTCCTGTCAATAATCTGCAGACCTCAGTGTCATGTGTAGATTTTGCATTTT
Source organism: Crypturellus tataupa (assembly GCA_034781795.1). Taxonomy (NCBI): domain Eukaryota; kingdom Metazoa; phylum Chordata; class Aves; order Tinamiformes; family Tinamidae; genus Crypturellus; species Crypturellus tataupa. The sequence goes on from JAWLRI010000673.1 coordinate 7,301,186, forward strand.
TATCAAGGCACGAGCTGTTCAGCCTCGAGGGCTCGGTGGAAGTGTCCCCGAGCCCGCAGTCCATCCCCTGTGGTATTCTGCTATGCAACGAGGCACTACAAATAGATATAGCAGCAGCTGCATCGATCCTGGGAAAGGCTGGAGAACTTCACTAGCTGGGAAAACGTGCGAGTTCAACGGGAAATGCAGTGTCAGGTCCATACCACCTCCCACATCCCGGAGAGGGGCAGAGGTGCAATGTCTTGTAGGGAACACCCTGTCTCCGCACAGGAATCCCTTCTGCAACAGAGTGTCAAACGTTATCCAAGGGTCAGAGCAAACCTACCAGCAGATCCAGAACTGGGAGAAGGTCCTGTAGCCAGCCAAAGCTTGGATAACTTTTGTGTGTTCATACAGTTTAAATCAATTTGAATTATTTTCTTATTCTTCATATATTCAGGCATCCATGGATAATATGTTTGTGCCCTTACATATGCTCTTTTGTCCACAAAGTCTTATATTAATGTATACAGAGTGTATTTTCAACGTAATGCAGGCCTAAGTAGCTAATTTTTCAAACACTGTGCTGAAATTTACATCTTAAAGAACAAAGACCATTTCATGCAATGCAAGCTGAGCTCCTCTGGTGTCTTTTCTACATTATAGATGATATTTTGCTGCTTTACCAGGCTTAATCTCGTCAAAAAATGCTAATGTCTCTCCTATAGAAACATCTAGTTTCCACAAGCTTTTTAATCTGTCTGAGGTATTCCAGTATGACCCAGAGGTTTAATCACTTTGATGTGAGCTTTGTTTCCTTCCCGATTCCTTATTATTCCCTTGGGAAGTCTACACTTATTTCCAACATCTGTCACCTATTGACATATCTGTAGGGATGCTGTGTTTCCCCCTCACTTCCTTTTCTCCCATACTAGGCACTTACAGACCTCGTTCAGTCTCATCCCAAAGGTGCATGAAGGACAGTAGATATTCACAGAGAGGTGTGACTTGTAAGTAAGTGATTTCCTGCAAACGGTAACATGCCTTCAACACAAACCATTCCTTCTGCCATATTACCCCTCACATAACTTCGTGCATCTGATATACCTCTTACAAGCCTTTCTGAGCAGCCATTAGCACATTTGCTAGTATTTGCTCTCTCTGCGTCTCTAGTTCAAAGGCACATGGTGTGGTCCCAAGGAAAGGCAGGGGGACATAGGGCAGGCCAGAGATGAGCAACGTCGCTGCTGGGCTGGCTGGGGAGCAGCTCTGCTGCGGGGCTCGCGCTGCTCTGCGGGAACCTTGCCCCAACAGAGCTAGTGCAGCTTAACCTCCCCTTTCACCTTTTAACCTTCCTTTTTGCTGCTGTAACACCTACATCTAGCACCTATTATTGATATTTACTGCCCTGCACTCCTCTCATCCAACTCCCTCCTGGGAAACAATGCCTGTTTCTCTCTAAAGCTGCACTGGTGTGCATGTGTGTGGCCCTGGGTGAGTTTTGCAAGCGGGGCTCCCTCTAACACTTCATAAACCAGGGCTCATGTCCCAAGGCCTTGTCAGCAAGGTCCAAGGCTTGCCAGCTTCATGGTCCTTTTAAATAATCAGGGAGGAGAGGATTGCAAAACTTCATTGCTCAAATAATGTTGCAATCAGGTAATTGTGAGAGATGATGATCTAATCAAAACCTAACTAGTGCTCTGAAATATGCAAAGAAAATATAGTTAAATGAAAAAAATGCTAGTATGTAGATGCTACTAGTCAAACATTCTCCTTTATTGTGATAACACAAATACAAAAAACAAATGTGACAGACATCAGCCACAATGTGCTTCCACCACTAGCTCCAGGCTTCATGTTTGTGTGCATTCCCCTACAGACACTCAGAAACTTCTCCACAGTGACCTTTTCCTACAGGTTTTTTGAGTTTAACATTTTTCCTGCCATTTTTCTCCTGGTATTGCTCTTCCTGTTTTCTCTTGAAGCAATAAGTTATCTATTTACCGCTTCATATTATTTCCTCCCTGTTCACGTCTGTGCTTATTTTAGTTGCCTTTTCCTTCCTCTTTCTTGCTTTCTCTATCGATTAGCTACATACTCCTATGTCTTCCTTGCAGTCTTGCCCATGTTGGGAGCCTGTTGTTTCCCTAGCAAATGCTTGTAGCTATTTGGACTTTGTTATGTGTGATTCACCACAAATGTCTAGAAATCAAATCAGTTTCAGCTTCATGATCAGTGCCCTCATCTAATTATGACAGGCACAACATTGGCCTCTAGTTAAGACTTTTTTACCACCAGGAATAGGAAATCATTCCCACTAGGAATGCTTGGGTTGACCTAATGTCTTTTCTCGCATCCTTTTGTTCCTTGGCTCTACAAAAGAGCATACCTTTATGCTAAATACCACAGATTCTATAATAATTGAGCTACAGGCTAAACCTATGTGCTTGAAAAAAATGTTGAAGTTGTCTTCCTATTATACGGCTAAAAATATTGGTCCTGCAAACCCTAGTACTGTGAGAAAACACATGTGGTCCATTTTGCGTAGCAAGCAACAGTGTGGTTTTTATCTCAACTGTCTCCAGCAGGATTCAAAACCTGTAAACTACAGTAGTGTCTGTAACTTCCTGTAAAACATATTACTTTATTGGGAAAGATAGCCTTCTGAATAGGAAAAATACGGAGTTTTATCAAAATTGTTGAAGAACACTAGTCAAAAGGATATTGCTATCTATAAAAATAGAAACTGCAGGTGTCTTTTCTGTTGTACTACAGCAGGACTACGCTTGCAGTCCCTGCACCTTATAACTGCATAGAAGTAGCTGCAATGCAAGAAGAAAAACAGGATTAAATACAAAAATATAGGCTAAAACAGTAACTCCCTCCTTATGTGGGAGTATGAAAGGAGTATTATCCACTAAAATTTGATTCTAGCAAGATTTTTAATATTTTACTTGTCTGTTATCTTTTCTTCATTTTTATTGAGAATCAAGGGCCTGATCTAACTCTTCTACTTTGAGTCAAATTTCCAGTGAAATGACTTAAGTTTCCTACTTGATACTATTTCTGTTGCAGTCGCTTGGCTCTTACTCGTGCTCTAGCTGTCAGTTATCTTTAGTGGGGTTTGGAGCCCCCTCTAAGTGCAGATGCAGACACTTGCAGCAGGTAAGAATTAACTCAAGAGCTTTACAGAGTGCATTTAAGACATAATTGATCCCCAAATATCAGTATCCTATAGCTTGAATATGTTATATTGCTAATACTTCCACAACCTAATCTCCAAGTTTTGGGGGGTTTCTTCTTTAACTCCATCCTGGGAAACCTATGAGTGCAAGATAGTGACAAGGAGTGAAAGTGGATGTCTTTGCTTCCAGTCCTTTGTGGCTTGACCCAGATCTCCAAAGGGAACGAATGCATTCTGTTTAAGCATTGCCAAAGCCATCACCTTAGATTCAGAGCAGCCCTGAACTGTTACAAAAAGCAGCATGTGAAATTATTGCTCCAGATAAGGACTCAGTTACATTGTTAAAAATGCCCAAAGTACCCTCCTGCCATGGACCAATCTTTGTTCCTTCCGTCAGTTTGTCTAAAACATTAGACTTCAGAGCTGATCTCTCACATTCACTGCACTGAATGGAGCAGGCACTGTTAGTTGGTATTGTTTTAATGAATGGTTTAAAGACAAAGTTCAAATGTTTAATTTTATGCTCTTTATTGGTTTAAGCTGAACCTTATGCACTATTTTAATCTATATGGCATGTCTTCACTGGCATACTTTCAAACACAGCACTATGAAATAAACCCTTCTCAGGTGTTATCCAGGGTGTTTTAAAAGTCATTCATTCCCTTTTCTCAAAGCTTTGATCTGAACATGCATCTATACAATTGGGATGAATATTTATAAAATGTGTTTGATATATCTGCCAAGTCTCCTCTTTACAGAAACTTTGCTCCAGAGATCTTGTGAATGATATAAGCAAGTTTGAAGCTTTCTAAAGGTTGCTGTGTTATTTAGCCAATACTTGAGCAGCTCACAGAATCACAGAATGGTTGAGGCTGGAAGGCACCTCTAGAGATCATCTAGTCCAGCCCCCCTGCTCCAGCAGGGACACCCAGAGCATGTGGCACAGGGTGGCATCCAGGCGGG
>JAWLRI010000673.1:7305411-7330055 GCA_034781795.1 Crypturellus tataupa
GCAGGGGGGTTGGACTAGATGACCTCTAGAGGTCCCTTCCAACCTTAGGCATTCTATGATTCTATGATTCTATGCTTTCACCTCTCAGGGTTATGGTTTAATGCTGCATCTTAGCCACAATGCAGGAGTGACTTCAAGAGTCACGTTTCCTGCTAGCAATAACAGAAGAACAATAAGCAGACGGGTTGTTGTAACACAGGTACACACTGCTGCAGCTCTGACCCTTTTCCAGCTACACACACCCCAAATCCAACGAAAAAGTAACTGCTAAACCTGGTGTAGCTCTATGGGTTACTTTGCTTTCTTACTTCAGGAACTTTCAAAAGGGATAAAATTTGTACTGAGGCAAGTCAACACAGTAGAATAAAATAAGTGTAGGAAATGAATAGAAACATGACATGGGATGACAAAAGCTACCTTGAGGCATGTGGAGTTCCACCCAACACCTGCAGCTGTATAGAGATAGACAAAAGCACTGGGTGATTGTTTCTTTCTTCTCTGAGAGTATTAGTAAGATGCTCCTGAGCTTCCATAAGCTCCTGTTTCAGCCAGGTGTTCGTGAGCACTCAGGCAGCTATCTCAAAGCCATACATGCACGAGGGTAGCCAGATTAGCACTACAAAGCCACAGGTGAATGACCTCATCACAGTGGAGCTGAATGTCCTGAGAAACTGTGCAACTTGGGCAGCCAGAGGTGCAAATCATCAAGCTAAGTGTGGGCATGTGTAGCTGATGTGAAAGCTTATGCAGTATATATTAAGCTTTGATTTTAGACTATAAACCATATAACACAAATAGAGAACATTATTTATAAATCTGTAGGTAATATGATGTGAAAAGTATTTCCCTTTACCATCTTATTTCTCATTTTTAAATGTTTGAATCCTCAAAAACAGATGCTGTTTTTTTCTAATATTACATTAATCTCTTCTGGAGCAGCTAGATTCTGTTGTTTGGGCCCAGCTCACAGCTCTGTAGACTTTTCTGCTATGAAACAGCTACTATTACAAAAATGGCATTTAAGAGTGCTCCTTTCCTGCCTTCAGGAGTTTTGGAGTAGCCCTTCTTTTTCAATTTTAAGATGACCAAATAGTTCCCGTAATTTCTGATCTCCCTGCCAGTTTATTATTAGTGCAGTTGGCTACAAACCAGCTGACTGATGTCAGTCTCCTAATAAAGAATGACAGAACTAGACAAGGGTCCCATGAGAAACTGAAAGAGGAGGATCAAACATGATTGTAAAGAGACTACAAGTTCTCTGGCAAAAGTTTTACATGTTTTATACTAGTACTTATTCAACAGGTTTTCTTTCTTTCACCTTCCTGGGTGTGTGCATGTTACATTGTACTCTGATTTTTTTTAATATGTCATGTAATAGAGTACATGAATATTCTCATTCAATGTGAACATATAACACTTTATTTAATGACTTGTGAATATACCCCACAAGGTAAAGCGTACACCTGATCATTTGCTATACCGTCTTAGGTTTGCATCTCACTGTTATATAAATGAATTATAATTATGAAAAAGACACATTTTCTGAGGCTGCAACAGCAATTTTTCCACCTATTGTATGCACAGGAATGTGGTTGCACACACCCTAGAGATCTGGAGACATGTATAAAGCTTATGGATTCTGTCAGTTGCAGGACCAGTAACTGAGCATTAGGAGGAGAGCCTCCCGTGTCCTTTCCTCATCCCTTCGGGAGCTCTATTCTCAACTCAGCTGCATCTCATTTTGCAAGTAAGCATTTTTTTAAGCTTCCTGTTGTAGAATGGTCTTTGCAAAAATGAACAATTGCAAAACTGGATATCTGAATTACTTTAGACAGGAGTGAAAGATTGAAAACTAGTTTTCCTGGACTTTTAAGCACTAAGTTAAAAAAAAAAAATACCAGTATAAGGTTACTGTCTATTATAATGTCTAATTTTTAGTACTTTGCCATTCAGACTAGGTTCTTGGAGGAGTTTATGTGCCTAAGAGTAAGATTTTTTTGAAGCCATCAGTGCTAGAAACTGATTGCGATCTGACTGGTAGGAAGTGTAGTAGGGAGTTACTCGCTCTAGTCTGAGCCTCAGGGACATGTCACTGTTCTCCTTGCAGCCAGGAAAAGCTGCTGCATTGGCCATACTTATGTCTAAAATTCATTCGGAGAGCAAGCTGTACTTCATCTGAGCTGTTTCTGGGATCCAGTGCAACATAATCTTCAAATCACAAAAGGCATCTGGACTTCTGTATTCAAAGTGTTTTGAAGAAAATTTGAGTCTCATCTCATTTTCCATTGCCTGAACTGTATCTTTACTGTCATCTGTGCTGCTCTGCTGGTGATAAAAAGTTTCCAAGCTTCAGGCTCTATGAATATGTAAAGCATTCCAGCAAATTCAAATACCATCTTGCCTCAGTGCATATCTACAAAGGTGGTTTGCCAGCACATGAGGCACACCTAACCCATGAAAAATCCACTCTATTTCAGCAGATAATAAATGTGCTCTGGGAAAAGTTCAAACTTGATTCCTTAAAACCAGACCAATTTAACTAGACCTCCTTTAGGATATCACTTTCCAGGTTTCCACATGATATGAAACAGATTCACATTTGCAGAGGGCAAAAGCTTTGCTAGGAAGACCAATAGAGCCTCATGGTATCTTTTGTTCAAGCAAACCACCAAAACTTTCACAGGAAGGAGGGAAAAAAAGTATTGGTACAGCCAGTACTTGTAATTCTCTCCACTTCATCCCACCGCTCCCCAGGCTTTCCCATGCCTTTAAGAGCTTATCAAACAAACTGATGCTTTCAGGTGAGGCTACTCCATTTCTCCTTCTCCTGCTACCACATACACAGTATTCCTTCACCGTTGTGTTTCAAAATGCTTCTTACAAGACCTGAGCACTCTAAACACTGATTAAGTCACATATATGCTCCTCATTTACTCAGCATGACAGGAATACCTCTGCATTTCCTTGTTTTTCTTTCTCCTCTGCTCCCACTGACGGTTCTTTCCCCAATTCCAGGCTGCACTTCCACCTCCACAGAGTCTGTATACAACTTTGAACCACATTGATAGCCCATGACTTGCCCTCTAATACCTCATAGTTTGTCTAGAACACCTTGGCTTATATTTTTTTACTGCTCACAGTGAAGTATTGCTGAATTGAATTAAAAGGAAAATAGTTGTATTTAATCAGATAAATACATATGTGTAGATGTGTGCACACATGCACACACACACTATTTCTATGAGACATTCATGTGCCAAAAGGGCAAAGAGCAAGAGTAATGAACAACACCATTGTGCCAGAAGCAGGTCACAGGGGAGTGAGAAGCTTCCCATCTTATGAACAGTTACGCATGTTGGGTTAGGCATCTAAGCCAGGAAATCTTACCAAAGATGAGAAAAATCATGGAAGTTATGAAGAATTGGGGCTGAGGAGTTAGAGTTCTATTATAGTATCCATCATGAGTCAGATTCACAAGGCAGTCTTAGGTGCTTAACAGGCTTTCTAGATATTGGTGCTTGGATATCGGTACTCGGGTGTACTCGCAATATCTCTGTCATTGGCGGTGAGCTAACCCTACTGGCATCTCAACCACCCCTGGAGTCCCAAGGGTGCTCAGGGCCAACCGCAGAGGTGGCAGTACGGGAGGTGCAGACCCAGGGTTCCCCGTCTTTGTCATCTGCTCGTCCTGCTCTAGCAGGAATAGCCAGAACTTGCCTAACCCTCCCTTAGACGGCATCCAGGGAGCAGATGGGTGCCCATGTCCGGCAATAAAAGCACTCAGTTTGGAGATGGGAGATTTAGGAAGCCAAATTCCTCCCTTTTTCCCATAACAGATCTGGAGCAGATTTACAGCAACAGCTCCTCTTCTCTCAGAAGAGTTTCCTAATCACCAGCCTTATAGAACCAGTTGTTCTTAAATGGGATAAAGCCAGTGGGGTTCTTTAACTTTTAAAGAGATCTTTTCACTATTAAGAAGCTAATTTGGGGTAGGGGGAGGCATTTAATAACAGAATGGTACAAAGGGCTTGACTGAAAGCAATCAAGCCATACCATGGACATCCCCAGCAGATGCCATGTAGCTGCCCTGCATTGCACACACATCCCTTTTTAATGAGGCCTGACATATTATACAAACCTGCATTTATCTGCCTGTGCCATATCCCATCCTGCACCTGCTTACAGCTTTCCTTGAAGTTGAGTAACACTGTGATGAAACTGGCTGTTCAGCATTTATTGATTACCTGTTACCAGTCTGTTTTAGGATTGCGGGTAGCTGGGCATCACCAGTCAAGTTCACTCCTGGGTACCTCTGCCAACCTGTTGCGGCTGCTGCATTATGTGGTAATTTATCACACACTTCACACATTCCCAAGCACAACAAAGAATCAGGGTCATAACAAATACCGCAGATCATACCTGCTGCCAGCTGCTGAGCCTGGGATGGGATATTCCCCGGTTACCTACTTCTAACTCTAACAGCCATATATATGGCCTTTATACTCCTTGAATTGCTTTAGCCATGTGAAGAACATACAGAGTGAACCAGAGTTTGCCCTGCTGCTCTGTGCAAAGATGTTGTGATTAGGCTGCTCAGCTTTCGTGTTTGTTTCCAGAAAATCAAGACAGCACAAGAGAGCTACCACACTGGCATGTTATACATACAAGCATGGCTCTGCATCATTTATATGTCTTTTAAGACCCTCTTTGTAGGAGGAATCAGCTCAGCTATTTATTACTGGTGTTGATGAAGCACTAACTTAGTTAATCTTTTCTAGAAGAATTTGGATTTTTCATCTGAAATCCAGCATTTATATTTATCCTAGGTATAGCTCAACTAAACCTCCTTTCTAAGTTCTTTAATATTATTTATGAATTTATTGCATTAGAGAAGGGAAAGAACTAAATCTGTGCCACAAGCCCTGTGGAAGAATGGCCTGGAAAAGGGGAAACTTAGAGAAAACCTAGGGCCTAACAGAAGTTTTGGCATTACAGAAGCTTGCTTGGGGTGATACACATCCAGGATGGCTGGTATGTGCGGAATCTACCTCTCCACCAGTCCCTCAGCAACACAATCTGCCCTCCTAGCACACATTGATAAGAGTAAACGAAGAGTGGAGCAGAACGGAGACACCATGGTCAAACTTTGCTGGCTTCCCTGTAGAGGGGATAATCTGATGGTGCCGTGCAGAGGACGAGTGAATGGAGGGTGGAGCGGAGTGAAGACACTGTGGCCAAACTCTGTTGTACTCCCAGCCTGGTGGTGCCGTGCAGCTGATGAGCCACATACATAGTGTGATGTCTGGTGCTGGGCCAACAATGGTGGCAGATCAGTCCCTTCCAATAGGCTTTGCTCAAACTCTCCTCCTAATCTCATTATAATACCAATACACAACCCCATCCCACTGAGCACAACTCCTCACTGAGTATGCTCTCTAGATTTTTGATTAACTCAGGAGACCTTTTTAAATCAATAAATAATGAAAGTATGACTAGAGTCACTCAAGCTCCACCTAAATGTAAAAGAAAATATATAAAAAGCGAACTGGCCTCTCGCATTCACTACACTGAATGGAGCAGGCACTGATGGCAGATATTGTTTTAATGAATGGTTTAAAGACAAAGTTCAGGTGTTTAATTTTCTGCTCTTTATTGGTTTAAACTGAACCTTATGCAGTATTTTAAGCTATATGGCATGTCTTCATTGGCATACTTTCAAATACAGCACTATGAAATAAATCCTTCTCAGGTGTTATCCAGGGCTTTTTAAAATTCATTCATTCCCTTTTCTCAAAGCTTTGATCTGAACATAGATCTATATGATTGGGGTGAATATTTATAAAATGTGTTTGATATATCTGCCAAGTGTCCTCTTTATAGAAACTTTGCTCCAGAGATCTTGTGAATGATATGAGCAAATCTAAAGCTTTTTAAAGGTTGATGTGCTATTTAGCCAATACTTGAGCAGTTCACAAGTTCAGCATAACCAGAAGAAATGTATTTTAAGAAGACAACAAAACAACTTGAGTATTGCAGTGTGTTATCTTCTATATTAACATTCCAGATGGGAAACCACCTCTGGAAGAATTGTCAAGAATGGTGGTCTGCTCTCCAGGCATGACCTGCCCTCTCCTCACAGGAAGATGGGAACAGCTAATGTCCACTTTCACCTCCCACAGGATCCTACAGTTGTGTCCCTATTCCCAAAGCCAGTGGCACACAGGCACCTCTACTCCTCTGGAACAAGATGGCCATAAATGTCTGCAGCATGGGTTTCCTCATGAGATAGGTCTGCAATGCTCGCAAAGCAGCTGAAGAGAGCATGAGCACCTGCTATCACTGCCCAGGAGGCCGACTGCCCTGATCCCACAAGCTGCACCCCAAAATATCCCATATGAGTTGTGGAGTCAGAGGCATGTGCAGACAGTGCACATGTAGAGGGAGAACCATCCCAGAGGGCTTCTCAGGTGGGAAGTGCCATCAGGAAAGTGCTGGTTGCCACCAGCACTTTCCACCAACATGTTGGAACTGCCAAGTGCAGGAGCGTGACGTGGGAGCCCACAGATACAGCAATCCTGGCAGCCCACACAGGAAAATGGAACTTACCTTTAGGGGAAAAAAAAAAAGTGCTGAAAGGTTCTAGTGACTTGGAAAGAAAATGTAAAACTCATTTTTCCTGGATGAGAAGTGAGCAAATGGCATCAACAGCAGCTTGATCCAGTTTCCAATGAAGTCAATAGGAGTTTTGTTCTTCATTTCTTTATGACTGGACTGCATACATGGAATGAATCATTCTTATAAACATTGGTTGCATAGTTGTTGTTTTTCCAAATTTTGCTCTTCAAACACAGTTATACTAAATACTTTTAACAATCTGTGCTGTATCAGAGCCCAGCAAGGGGTGCAAGTTTTTTTTTTTCTTTTTAAATAAAGGAGGAAGTAGATAGTCTTCTTTAGCTATTGCCTCATTCACATCAAACAGCAAGGTTCCTACAGAAATAAATAAATTTTAAAAATTAATATGGAAGGACTATTTTTTTTCTCTTGGACACTTTGAAAGCACCTTATTATTTAAGCAGTTGGGCAATGTTCTTTTCCTGGTCTTTCCTCTCTCTCTTTTTTTCCCCCTCCATGTTTCCCTTTCATTCTTTAACCATACCTCAGCCCATGCAAAAATAAAAAAGAGAGAGAGAGCTGCCTATGGTGCAAAAAGGAAAATAAAAGGCCATTGGGCTGCTGAATGAAGGGAATTAGCAACAGAGAATTTCAACTGTTAATTACAACAGTTTGTAACCTGATACCTCCAGGCTGCGCAGCAAGGGGTCACATGGCACAACTCGGCAGGTTTCAATGAAAGAAACCTGTGACTGCTGCGAGCAGGAAATGTTGACACAATCAAGTTGCTAAGAAAAAAAAAGCCTACACGTTAGTCACTGTCCACACCAGATGCTTGCAGACTAGGTCGCAAAAATGTTATTCACACAACTACCCCGACTGCTTTTTTGGTCTTGAAAGACTCTGTGACAATCAGATGAAATGCTTGTCAGTGCATGGAATAAAATAACATTCCACAAATAAATTGAAAAGAAACATTTTGATCTTATGGTGTGGTTGCATCCTTTGAACAGAGAGAGGGTTTATCATAAGGAAGGAGGCACTGTGGGGAATTGCCAGAAGGGCAGATTGGACATGCGTACCCCTTCTCCCGTTACTATCTTTATTCTAGTTCTAACAGACTAAAATGCCCATGAAGGGCTTTGATCCAGTATTTAATGATTCTCTCATGACATAGAAAAGTCTGAACAGTGAGCTGCCTGTGAGACTATGTCAAGCACTGCGATAAAGAAAAAGTCACTCCTGGAAGCAGAAGTCATTGGGCGTATGGCAGGTTCAGTCACATGCAGTAGAAAGGACGAACTAGTTGGGCTCTGTAGTTGGGCGCTGAGGCGAGGGTAGGGAAGGGAGACCAAGGAGTGTGATGAACAGACTGAGGAGACAGACGTAAAAGAAGATGTGGGTTCGTACAGAGCGTTGGTGGCATGGAGGGTCCATGATGGCCAGACAGGTGGGGTCCCACTGCAGCCGGGGTGCTGGGCACTGCCAGCTGGGCCAGGACGCATGCAGGGTGGTGAGGATGGCTCCGTGCGCACCGTGACGCTGAGCCCGTGGCCCTGCCAGTGCATCCCATCTACAGGCTAAATCTCCTGTAGCCACAGTTGCTTTCAGAACAGATTTAATTCTGACTTGCATATTCCTCTATTTGCAGCAATACATTTTCCATAACGTCATGATTTCCCAAGACAGCCTATGGCTCAATACCATTGCATCATTCAAAACAAAGAATTCTAGCATTCTGAAATATTTCATAGAGAAAGCTTTGGGGAAGAGCATTATCACTCAGAATTAAGAAATCTAGGGGGAAAAAGGTAGGGCATATTTAGCCACTGATTTTTGATATTTGCATTTTTAGGTCTGGTAGCAAGAAGGAACAAATCTTCTATGGAGTTTTCACAGTAGAAATTGTGGGCCCTGAGGATGTGTGGAAATGGTCCTCTCACTAGAGCACTTCACCCAAAGACATGGAGTAAATCATTGCCAGAGGATTAGAAGCCAGGATTTCTAAAATCTTCGTGTCTGTATTTAGCAGGTCTTATTATTTATTTTCTCCCTTTTAGAACAATGCTTGCAGAGGATCCATGGATCTACACATTTTGCACATGATGCTAAACTTGTCAGAATAGCTGGGGTTTATTTTGAATGGGTATGTGAGGGGTTCACGTACCAATTAAATTTGAGTTGCTCCCTTCCACTCCTGCATACTGTTACACTGACAGCTCCCTTCTTAACTGATAGTATATGAGATTTCCTTTCTGTTTAAAAGGATAGAAATGAGTATGAAGAATGTAATAGAAGCTCATCTACTCCCGTGAAAGCAGGTGGTCCATCACTGATTTCTGTGTAGTGAAAAGGGAGCTTTTCACAACTGAGAGATCTCAAGCAGAAGTAACAGCAACAGTGCAATCATTATGCAACGTGATGCTGAGGGAGGAAATCCAGTCTGCCTCTCACATGTGAAAGCTAAAGGTCACATTCAAAATATTTTCAGGTTATTAATAAACTCAAGATTCTTATATCAGCTAGAAGCCCCAAATGTATGGAATATTCTACTTCAAATATGTTCATTAAAATACACATTTCTTACCATTACTAATGTAATACAGGTTTTCCAGTGTTTTGAGAAACATCCCTTCTGGAGTCCCTTATCTTTCTAATGAAACTGCAAATGGGTTTCTGTGGGGATGGGGTTAACATCTACTACTCTAAATGTCAGAAAACTACTGAATTATTGAATCTATTTTAAATTTCACTCAGAGAAACAAGCAGAAAAAAAAACACTACGAATCTGTTCTTGCTAAAAATAATTCTTGTTCATTTGGGATTTTAATGCTAAAAGATTTTCTCAAAAGCAGGTTGTGTTTTTTTTTCTGACATTTCATATTACTAAAATACTGCACATTTTTATTGTGGGAAAGACTCATTCTCTTTTACCTTTAAGCTACAACCTATCACTGTTACTCTTTCACCAACTGAATAGTGCACATTGTTTTCACCTGACATGGTCTAATTATCGCAATTAGAAATACAGTTTTTAAAAAGAAAGCAACTTGTCTTTCTTTGTATTTTTCCTCCTTTTATTTGACAAGTACATTTATTTCCCTTCCAGAGTAAGACTTTCAGGACAAGCACACAGCACCCATGACATAAGGCCCAGTATTAGAAGTACAGCAATACTTTAGGGACTCTTAAGATATTTGTGTTCAGGAAAAACAATAAAGAAATCAAGCAGAAGCCCTCCACAGTTTAATGGTCTAAAAAATTAAATTAATTCCATTCATTATGGAAAAGTTACTTAGACTGCATCTCCCCAGAGATTCTCGCCTCTTTACCAATTACTCTGGTAATTTCCTATGATATGGACACCTGTTCTATGGATACACAGTTCGGGCTACTCTCCTTATTTCATTTTGTGCACTAATTGGCAGACAGATGGTGGTTTATTACAAACCTTTTAGGAATTTGAACCTAAAGTGAGAAACCAAGTGTGCTTTTCTCAGTTGTCGGCAGTACAAACTGCCGACATACCATGTAAATACAGTATGGAACAGCTGTAACACTTTCCTCTAGTGTTACAGACATTTCCTTGCCTTACTGTTTAAGACAATGTAATAAATTCATCCAGGAACGGATTCTGGTGTCATTTCCTTTTGAAAAGGAGTGTCAATTTATCTAATAGAAGTGGAGAAATGTTGGAAAGCATCTCTGTGCAGGGCGGTAGGAGGGTGTCTGTGCTCTCAAGGCCCATGCTGTGCTGTCCATCCTCATTGCCCTGGAGACGTGCTGAGAGTACTGAGATGTGCCAGCCTGTTCTTCTGTCCTTGCCCAAGGGGATGAGGTTGGCAGGATCTCTTACATTGATTGCTACCTTTCCCTCTGCACCTTATCTTCTCATCAGGGTACTTCTTGACTTTTGACTTCTTGACTCACTCCTTGAGTCCAAAAATTCTTGAACCTTAAAACTCTTTAAGCCCATTTTTATTTAAGCTGTTGGAGCAACAAAGCATATTTAAGACAGACATCCAGGTTTAATTTCAAGACTTCCAAATAACAAAAGCATGATGATATTCCCAAACATATTTTTGCAATAGCTAAACTGTGTACTCATAAATGTTTTCTGTTATTTCAATTCAAAATATTAGAGTTCTTTCTGCCTATTTTTTGTAGAAAGTAACCTGCACTCAGAAATCTTTGTTCCATTATTTTAACCTTCTGAGTCATAATCAGGTCATCTCTGGGCTATACTTTTGTAGTGCAAAATAGTTATGCCTTATTAGTCTTATCATAAGAGAGGGACATTTGGTGTCTGCAAATATTCCCCCTCTCCACATCACTCTATTTTAGCATCCTTTTCTACTTTATCTACTTTTTCAAACACAGACATCAGCACTGAACAAAATCTGTTGTTTTTTGCTCCCATTAATACAGAACCAAGATGATACTTCTTCCTTAGGCCATGTTGACATTCTCTGCTTACAGGGCAAAGGATTATTATCCTCTGCTTTGATTTAAAGCACGGCACTGCAGACCAGGTTGAGCTGGATTTCCACTGTCATCTGTAGTTCTGTTCAGCATCACTGCTTTCTAGGAGACAAACCCCACTTCAAGTTTTTTTCCCTCAGATACAGTTGTGTCCTGGAATGAACCTGGTTGTAGTTTTTTCAGAAGTCCAGTCTCATGTTAATACAGAGGAAGAGCAAAGGGAAAAGTGGTATATATAAGATATAAAAGATATAAAACATCATTTTACCAGATTGTTTCCATGTGGCTGTTATACACATTTCAGTCTTTCAACACATGCAACACTGAAAACTTCCTTGCATTCTAAACTATTCTTCCTTCAAAGTCTGGTTTTCTAGCGGAACGAACCCCTGTGCAACTATGCCATCTCCCTGCCTGCCTCTCCACTCCCATTTCAGCTCAACAGCCAACTTCAACCCACTTTGAAAGAGGTGTGAAGGTCTCAGAGACACTAAGTTCCTACAAGTTCATTGAAAATTGGTAGCTGAATAGAGGAGAGAAGCCTGATTTAGCATCTCCTGCTGAATGAAAGACAGGTCAAGCTCAGCATCGTCTCTGCTTGAGGAGGCAGCAGCTGTGCTGCAGCAGCCACAGCACATGCTGCAGATCTGCTGTATATTTGCTACATGTGAAAGAGATGAAGGTGAACTTCTGGACGGGCAGAGCTAAGGCCTGTAAAACACAAGCTCTTGGGAAACTAGACTTCATTCACCCCGCTGCTCAACATCTTTGCTTGATTTCTTTTGAAGAAATGACTGTGCTTTTCAGGAGATTGAAGCCAAGGAAAGGAGATTCGTGGATGACTTTCAGGCACAGCGCCAGGTCATCGGTGCTTTTAGTTAGATATTATACAACCATCAGGAATGTCAGCATAGTAGGGAAATTAAAATCTCAGTGCAATCCCACAAAACTCAAAGTGATGAAGAGGTAGCAGTATTATACACATGCCATCTTGTGCCTTCTTGTCCCAGTGCATGGTGCTAGCACAGGTAAGAGGCAGTTGCACATGAGAAATTTGAACTGCTAAATTTCATATCATCTTCATACCATACCATCATTTCATACCATCTTCATTATATTTTTTTACTTTGTTCTTTTAATCTATTTGTGGCTTAGGCAGATGCAGCTATTTGTATCACTTTCAGATTAATACAGAAACAGGTTTTGGGTGCTCTGACCTCAAGACTATGACAGTAGATCACAAGGGCTTTTAAAGTGAAATTCAGCAGCTTTTTATTATTATTTCTACATGCATAAAGGCAGTCCCTAATGAAAGTTAGTTTTGTAACAAGTTCAGGCACTGTATTCTGAAGGCTGTGTCCTGCATTAAAAAAAGAAAAAAAAAAGAAAAGCCAAAATATCTTTTTATAGAGTGGTTCCAAGACAGCTCAAAACCAGCCTGGATTATAAGAAACACTGTTATTTTGTTTTGTACACATCTAAGAAAGAGAATCTGCTGTGGTGGAGTCACATTTGCTGCCAGCTGAGCTGTTTTATCAGATGTTACAGGAACATTAGGAGCTGGAGCAGCAATGGGAAAACAGTTTGTCAAGACAGAAGCAGGCAGAGATGAATCTAACTCATTAAAACTCGAAAACAAAGCAGCATTGTAGAAGAGGCAATGGGGAAAACATGTCTGTCAAGTAACTGCTGTGTGACAATAAAATGTCAGAAAAGTAGCTTTGTCTTAGACTGCAAAGAAATACACGATATGATTTCTGGGGGACTGTTTTTCTAAAAACAAACAAAAACAAAACAAAATACTAAAAGTTGCAAAACAATGGGGAGAAAACCCTGTATTATTGACATCTAGGGACAGTTCTCTGGAGAAAGAAAATATATATATTGTCCTTGTCAAAGAGGAGTTGAATGTTCATATAACATCACACTGTCCATCAGTGGCTTTATACAAAATAAAATCAAAAACAAAATTGCAAGCCAGTGAGTCAGAGGCACAGGCTTATCCATACAGTACCAAGGAGCATTAGATATCTTAAAAAGTCTTTCCTGAGTAGCTAGTGAGTACTGCCAGGAGCCACCTGAGCTGCCCAGTAGGAAAGGGCCAGACTTGCTTTGCCCAAGGGGGCTGTTTCCTGGTGTCCGGCTCCACTCGGTGCATTCCCAGCCCTGGGAGAGCTCTCCCCTCGCTCTTCCTCCGGTAATGGCTAAACTTGTCTGTTTGCCCCAGAAAACCCAGAAGGTTCTAGGACAGGGGAACCCCCTTTCTCTTGCTCTTTATACCCAGTAGTGGAAAGGGCAGAGCACTCACCCACAAAGCAGGAGATTAAATTCAAATTCCTCTGGGGTCTCATTTATCACAGTGTTGATCCTGCTTCTCTGGAGAGCCCCCTAATTGATGATTTAGTGTTTTTTTTCTTGCATGTGTGATTTGTCAAGAACACCTATGGTTCCCAGCTCTGCGCTCTCTCCAGGGGCTAGGGATATCTGTCTCCGAGAGAGGAAAAAGTTTTGAATCTGGATATCTTAAATATTATATGAATGCCTCAACCACTGAACGTGGTTGCTACCACCCCTGCCTGACACCAGCAATTCAGTAAAATGAGGAAAACTTCAGATGGTTTCTACCCTGCATTGCCACTGCCCAGGTCCTTCCCTAGCTAGGCTGGAAGGAAAACCTTGGAGCAGAGAAGTCCATTGCAACCACCCAAGCTACAGGTGTTCTGTGTAATAGCGTGTGCTTCAGATATATGCAGTAGTTTCAAAGGACGCAGGAATCCTGTGTGCCTGTCCTGAAAGTTGGAGAAGCTCCACCATTTCCTGCATCTGGGGAGTCTTCACAGGCTGCAGCCACTTCACTCCTAGTCACATGCTGCTATGGGAGCTATTAGTCACCTGTGACTCGTGACTCACAGGGGACAAAAAGCTAGGCTCAGTGGAGTAAAGTAATTTGTAAACATAAACATCCCTTAAAAAGAAAACAACAACTTCCATTCCTCTGTGGAAACTATAAACATGAAAATAAAATAGTTGCAGGGGATACTCACTGGATCCACCTTTGGTATTTCTGAAGTTGGTGCTGTCAGTGTAGCCAGTGGGATGATTTCCATAGAGCATCCAAAGCATATTTCCAACTACAGATGCTTTCTAGAGAAAGACTCTCATCACCACAGGAGTTTCTGCACAGACCACACAAACAGCTGGTTCCATCATTTTTTATATCTTTGATCTATGATATCAACAGCTAACAAAACAAAAAATCTAATTCTCATTTCATCAGAAAAAAAAAAGTGGGCAAAAGATAGGGCAAAACATTTTGCTACTTTGAACTATTTTAATGGCAAACAGTTAACTACATGTAATAGAGTTGTGTATTTTTTTTTCTTAGAGCACTAGAAGTTGGAGAAGGTGCCAACAAGCAGATGTGCTATTCCTTGAAATATCCTTACCAGTTATAAGAGCTTTGCAGAGACAGTTACGTAGTCTTCCAACCATTTGAAGCATTAGAAACTTCTTGTTCCAAAAAATCTATGTGTTGAAACTGCTTCTCATTGAAGTTTCCTGTAAGCAAAAGAAACATCTTGGTCACTTTATGAAGAGTGAGCAGCAAACTAAATTACAGTTTCCTAGTAGAAATAAATCTAACCATTCGGGGTGGTTTGAAGATACTGACAACAGTCACCACCAACAGTGATGCAAAAGGCCAGGGAGGTAAGGGGGCAAAGCTACTTGGGGCATGTCCCTACATCCACATTACATCGGTTGTAGCTCTAATGCTTAGGAGCCTATGAACTGTTTGAAACTAAAGTATTGCAATTTCTCCCAGCAGAGGCTCTGCTTTAGTCATATAGTCTCATCCT
This sequence comes from Crypturellus tataupa, assembly GCA_034781795.1. Taxonomy (NCBI): domain Eukaryota; kingdom Metazoa; phylum Chordata; class Aves; order Tinamiformes; family Tinamidae; genus Crypturellus; species Crypturellus tataupa. The sequence continues at coordinate 7,320,366 of JAWLRI010000673.1, forward strand.
GGGTTGGTGATAGGCCTTCTCCGAAATAAAAAAGAAAGAAATAAAATGTTAAAACAACAACAACAAAAAAGTAGAAGTTAAACCTTCCAAATCAGGAACTGGATATGTCTAGGTTTCTTGTCAAACTACTGCAATTTGGTCACAGCTGTCAGCTGCGGCTTTCCTAACAGTGTAGAAATAGGGACCCAGTGAGAGCAGCAGAAGCTGCGCCATGGGAGGCCCCGTGCTGCGAGCCTTGCCGGGGATGGAGATGTGATTACCTCAGCGTGGAGAAGAACCTCTCCCTGGTGTCTGAAGCAGGGCAGAGGCACTGAACAGAGAGCAGACTCTGCCCTTAGCTGCTGGAAGAGTCTGATACAACATGAAATGGCTGCTAGGGGACAACTGTGAGACAGGAACAGTAGGTGGCAGCTGTGCAGGGCAGTAGATGGGAACATGCAGGCCCGTTTCCTGCACTGTGGCACCAAGTGGGGAACCAGAAAAATGGCACTGGGTCAGCATGTTCTTAGCGGTAACTTGTGGAATCCTATCAGGGCAGGCTACGACTCGGATGTGCCCAGCAGTTACCACAGTGCTGGTGCCAGGGGCATGCACAGGGCACCCCTGGTTTTACAAGGCCAGATCCCACAGTGGGATCCCAAGGGCCACCAAGAAAATATCTCAGAGTCCCAGAAATTAGCACAATGGGGGAGTCTGATTGAGTCCAAGCTCTACAGCCAGGAACAAGATGAGATAGGGACAGACAATGGCCAAATCATCACACTGATGTCTGTGTTGAGCTGCTCCTACCCATGCACAGAACCCCAGACAGATAATGCAGTTTGACCAAGACACGCTACAAAGTAAGGAGTTGTTCCAATAGCACATTCATATCACTTCTGATTACTGCTACACCTACTCTAATCTTGTTGCCAGGGCTGCCCTTCACCAGTGTTCGCACAGCCATGTGTAAATGAAGACAGTCCTCAAGTTACTTTCATTTCTCTCAAGGAATGAGCTCAGATGAATCTTTATCTGCATTAAAAGTAGCTTAGTGCCTGAAATCACGTTGCCCTCTGATGCCTTACCTTACTTTACATGCCTTTCAGTGTTTGCAGCTAACCATATTTACCATTAATCATTAATTGTGAGTACAATAAGTCAAAACCTCTGGCACTCTGCTCCTTCCTGCACTTTGAGCAAGACACAAGGAACACTGCGGTCTGTTTTATGGCAATATTCATGCCAACAGTCTTTAACCTCTGAGATACACCCTGAGCAACTCAGCAAGACTGGCTGATGGCTTTATAAGGAAGAATTTCAGTGATCCAACCTGATGAATCCTCACAAATGCATTTTTTGAGAGTCAGGTGCCTTTGTCAGTCAACATTCATTATGTTCATGCCGTAGCAGATTTACTTCTACTAAATCTCCTGCCAGCTGCAGGGGGAGACAGAAGCAAAGCAAACTGAGTTTCTAAACCTTGCCACCTTCCCCAAGCACAGCTCTTCCTCTAATGGCAAGAAAACTTATCATCATTTGAACACGTGGACTTCTCAGCACAGGAGAGCTCACCAAGCAGTGCACAGTATCATAGCCTGTGTCCAGCATTTCATCTTGGTCTTTCAAACAAGGCAATGGTCTATTCCCAAATGATTCTCCCTGATAGAAAAAGGAAATTTCCATCTATCCCACAGAAGTTGTCTCTGCCCTGTCCTCCTGCCCTCCCTTGCCTCCCTAACTGACTCCTTCCCCAGCATCTCCTCATTCCTGAAACCATCTTTATTTCTCTGCTTTCCTGATTCCATCTTATTTATACTTTAGTTGAAATGTATACTCATGCATCCTCTAATTATTTGTAATTATCCCTGGAATTGTGGTATTTCACGCAGCAGTATGTTTTCATGTACCATGCATAAAAGCTGCTATGCAAAATAAAGTTGTACTGAGTAGTACCGAACCTCCGTTTGTGAACAAATCGCTCTCTAGATTATTAGCAGGTATAAAGCATTAAGACAGAAATAACCAAGAGGATGACTAAAAAAAAAAATGGAGAAATGAAAAGATAAGGGAGGCAATTCACCCTGGCAGCTCACCGTGGACTATGGATTTCACTATTTGTAATGAAAGAACACTTTGTTCTGGAGTTGCATTTGGGATACACAAGCTCTGACAGGAATTATTTAGTCTGAAGCAAGTGAAGATAAATTAACAGAGTTTCCATTGAATTTGCCAGGACAATTATTTTCAGTCTATTTAAAAAAAATCATGAAGTGTAAGTGTACTTCAACCTAACACCACAAGGACTGATTTGGAAAAAAAAAAAAAAAAAAACTAGTGCAAGCAGGATAAAGGCTTAGGACATGGAGGTAGATCCAGTGCTGAATTTGGCCCTGCAGGTCTTAGCAGCCCACTGCTAGATGCAAGTGGGTCTTATAAATATTTTAATACAAGGGAAAACATAGAAAGTTTATGACCATTTCTGTGCCATTTTCCTTCCTCTACCAAAAAAATCTTTTCCGAGTTGTATAAAGAGCAAATGTATGTTTGTTGAGTTGGGGCGAGAGGGGGAGACGCAACCAGACACTGCACGTAGCTGCTGCCGACCCAGACTTCGGCATGGGGGTCTTGACAGTAAAGATGGTGAGGCACGGCCTCACGTGCAGTGAAACCGCAGGAAAACTTGCTGAAGCAAACCCAAAGCAGCGCTGTGCGAGCATGTTCAAATGCATATATTTATCCTCCTGCTACACTCATAGAAGCATTGGGCAGTCAGGAGGACATGTGGTGAGATCTCCCTCCTGTTCTGCCCTGACCCATTATGTTAGAGGCACAATGGTAGGTATCACACAGCAGTGATGCCTGCACATCTGTAATTTAAAAAATAAATATCAGAAAACTGGACAGAACATTTTTATTGGCAATGGGAATCTGCTGTTTCTGTACTGCAGTAATTTATAGATAGTTTTTAAAGAAAACAAAAATATTGGTGTGCTGTTTATAAACAAAACGTTTTATTGTTTTAGGCTAGTTTTCAAGGCACTCTCACGCTGCAGTTTTGAACTCCATTTGGTAAGAAAAGGAATCCTTCAAAAACCCCATCTTTCTGAAATAAAACATACCTGCAAAGTTAAGCAAAACAATCAAAAATTCAAAACAGATCCTGACCATAAATTACGTTTGTTCCTGGAATCACGCTGAGAATATGTACAACAGGTCTACTTTCTTGGAGACTTTCCATATTGGTTGCTATTTGTGAAACCCAAAACAGGATTCATCTCACCTACTATCACCTATGTAAAAGTTGGATAGTCTGAGGGAGTCACCTCAGCTCCTGTGTGGTCACCAAAAAGAGATGGGCACCTCAGAAGAACTGCTCATTGCATATGTATAAATATCTGTGTAAGAACAAACTGAAGCATCCTCTACTAGGAACTACCTTTCTGTATTGGCAATAGGGAGACTTAGATTAAAATGGTCATATTATTTTAATGGGAATCCAAGACAGTATATTAAAATCCATCTTAAGTTATCAATTACATTTTTAGCTCTGTATTTCATAGGAAAATCAGTAACCACTGTTAAAACATACTTTTCCATACAGGGTTCTCACCAGAATGTTCCCACTGGACAGCAGGTATTTTGGTACAAATAATTATATCCCAGTAGCACCAACTGAGGGAGAAGGCTGAATGCTGGCATACTTTAAGTGAATTAGGCTATAGAGATTGTTTTTATTAAAAAAATGCAAACAAATAAAGAAAACCTCACACTTTAAAAACTGAGAACAGCACTCAAAATACAACTCTATGTCTGATTTACTTGAAATAAAAAAACTCTGAGCCAAAAGCATTTTGAAAACAGAAAAAGAGTTCAACCCATTATATTTGATTCAGAAAAATCCAGCATTAATCCTGTAGAATTGTCACTTTTACTGTTTTGTTTGTTTGTTTGTTTGTTTGTTTGTTTTTCATGTATGATTTCTTGTCCATAGGGCACAAATAGCTCCATTCAATTCGGGAGCTCTAATCATATTGCTGGTGTTTCTGACTCATTTAGGATTATTTCCCAAATCTACTTTTAGCACCCTCAGTACGAGAGCAGTACTATGCTCCATCTCCAGTGCACACTGAGCAGATAAACTTGACCTGTCTTGCTCGATGCTTGTTTATCAGAATCTCACTATGCACCCATTTTGCTTCCACATTTTCTATTCAATGTGGCAGGGCATCCTCAGTGGGGATTCTGTTACACCAGCAGGTTTCAGTATTGCAACTTTTTGGCACTAAATTGGCAGCATACATTTTGGTCTCATGGAGATTTCAAAGTATAGCATCTCTTTTGCTATTGACAGGAAGATCACAGGAGCAGGGAAACACAAGACAAGCCTCTCCAAGCATCAGGAAAGGGCTGGATTATATGTCTTTACTTGTCATTGCCGTGAGCCTTGCAGGAGGTGTGAAGGGATAAGATTCCTGCTCCAGCGAAAAGGCAACAGAGGCAGAATGCAGTGAATCCTCTGATGACAGCTAACCTTTGGAGGAAGCTACTTGCTTGGCACTAGAAGCAAATGTCCCAGGAAGGTGCAGGAAATGTAAATCTACCTGCACAAGGACGTGGGACTCACTCTGCTCTGGTTGGCAGCACCACCTCTCTAGTTGAGTTTCTAAAACCAGAGTTCCAAAGATTTTCTTTGGGAAAGCAGAGCAGAGCAAGATCTGCAACTCAGAAGCTCATCTGGGGTATTGGAACATCCCAGCCTTTTACTATGATGGTGCCGGGTGAGTTCAAGCCTGCTCACACTGGCATCAGGGAAAAATGGTAATGATAGGTAAATAAAAACTGTGTATTACAGTGTTCAAATACATTTTAGTGTGAGGATATAAAGGGTTCACATCTTTAGTCACTAGTACTCCACTAACTCCATCAGCTGAAAATGTGACCTGAATATTTTATGCTGACACTGTACTCTTCCCTGGAAATGGGCAAAATGCACCACAACTAAGGCTGACCGTGGAATCATAGAATCATAGAATGCCTAAGGTTGGAAAGGACCTCTAGAGGTCATCTAGTCCAACCCCCCTGCACACGCAGGGCCACCTAGAGCACGTGGCACAGGGTTGCATCCAAGCGGGTCTTGAAGATCTCCAGAGGAGACTCCACAACCTCTGAAGTCAACAAGAATTTTGCTGTTGTCTTCAATGGAGGAAAACCTGGACCTTAACAGGAGATTGCACATTGCTATTGAGCTTGGATTTTCATATAAACCAAAACATCCTCCCTGCAGAGAAATTATTGCACATTTTACCAAGAGAGCTACAATTAGAGAGTACTGGGACTCTTCATAGCACATAAGGGTCCACATGATCTGACTTCTCCGACACGAAGGGCAAGCTGAGCACCTTCAGAGCAGAGGATTTACTTCTCACAGGTTTGCTGGATTGCTTCTGCCAGCAATTCCTCAACGTGTGCCAGCGCGCAGACCCGATCCTCGGCTCAATGTCCTCCCCTTGAAAGTCACATTCGCTTTCCTCAAGGCACAAGCTAGCCCTTAGTCAGCAGCAGGAAATTCGATGCATGCTTCCAGACACAGCCTAAGCCTAAAGATAGTGCAGCAGGCGGGCTGACCAACACATACACACTTCTTGCTATGTGAATTGAGAGGTCAGGGGTGCATTTTAACAGTCTGCAGATATTAAAGGTTAGTGTACAATAATAAAGTCAGAAAAAAAATCCAGTTCTGCCACTTTGTCATTGCTATAGTACCATTGCATAGATTTCCAGTTCAGTGAGCCAGGTGAATACCTGTCAAAATGATCACACCTTTGTTTCTTTAGTTCCGGCCTTTGAATAACCTTTAGGTCAAAATAGCATTTTTGAGATTAGCACTCTGGCAATTACTTCTAAAAATGGTGGCAAGCTTTTTAAATAGAAGGTCTTCTATTCTGTCCTGAAGCAGCACTTTATAGTAAATTTGGTTCTTCAAAAAAAGTAATTATATTAAAAATATATAATCCATGATGGGAAATTCTACTTTATCCCTGTCACAGGGAATAAAAAAATGTTGTATGCACAACATTTTTAAAAAATCTATGGGACAAAATTCTGCACTGAATTTAATGGCAGTTTTGCTTAAGTAACAATTGAAAACCTGATTTTAAGACCACTGTAATCAATAGGATTTTATTTTTGATTTCACTTACTTTGATTTCATCTAACTGTGAATCATTCAAACAATAATAAATAAGCACAATAAAGAGTAAATAATATGTCAGTAATATATACTCTCCTTTCCCTTCTAGGCCTATTCACATGACCAAAACCAGCCATGAACTACACCCAATATTGATTGCACTTCAAAGTTGGATTTGTGTTTTGACAGTACTGGATCATTTCAGGATCAAGGTTTAATTAGCTGTTTTGCAAGGACTGTTTTACAGGTAGAAAAACAACTGCAGGAAGCATTTGCTGTTCGTGTCTTCTTGGTGTGACTGTTGTGACTGTGCTTCTCAGCCCCCTTGGGAAGAGGGGTCACTGTTCATCATGAGCATGGCATCCATTTCATTTCTGACAAGTGGTTTTGCCTTCTCTTTTTTTCTGACACAATAACAAAACACACACACACAGAAATAGCAGCAATAATGAGCAGCACAGACACCAGGACCAGGGGGATAATGATGTACTAAGGGTTGCTACTTTCACCAGGTTGCTTTCTGGGACTCCTACCACTGGCTTGGATTGTGCTCTCAGCCTCTGTAAATCCATTTTTTTCCATTGTCAGATTAGGCAATGGACCTTCCTTGTGTAGATCTCCCCAGCGATCACGACCTTGCCACATGATTGGTGCAGTCTTCCCTGTTGCTACGGAAGGTTCATCATTGTGGGAGGAAACTGGTGCCTCATCCTTTGAGGTAGTGGGAATCTTCAAAGTGATCGTGCTGGTTAAGAAAGGCACTTCGCTTGTAAAATGTTGCACAAGCAGAGGATCAGATGGCACTACAGAGTACTGGAAACAGCTGACAGCAGGCTGCACAGCATCTGCCCTGACTATAAAAGTGAAGGAGTCATTTAAAAGATCAATGCCTGTCATATTTGTATTTACATCTAGGAGAACAACACCTCTATCGATGTCAGTCTGGGTGAATGCCACAATATTTTCCAACATTGCATCATTCATGAGTCTCCTCTTTAGGATTCTTCCATGAAACAGGGGCACTTCAAATCTAGGATTACTGCTTGTCAAATTAGCTAGCTCAGAAGCATTCAGGTCACTGCTGCTGAATTTGTAAACTGCTTGATTTGAGATCTGCACATCAGGAGCAACTTGTACTAAAGGTTTCATCATGATGTTCAGCACTTGTCCTGCTAGACTACTTTCTTCGGTGAACAGCACAAACTCCAGTACTTCTTCGAATGCAGTGAGATTTGTCACATGGTAAGACAACCTTCCTGAGTTCAAATCTGCCTGCTCAAATCTAGTAACCTGATCATTTTCAATCATCAGATGCCCAAACTTGAGTGGCTGAGTTATTTCATACATGATAATAGTACTTTTTCCATTTGCTACAGTTGCTAGATGAACATCAGTAATAACAACAGATGTCTTGCCTTGTGGCAGTGCAACATTGGTGTGATTTACCAGGACAAGAGCAATTGGTATAACTTCAAGACTGAAAAGTTTGTATAAAGGGTGATGTTTGCCATCAGTTACATTGACATAAAACATGACAGAGGATGAACTGCCATCCTGTACAAACCAAACTCTGCCACTGTTGACATCAGCTTGTGTGAAATCCTGTATGGAGACACTGAGATTGCTCTTCATTGCTAAATAACCATTATTAGGATTGCTAATAACTGTATTTGAGCTCAGCTGGGGTGTTATCTAGGTCTTTGACTTTCAGATTCTCTGGCCCCAGTACTGAAACATCTCCCTGCAGCACTTCTGAGTGAAGCATTTTAGTTCTCAGTTCTGGAGCTTGGTCATTCACTGGAACTCTAAATGTAGATTAGGATCAAATTATCTCTTAACTTTTCCTCCAATAAAGTCAGAAGAGTGAGTTCCTTCTATTTACCCTTATTAAAATTTTACTGAGAGGACAGTTATATTCAGACTCTGCAAACAGATGTAACACATTTTTTCAGTTGCAGTTTCTCAAAAGACATCTTCCATCAAGCTATATGAGCTGTCACTTCTTAGTCTTTCAAGTACGGGGCTCTATATCACAGTTGAGATTCTTTAAACACCTAATATCATACCCCATAAAGTCAATAAAAGTGAGCTTGGGGACAATGAGGACTGCAGATAGCCTGAATGAATCCGATGCTTGGAGCTTTCATGTGGCAGAAGGCTACTCCCTCCACCAGTAACTAAAGGCTTCCAACCTCTGACTGATGGTTAATGGCAAGAGGACAACTTTTCTTGAAAAATACTGTTGCAAGCAGAACCGTGGAAATTGCCAAGGCTCTGTGAGCATCCAAGGAGAGAGGAACAAAGGCTCCCCTCGCATTTATTACTGGATGCCACATATTTAATGACATGACAAATCTGGGCAATTGCATTGATGGGTCACGTATACCTGGTTACCAGATATAAATGGACGAGACAAATAAGCAACTCAACAGCCTTTGAAGTAACAGTCCACCCCAGAACTACTATAAAGAAAATGCTTACCATAGACTGTAAAACTGAGGATTTCCTGAGTGGTATTATCAGAATTTACTCTGATGAGTCTTCCAAGCTTAGGGAAAGTTACAGTCATAAAAGTTATAGTGTTCTTTCCTGCATTGGTCACATCATTGGTTATAGCTTTCAGATCATGTCATGAAATAGGTTTCCTGGATCTTAAAAATGTGAATTAAAAGTAACTAACTCAGATTTGCAACAGCAACTTTTCACAAAGAATACTCACAGCTCATCTAATTATTGTACTTAGAATTTTATTTTTTTAAAAAATATTTTATAATATTTTATAATTAGTCATCTTCTTTTCCTAGTTACCTTCGTATGTCTAGAACCAAACTCATATTCCAGTTTAAGACACCTTTGCTAATGTCTTTGGTAGCCCCATTTGCTCACCAAAGGCAGGGTAATTCAGCAATGTCTGCCTGAGAGAAGCCTTAATCTGGTAGTTTTCTAGTGAACACACATAAACCAAAATCAAATAATACCAGCAATCTGAACTATGTTTTATCAATATGAAGAGATGATTATCATTAAATAAACACTGAACTAAAAACAGGAAGGACATCACACATACCAATAAGGGCCTGAATAGAAAGCATATATTACTAAGAGATGGAGACTGAGGGGGTAACAAAATCCTTTTAATACCTAACACTGCACATCTAGTGTGCTCTGGCTTTAGGACTGTATAGGATTTTCTGGATTTTAGCCAAACCAAGACAGTTTTTGACATGGCTTTGACAAAAACAAAGATATTCTTATTGCTAACTGTTGTGTAAGCAACTCCCATCAATTACAGGGCTGTAAAATATTAGGAGTTTTACTTGGCCTCTTTTTGATGTAATCTTTCCTCCTGATATACACTCAGCAACTAAATCTGATGCTTATTGTGATGCATTTGGAAGAGCAAAAGATTCCTGTAAGTTACAAACAGGAAGAACTCTAGGAGTCCCTCATCATTCCCACTTCTGCTTCCATTCTTGTATTTTGGGTTTTTGTTGTTTTTAGCAGCAAGCTTTATAGCT
>JAWLRI010000673.1:7360465-7374765 GCA_034781795.1 Crypturellus tataupa
AAACCCGCCTGGATGCCACCGTGTGCCCCGTGCTCTGGGTGTCCCTGCTGGAGCAGGGGGGTTGGACTAGATGATCTGCAGAGGTGCCTTCCAACCTCAGCCATTCTGTGAGTCAGATCCTTACTTGTAAAACTGATCTGCAGTGTTTTTCTTCTTTACCAAAAGAATCTGAAGGATGAATTAATAAGTAAAAGTGCACAATGTTTAAATACAGTAGTAAGGGTGCTGTATACCTGCTCGGAGGAGACATATGAAATACACATGTGACAGATAATATACCTGGCACATGACAAGGCCATTTAAAAAAAAAATCCCTGTAAAGAACTGGAAGTTTAAGAATTCTAGATATTTTATCATTATGCAAGTACATAATCTATAATTTTAATATGAAAAGTGGTTTTGTTATCCTTCTTACTAAAATTCTTCTAGGTGCAGTAGCTAAATACATTGCCCTATTTTATAGAAGAAATATGTAACAGGTAGATAAAACATGAGGAACAAAAAGTGAGATAATTGCGGCTTGTACAGAATCTAAATACGGCAGCAAAGGTTGTGCATTGCAGTCCTCATCAGTGATGTCCTGTATTTGTAAGCACAAAGTTTCTGTTTTGAGAATCTTTGAAGAGTACACTTGAACTACTTATGTATGAGCCACTTATCTTCCTTAATTCAAATATGTAGACATATCCTCAAAGTTACATACATCATTTGTGCCAGGAACAGCCTTGCAGTCATATTTTTTTTTCTGATGTTATCAGCTGGCAGGATGCATTTTAACGTGTCTCAACAGGTCAGTTGCTTTTTTTAACTTGTTACTCCCCTTACACATGGAACTGGAATTTGCGAACTGAAATCAGACACTAAATAAGCAGAATAAGTAACCTAGATAATATTCCAAAAGTGCAGAAATGAGAAAACTTGTGATGGAATGAATCTCTTTTCTGGGTCAGCCGTCTGGTTCTTCTCTTCCTTTGAGGTTTGTAGTTATAATTTAGTCTGGATTTTCCTTAGCAGCTTTTGGCAGACTTTGCTTTTTTAGAATAGTGCACATGGATATGGGAGACCACATCCTAGGGGAAATGGTAGGGAGTGATCTTCACCCAGCTATCTTTTAACAGTTTTATTAAAGAGGATTTATTTCAAAGGCAGAGGCCTAATGAACTTCATTCTCTTCATACTGGCGCTCTAAGATTTGTGAAACCCTGGAGAGGGAGCTGTGGAAAGGCGTCTGAGAAGATCTTAGTTGTGAACAGGAAGGGCAGAAAAAGATGTAACCAGACATAATGATCGGCAATATGAGTGAGGCTAGAAAAGCAAATGTACGTGGCAGGGAAACTGTGCAGGCCCTGGGAAATATGTTGACTTTGTGCTGTCCTTATGTTGCACAGGTCTGACATAACATTTCCCCAGTTAAGAATGTACATCTTCCCTAACGCTGTGCAGAGAATGTTGTCATGAGAGTCCCTGTGTGTACCTCAAGTGGGACAGACCCACTTGCACTGTAGGCCTTGAGAAGTAATATTCAAAATTAATTAGGGAAAAGGCCCTGCTGAGAAAGACATTTACACAAGAAAAAGTGAAAAAGACATTTGTGTGAGTGGCAAAAGGAATGTAAATGGGAGTATTCCCTTGTGCAGAAGTGCTTGGAGGCTGAATGTGAAGATATCAAAGTCAGGAAAGAACACAAAGGGAGTGTAAGAGCTGTGGCACTGCGTGCAACAGGCCACGTGCAAGATGCTGTGTAGGCTGGGACATTGGCATATTGGACAGAATCACGGGGTGGATGTCTGAACTGAGAAAGGAGTAAAACAAATGAGCAATGTGCTCTTGGAGATATCAAACATGACCCTTCTTTGTAAAAAAAAAAAAAAAAAAAGACATTTTTAAAAATACTTTATGAATTGTATCATATGATGAAATTCTGGAATATGGTACATTTATCTTAGGGTATGTGAAACTTAAAAGAACAAATCTATTCCATAGTTTCTGTACTGATACAGTCACAAAAATGTAAACAGTCAATTCTTTGCTGTTACTCTAGTGAGAAGCTCAGCAATCACTGAACTAATATTTTCCTTAAACTAAATAATACTTTCCAGTATACTTATTTCAAATTTACCTCTCTTCCAAAGAAAATCAATCTGTTCTGACACCTGTGAAGAGACTGATAGAGCAGAAACTGTTCAGCCTTGAGAAGAGAAGGTTTGCAGGAAATCAGACTCTTCTCAGTGGTGCACAGTGAATGGACAACAAGCAATGGGCACAAATGGGTATAGGGCATCTCACTTGAACATGGGAACAAGCTTTTGTTCTCTGAGGGTGGTCAAACACTGGAACAAGTTGCCCATAGAAGCTGTAGAATCAACATCTTTGAAGACAGTCTGGACCTGACTGGACATGGCCTTGAGCAGCCTGCTACAGGTGACCCCATTTGGAAGACAGTTTTGGATGGGGCAATCTTCCAGACCCCTGGCCAGCTCCAGTTCTGTGGTTCTGAGACTGAAACAGAAATCTCCATAATACAACCTGAGGGATTCAATACAATAGCAAGAGACTTAGGGACACATTTTGAGAAGAGCCCAATGACCTATAGCTCTTAGACCTAATTTTGTTAAGTCATTCAGGAATTTATGAACCTGAGTTCTACTCACTTTCAGTAAAACTTACATTTCCTAAGAAATGTAGATCAGACTTTTTCTTTGTTTTCAAACCTAGTGTCTGCAGTTCCTGGGTTTGTTATCATCTTTGGCATTTTTTACTGAAGAATTTCTTATGTCTTAAATTCATGACAAGACTTGTTTGCTTAAGAAAAATCCTGGTCATGCGGTCAGACAGGCAGAAACCTGGAATGTAAAATGTTCTCTTTTCTGTTCTTCCTCATCTCTAGGCTTCTTTCCATCTACCAGCTGAATATGAAGCTGTCTTGCCCGCAATGATGAGCACTTCTGTGGAACTGTGAAAAAACTCCAGTTAATTAGCAGATTCTTTCCTGTTACTGATGAGAACTGCTTGTGTGCATCTGACTGTCAATTAGTTAAAGTAGAATGCATGACATTACTGAGCATGTAATACACTACACCTCACTCTGTTTTTATTTGATTTTGTTGAAAAAGTATTTCTCCGATGAGAAATGAGTTTCATTTGGCACCAGAAACTACCTTAAATATTAATTCCTATGTCAATTTTCAACCAACAGTACTTTGCAAATTGCTACTGCAGCCAGTAATTATTAGGGTTCCTGTAGGTTTTCATCCGAGTTAATAAACCATGAATCTACTTATCTTATGAAACAGCATACATCAGATTGCTTTGCTTTGGCTTTAATTGTGCTTAAATCTAAGGTGTTGGATATAAAACAACACTCCAATATTCAGCTTGAGTTTTCTTTGTGGAGTGGTGAACTATTTGGCTAAGGCTTCATAATGCCTCAAATACAATTTGATGCACAATTTACTGATGTACACTCTAGTTCTCATCAAAAAACACAAACCCACAGTGGTCCATATGCATTTCCAAAGAGCCTGACCTTAATGACACTAGAGGGAGTCCTGAGGCTACAAAAAAATCTTCTGCTTATAACAACTTAGTGCCTTCTAAATGAAAATTTACCTGGAACTCCAGCTTCTGGAAAAAAAAAATGATGGAGCCATTCAATTCAAGTAAGACCAAACAATATTCAAGTTCTAAATTCCAAGTTTTCCAACACTTCATTTAAAAAACTAAGCAAATTGAGAACAGGCATTTTTAATAAGGACTCCATTTTTTTGCAGTTAAGAGCACATGTGAAGTTCAAAATGGAAAAAAAGCCCTTTATACTGTAATCCTGATATGAAATTAGAAGGGTCCTGTTCTCCAAAATCTGCACTGTGATCTCTTTTTGAAGACTTAAAAGTTAGACTATGCAATACTGACTTTTCAGACTGGACAGCCAAATTCTTATTGAAGTCAAGAGCAGCTGTCTGTACTCTTGAAATCAGGCTCCATATTTGCAATAAAAATAGGCTTTACAAAAGTACGTAAATGAGCTGGGAATACTACTTAGTTTGTGATACAAGTTAATGCTTGTTCCTAAACCATTTTAGTGGTCGGAAAATTCAGTTGTGGTTCTCTAAAAAGAAATACATGTGTACCAAGAAATGTCAAAAGCTTATCATGTGTCAGTGGGACTGGGAATACTGTTTATGCTGTAGGAGATAAATTATGCTGTGCTAGCCTAAAGCTAGGCGGAAAGGTCTGCTCTGTCTGAAGGAAGATGCTAGTTTTGGCGTCTATTAAGGCTGTAAACAAATGTCCTTTCTTCCCTTGGATAGCCTGTGCCTCAGACCAAGACCCGTTAGCCTGACTGAGGTCTTCACCATCCAGCAGTAGCCAATGTGTTTGGTGTGAAGGACACTATTCAGCACCTAACAGGAAAATATAGGCATAGCTGGTGCCTTTCTGGGAGAACAGATACTGTATGTGGTAGAATGTTTTAGATCACAACAGCTGATTCTTCAGGCTGGAGCCTGATAGTTTTAAATTTGGGAACTTAAAAAATCCATCAGCATTATAAAATGATGCCAGATCTTTAAATCTCAGTCCAAATTGATTGCACATGAATTCCACGTGTCCAGAATTGTTTTTAGGCTGCCCTTCTTTTCCTTTGATTATGTCTTTCATAATTTCTTTATAAAGCCCTAAGATCAGGGTGTGATAGTCTACCAAAGTTTCCTTTATTTATAGAATATACTGTTAAATGCATTAGTTTGCAAAGTAAGGAGTATTGCTGAAATCAAAATATGGCTGTTAAGGCAAGAGTAGGAAATCACCTAAATGATTTCATAGTCGTAGTTAGTACTTTTTAAAAGTTTTTATTGTTTATATGTATGCAGCTGTATTTCTTTATCCCAAGTATTTACTAGTGTACATAGGTGCAAGGGTTTGAATTGTCACACTGCCTTAATAGAAATACTCTTTACTTCAAGTTCAGTGTTTAGTGTTACAATTTAGCAACCTCTCTTCCACAAATTGCTATGCAAGTCTCAGGCCGCTTCTTTCAAAGGAACCTATTTAAAGCTTCTACTCCCGAAGCTTCCCCAGAGATAATCTGTCAGAAGTAGGAGTCTTGAACTCAAGCTTCAACCCCATCTGCCAAAGCAAAAGCCAAGAACACAGCAAAGCAAAAACAGAAATATATCCATGGCAAAAATATGTGAGTTATCTTACACAGGGAGGAGACTGGAATTTAGCCTCTGTGTAGGTTGAAGGAGGCTGAGGAGCTCTAAGGAATGGTGGTAAAGAAAAAGCTTGCATATCCCTGGCTGCAGCACACTGAAAGAAAGAAGCAACAGCCAAGGGAGAGCTTCACTTCCAAGCTGCTTGTCTCCCTCAAGACATCTGCAGAAATTAAGTTCCTATGTTTTAGTGAAAAATGTCTCATTTCACAACATGGCTGAGACAGTGACTACCTGGGGATCAGAGACTACAGCAGCATATTTTGAAATATCTGTATAAGCATGATGAATAAAAGTAATGAAAAGTAAAAACAACTTAAACAACTTTATTCATTTATCTTTTGAGTTTTATCTGTATGACACACGTTGCATCCCCAACTTAAGTAGTTTCAGAAGTCCTTTATGTCTTCAGCAGTTTTTTATGCCACTCTAGTTGGTCAGTAGTTTTATGACTGTTGCTGTAACTCTCAAGACTCCTTTGGTTAGACCTTTGCTGTCTAAGAAAATCATTTATATTCATCCGTGCTCATCTGTTTTTCTCACTTGCCTGTGCAAACCATCCATATTCTTCCAATAATAATTACACGTCTTTTTTCTTCTGATGAATTGGTGATGGGATTGGTGAATTGGTGAAAAGTCTCCTCAATGGCATAATTTATATTCCTGTTAAGCATCTGGAGCTTTTGCATGTGCTGCTTTGAACATCATTAGAAGTGAGTGGCTGTAGAGCACAGCCATCCTGCTGAAGTCATCCACAGCCATCCTGCTGAAGTCATAGCTCTGATTCCTATTGCCTGTATTAGAAAATGTATTTGCAAACGTTTTTTGTACTGCTTTGCTTTTGAGAGTACTTACCATATTGCAGCTGTAGTAAGTTCACACCATAACTATGCAGAAAGAAGTCTTTTCTTGTAAATCAATACCCTGTGCTGCTAGCAGCTTTTACATCTGCCCTGGATTCCTTGCATCAATCTTATGCAGATGCTGCTGGGCTTGCTATGTTCTCTCCAGCTCAAACTAGCTATTTTTGTTGTTTTCATGATTTGACTATTCTGCTCTTTTTAAAGCACATGTGTTAGAAACAATGCACTTCTCTATGTTTTTCTGTTGGCCATAGGTACAGAATAATGTTGGCTGTGGGTACATAACAACACAGGATGGAAGGGACCACCTGAATCATTAAATCCCGCTCCCAGCTACTGCAGACATTACATCATATAAGAATCCCTGTTATGCCTTTATTGAGCTCTGTGTTAAAACCTTTCAGATGGGTTGCTCTCACCCCTGCCCCAAGCCTGGCTGCCCCCAAGCCTGGTTGCTCTTCAGTGTTTGGAAGCTTCTAATTATCAACTGAAGTTATTTATGGCCACTTTGTCCCTCATTTGTGCCAACATTGATTTTTTAGCTTGAACAGTTACCAAGCCATTTCCCTAGAGTAGTTACAGATAGCATTTTTTTATTTATTTGTTTTCCTCAGGCTTGGCTGAACAAGCCGTGTGCATCCAGCCTCCTCTCATAAAATAGACTCTCCATATCCCAAGTGTTCCTGTCAGCCTTCTGTGCACCTCTTCTAGTTTGAAGACATATTTCTTAAACACACGTGACCAGAATTGCACACATCAGATCCACATCTGGTCTTATCAATGCCTCATCTCACACCTTCCTGTTGTACCTTCAGAGGATCCATCTCTATGTTGCTCCATGAACCAGGTCTAGCAGAGATCCATTTGCCACAGAACCAGGCAAAGGAGGGGACAGCTACAACAGCTGTCATGTGAAATGGCCATCATCATTCCTCTGCACAGGGGCTCCAGCTTTTCCCCTTTGTGCTGAGCGAAAGGTTCTCCCTAGCGGTGGTTTACGCAGACAGAGAATGACAGACTGGTGCCCTTGCTCCCCTATGCTACATGTGTGAAGCACAGCTGGGATTGATGTTGGCCTTGTGCCACAGCATTTAGCACACTTCCCAAGGCAACCCTCATTACAGATTTGTGTTCAGAACCCTCAGTCAGTTCTACTGTGTCACTTCATCATTATCATTGACTTGTCTTGAGCAATAGATGTCCTGGGCTTCTCTCTGGATAGTTAAGATTAAAATAACCACAGCCCAGTGGGATAGGAAAAAGGTCTGTTGTGACAATGAAGAAATAGTACAAACAGTAGACTGAAATGAGATGTGCTGGGCTACATTGCAGAACTGATACTATGTTAAAGTCCTCCTAAATTTTGTATGTATTAAGGTATGTTTCTGTAATGGTTAATATGGTTATGGCCAGTATCTTATATATTTTGTGCGTGTTTTGCTGTGGAAGTGAATTTGGAAGAGTGATTTGAAGACTGTGTTGCTGACCTGTCTTTCAGGTGCTAGGGAGCCTTGCATCAGGTAAAGGGACCTGGGAAAACATAGGAGGGATTTTGAATGAAGAGGAGATAAAAAGAATATCAAAATAGGCCTTCTAACATCAGCAGAAGTGTTTTGAGGTAGATAGGCGTGGGACTTAATCTAGAAAACCTGAGTTTAGTAAGCATAGAAGCATAGAGATGTGGGAGGTCTTCAAGTGACATGACCCCTGGTAAAGGCTGATTTCTAACAGCTATAATTTTGAAATACTGGAGAGACAAGTCATTACACAGCTTCAGTTTTGGTCACTCTGTGGCTAACTAGCCATCCACAGTAGTTTAATGCGTCTCCCAGACAGGACAGTTACTTGAGCAAGTTTGTTTATATTTTTAACCCATTCATTTTCAGAAAAGGACTGGAATCCTTTTTAAGATATATCCTTTAACACTTCTGGAATAAATTTGACTCATCATGTCTGGCAGGTCCCTCAGTGCTCGAATGTAGCCAATGTGAATACTTGGTCCTGGTGTGTGGTATTTCAACCCTGAGATTGCGTTTGGAAGCAGCCTGGTTATTGTATCTCATTCCATTGTCCAGACCAACTGAATTGGAGCCAGTTCACTCCGAGCTGTTACTACTGAGGAATGTTTTAGTGGTTTGGTGGCCCCTGGGAGCTGGGAGAGAAAAAGTCATATTCTGAAACTGACCCAAACTAGGATTTTTGGACAAGCCCAAATTTCCCATCTGTAAAATGGCAGCAGTGATATACTCATGCCCATCGCATGAGATATCAGCTACTTTAGTTGAAGGCTGTGAGATAAGAGCCTGCTACCTGCTTGCTGTTAGCAGGCAATAAACCTAGCAATTCCCCACCCTTTAGCAGCACACACAGTCCTGCATCACACCACATGGATGCTTCAAGGTTAATGTGTGGTACTTTGTGTAATTTTCCAGTTGTATGTGGTTGCATGCTGTTCCTCTGTACCCTTTTTTAGACTGAACACTGGTGGAAGATTGCCCACCTGCTGCTATTTTAGCTAGGAGAATTTGGTGCAAAAAGCAATGATATCAACAAGATCAACAAGATCAACTGAGAGACCTGAACTGTGTCTCACTTGGCATTTGCCATAGCCAGGTTACTCACCTGAGTTCATGAAGGACTACTCTGACAAAAGAGCTAAGGTTCAGACCGATCACAAATGATGGTAGTATAAGACATCTGCAATGTCTTTTAATGCAAAATATATATCAAAATATTATGAGAGATAATTTCTCCTTTCATCAGTTATCTCAGATCTGTATAGTCCTGCTGTTCTTTTGCTGGTTGTCTGGGATTCTGGTGGGATTGAAATTGCTTTAATTTTCAATAGTATAATAATGATAGCTCTCATACAAGGACATTTTCTCCACAAATTCCCATGTAACCAGCCCAGCATCAGTTCTCTCAGCATTACTAAAACCTGAGCACTTAGGTCCTATAGAAGGTCTCTAAACTTGCAGTGACACTCTGAGCACTCGTCATGGGACTGTTGTCCAGAGCAGACTATAGATACAGTAGTGGGAAACAGTAGCTGTGGCTGGAGACCCACCTTCACATTGCAGCAGAATACAAACGGACCTGAGTTTGTATTAAGAAAGAGCAGAAATAAAATCAGATATGCTGAGCGCCAGTATCAGTTCCCGAGCTGTATCCTGACTGCTTTGAATATATGTTCACTCTTGAAGCAGTTTCAAAGTAGAAAATTTTCACAGCAGCACCACTGGAACCAAAAGCAAGCCAGAGACAAATTGTTCCAAAACAGAGAGAACCTGAATGCCAGTATTTGGACAGTCTTTTGCAAGAACAATAGAGGGTCTACAAAATATTTTGGGGGGTGCATATGAGAATAAGAAGAAAGAGTTGTTGTTGGAGAAAGAAAAGAAAAAATGTATAAGAGAAAAAAGAGCAAAATAGAGAAGGGGAAGAGTGGATTCCTGCTTATGTCTGCATTCCTCTTTGGCTTTCAGGCAGATATCTATTTAGGTATGGTTGGAATACAGATAGCAAAAAGAAGGGGATCCAATGAATTGGATAAGGGATTCGCTGATAATTTATTTTTGCTATCAGCATTTTCACTAAAGCCAGGATAATCCAGAGAGCTTATACTTAATATTCTTATTCAGATAAACCTTCGAACTCCCAGTCAGTCCTGTTCCCCTTCAACACAGACTTTCTTGCCTCTTTCTTATGCTTGCAACAAAGTGTGATTTTCCAGAGGCTCTGGATTTGTTTTCTGTGCACAGAAGAACAATCCTCTTTATTCTATCATACTCCAGCCATGTTTCTTCTGCAAACACTATAACTATTAAGCACAGCATGTCTGGTTTACTTTGGCTTTCTCACTCTCTTCATCCAGAAGATGAGGAAAATAGGCATGTGTGTCCACTGCGCTTTGCTCAGTTCTTTATTCACAACTCACTGACCTGTTCAATTGGCTTCTGGGGACACCAGAGCAGTGAGAATTGTCTGAGGTGACATTGACCACAACTAGAAGGTTCACTTTCCCTGCAATATTCCAGTTTTCTCATTAACAGTGGCAGAGGTCAGCCAAATCTAATATGAGTTCTCTGAGGAGATCTCATGCCTAACTACTTGTGTGGGTGTTTCCTGAGGAATCATCTGCCCACAGAGAGCCTGGCTCTTTTCTTGCTCATACTCATGTGACACTGTTGAATTCAGTTGAATTACAGTGCTTGAAAACTCTTGATAAAGAGAGCAGAATCAGACCCACCCAGTAATGTGCATTTTACAGGTCTTAGTAATTTTTTCCAACCCACTCCTGACTCCACTTACAGACTATAAAACTGATGCTCATAAAATATAATGCTTGATAGATCAAGTGAGATATTTTTGTAGTTCTTAAAGAGTGTAGAGTTTTGAAAGAAAGCAATTGGTTGCTCTCCTTTGCGTGAATGTGGTTTTTCATATGGAAAAAACAGAGTTAGTCACTTGATAGCTGACATTTGAGTAGGGTTATGTTGCAGATAGTCATTTTTCCCTTAAATATGGCAAGGAGGCACTTTTTTTTTAATAAGTCACAGCTTTCAGCCATGTGATCCCATGAAAATAATTAGAAGTAAGAAACAAGCTCCCTATGGGTCTTAAAGGTCCAGGTCTCTTTGACTTCAGAAGTACCTGCTGTTTTGCACATTAGAATCCATCTATTGTAAGAATGCACCTAACCCTTGGTTTTGTTCGGGATGATAGTTCTAATCTTTCACCTGTTTTTTACCAAAAGAAAGCGATTTTGTGAGTATGGACAACACTGGAGTTGTGTTTTATTACTGATCAGACTCCTGAATACAGTGCTACTTCAGAAATAAACATACTGAGAGCATTTATTGCCTTGATATCTAGTCCTCTTTATAGGATTTTGCCACATCTGTTTCACAGTCCTCAAGAGGAAAGGAAAACTAAAGGGGAAAATTACTTATTCTGTTAGTCTCCTCTGGATGATATCACCATGCAGAGTATGCATAGCTGCGCTCTCCAACTTCTAGCATGAGAAAGAATTTCCTTAGTGCTTCAATTCTTTCAAGTGTTGAGCATCCAGCAGCTCCTTCCAGCTTCAAAACAAACTGCTGTAGTGCTAGGTTTTCCAAACACAGGCAATCTCTTCACTTGGGTGGAAGACGGGCTTAGGAGTTGTACACAGGTTAACAAGTCTTGTCTTTGTCTCAAAACTTCCCACCTGCCAGTGTTTTGAATGAAAAGATCAGGCAGTTATGGACTTTTGACCATTTAACACCTTTCTCATGTTAATTTTCAGTGGAAAGAGTAACAGTAAAAGGCCTGCATTTGCCGAAGAAACCACAAAGTCACCAGTGATTTTTGCTCATAAGATCAGAGATGCAGGATGTCGCAAACTGCTGGCAAGTAATGATCGGCACATTGTCAGCACTGATGTGACAACTCTTTTTTATTTTTTATCAAGAAGTCAATATTAGACAAAGAAAACTTCTGAGGGAGGATTGTGGAGACTATCTAGACTTGTGAATAAACATTCACTAATTAATCACTGGAATATGAGTTCTACAGCAATTTGCTTTTGAGTTGACTTTTGATTTCCATCAGACCTTGAAAACTTGCATCGGATTAATAAGACACAAATTGCAGTTGAGAATAGCCTTGGCTGCACTGATGAAATGCAGTCATGCTGATTTACACTGCCCAAGCGTCTGAGCTGGAGTTTCTTCACGTTGCTGTGGTGTGAAATGTATGTTCCTGTGAACTAACTGAATAACATAGCGTGCTGGGGTTTAATTCTTATTTTCTCAATTAGATCATATTGTAGAGCCTTCCTGTAGGAAAGAATTCCTTTCTCTTCGTCTTGCTAGTAAGATAAACAATAGCAAGAGTGACCTGAGAAACAGAAATTCTTGTACAAATTTTATGACTTTCACAAACTTGCACTTGTTGCAATGAACACACAGCAACTTGATATGTGTAGTCACATTTGTCTGCAAATATTTCATTAAGTTCCAGGAAATATTGCTTACTGTTCTTGGCAAAAGTTCAAAATCGTGGGATATTTTACCATTCATTTACTAAGGTATATGTGATTCATTCCTTATTCTTCTGATGACTCATTCCTACTTCCCCTCATCTTAGCTTCTCCAAATGTTACTTGGAAAAATATATTCAGTTCTTGTCTAATTCTCATTTTGCTATCAGGTAAAGTCTCTAGGTGTTTTAAGAAATTCTTAGGAAATGTGCTAGTAGCATTGTTCTTGCAACAATGGAGAATAAACCTTGGTTTAAAGTGATTTTTTTGTCTTTTGTTGTTCACGATTTTCTGAAAACATTAAAATCAATTAAAGAAGCAGTTAGCTCTAATGTATTTACTTCTTAAACATCTGCTCTTATAACAGCGTGAATGATTTGGCTTCTCAATTAAAGCGCTAAACCAAAAAGAATGGGGGAAGGATTTTGGCTCCACTTTGGAAAAAAAAATGTGGTTGAGTGAAATATTTTGTTTGAGTCACAATCCAAATATTTATTTCATTTTCAGCAGTGGTGAACTGGGGAGCAAGCACAGTAAAGCAGAGTTTGCCTGCTTATATTTTAGGCATGAGGGTATTGAAGCACCTCTCTTAAATACCAACCAAATGTGTTTTGTTTATCACAACAGCACTAATTTCTTCTTTCTTAGGAACAGTAAGCAGAAAAAATATCTTTAAAAGCTTTCTAAACATATTTAGTTGAGTTTGATCTTAACTGAGTCTTTTACCTTTGGTTTTTAATCATGACAAATAATCAATCGCAACGATATTTTTAAGAACTCATGGCATAAGCCAAAAATAACAACTCTGTTACAGACACCACATCTCTTTCCCATCCAGCTGTGGAAAGTACTTTCATTCTTCTCTTTCTCCTCCTATTCAGCCATGTCCTCCAACAAGACCAGAGGCCAGAGCCCAAAAGTATGCAGGAAGGCAGCTCGGAGAGAGGATGGAAAAGCACAAGCATAAGAGGACAAGAGATGCTTTCTCTTGTTGCTTGTACACTTTCTAAGCATCCAGCCTACCTTAGGGAAAAGATACACCTGGTCTGGCAAGCAGTTTTTATTTCTTTTAAACTGATAGCCTTTTCCTAGTCCACTTTGTAAAACTGGAATGTCAGTTGTCAGTCTTGAGGAATTTTATTTTGAAAATTTTTAAGTGAAACATTTTGAATTTCTCAAAATAAAGAAATTGTTCTTTTTTTACTAAAAAATTATTTACAAAATCAACCTAAAATATACAAATGACTACGTTCAGCTCCAGCAGTGCTTTTTCTTTAGCAAACTGAATATCTGCAGCTTGAATTTCAGAGTATCAGCTCCAATCTGCCAGCCGCTGCCTTTTATCTCGATAAACAATGTTTTTCATTCCATGCGAACTGGGTTTTGTTCTTGTTTATACCCAGTGGTATAAAACAGCTCCTATTGTGCATTGTTCCCTCATGAACTTTCAGAAAACCTGTTTGTTTCTGGCAGCCTTCTCTTTGAGGAATGTGATGCAGAGCACAGATAAAAGCATAAGCATCTGTTAAGATGATTGGCATTATTCTGACAACAGTGTAAAAAATCATCTGCTTTGGATGGCAGGCACAGCCAACAGAACTCAAGTCTAACCTCCATTTGCAGCAGCTATAGCAAAGCATACTCTTTAATTCAAGAAGACAGGGCAAGGCTTTGTGTACTTCCTATGCATGGCAGTCAGGCACCAAGTGATTCTTTCAACAGCAGCCAGGCATTTACGTAGGTGCTAAGCATCAAAATACTCCTGAGCAAAGCAAGGTGAGAGGAAGGAAAAATTTCAAAATACTGGTTCCTTCTTAGGAGGTTTAGGGAATGTTTGTAAGTCACCAAACTTGGCACTTGACCAGTTTTAAGGCTTGGTGCTCTCCTTCAGTCCTAAGTGGTGGAGGAAGGTCTCTCCATTCATTGCTTCTATTTCAGGCAGCACCTGAAGGCTTTGACCTAACCTGACCCTGATCAACTTTCTACAATATTTCTGTAAAGAAAAAATGCTGTGAATTGACATCCTATGTGTGTTTTATGCATCTTAGTAAAATACAGTTTTAATGAGGAACTAAGCTCTTTCCCTGTTCTCTATAGGAATTGCCTCTGTTTCTACAAGGAGATTAGCTCTTTTTTTTTGTTGTTTTTTTTTTTTTATTTGTGGTTTGCTGTCTCGCTTCAACAACAGCATGGTCCTCAACG
>JAWLRI010000673.1:7380545-7391981 GCA_034781795.1 Crypturellus tataupa
CATAATTATTTACCATGCTGTTCACGCACCTTTGTCCCTGGGGAATGTGGTGACGTGAATTTACAGGAAGATCGGGGTATTTCTCACCAACAGTTTCCTGTTATTGATATGCTTTTGTTTAGTTGTGATCTTTTTTTTACTCTTTCAGGTTCTCAGGGGAAAAATAAACAGGCACACGACATTAATCACAGTGCTCGGGTATCGTATTGGAAGTCTTGCAAATGCTTTCAGTGTGGAATTGTGAACTAGTTTTGGATCTTTCAAAAACACTAGTGACATTATGATAAATTATGATCATGATTCCAATAATTCCTTACAATTCTTTTGTGATAGTGTTCTTTTTTGGAAGCTGGGAGGGTTCAAAAGTTTATGAAGTCAACCTTGAACATGTGTGCGTGTGTAAATTCGCCTAACAGGACTGAGTTTCCTTTTAAGAGAAAGCATGGACCTCGTAGAATACGGAGGTAACACACAAAACCCAGAATGTTTCTCTTTGAGTCCTTTCAGCAAGTACTGATAAGCATGGCCAAAAATGACTATTTCAATATGATCTGCAAATTTCTTCACAAATAAATGAAGAGTCAAGTTGTGGTGAGCCCATATTCTTTCTGCAGCAAGGTGGTATGTAAATTATATTCTCTAGTGCGCAAAGAGCCACCAACATAACTACCAGGATAGTGCTACACATCTAACACTTAGTTATCCTACTTTTACTTGTGGCTCTGTAGTACTTGATACACTCCTAAGCAATGTCTTTGAATAAAACTTTGATTTTCCAATAAAGGCTGCAGCAAAGAAACTGAGAAATTTTGTATCAAACCACTGTTGGAGTTGGCTTTTTTTCTATAAAGTTGTATAAAGAATGAAACAAAATGTTAAAAAGTGGTTATCAGGTCCTGAGTAAGACCACTCAGGAACAGAGGTAAAATAACCCATTAAAGTAGGCTGACAAGTAATGCAGTAGCTATTCAGGTTTACTACCAAATTTTCAGTGTCTAATATTTTTATTTCATATGCCATATTTTATGTAAGTAGCATCTTTCTAAGAAATTGTGTCATAATATGATGTCCAGAGCTAAAATCTCAGAGAAAAGCTTTATATTCATATCCTGTTAGTGGTTAAGAATTTTTTTTGTGTGTTTATTATTCTACTTTTAATGTGTGACAACTTTGCTTTCCTTCATTATTGCTGCTAGCGATAAGAATTACTAAGAACAGGCCAACAAAAGTCGTATGTAACAGTGCAAAATATAAAGTCCATGCATGAGTGTCCATGCAGTATGATTAATTACCTTCTGTTATCCTTTAGAATAGTTATTTTCTAGATAATCTGTAGATTTTATTGGAATTCTTAAAATATTCATTTGTTCTCTTTCTGACAGTCTATGTAATTTAAAAACTAGTGTAGTAGGAACACAGTCATCTCCCCACTGGATCCAGACAGGTGAGATTTGACCAATTTTAGGATGAGGGAATTATAAGAAATCTCAAGTTATCAGGCTATTCTAGTCATTTAGGCATTTATCTTCTCAACTTCCAGGTTTTGAAAGTGATTTGTTGCTTCCAGTAGTAAATCAAATGTATTCCTTCTAAACAGCATCAGTTTAAGATTTCACAACTTGAACAAAATAATCTTTTCTTTCTGGAAATTCCACTGGGAAAAAAGAAAGGAAAAACCACAGATGTTTTATTTAACCATAAAAAGAAACTTCCAATGTTCCCTGAGCACATTTATTCCTCAAACCATAAAATCTTTCATTCTCCCAAATCTAGTTCTTTCCATCCTAAATAAATCTCAGAACTAACAAATGAACTCTGCACACCAGCTACTCGCCTCCTGCTCTCCATGAAGACTCTGTGTACTTAGAGAGAAGTCCATAGGCCTCCGGACTGGATCTCCTGTTACTTTTTCCAAGGGCACCTAGTAGCACCTATTTGGGGTCATACTTAAGAGTTTTATTGCTATTGGCTATATTCTGGTTATGGTGCAGTCTAAAAAAACTATGACTTAATATTTGATTCATACATGAGACATCCTTTTAAACCTACCATCCAGACCAGTTGACTTGGTAAAGATGGGTTCATATAAATGTTTTAGAAATGAATGAGAATCTGAATCAGTTGTCATATCCGCAATTACACACCATTTGAACGTGCAGATTTCCAATAGAGCTCTTCCTTCCCCACCATGGATCTAAGACAGGAATCTTGATCTTCTATTTAAATACTGGACAAGATGGAAGGAAGTCAGAATTCCATTTCCTCCAAGAAGTTTCTGGCTGTTCAATTTCTTCTGAGCTACATCTGTTTACTATTTGAGATCAGTGATCAGGATTGAGGAAGCGAGAGGTTCTGCTGTTTCTCTGAGTCACAAGATATTTTTTGTTTGTCCCTATATGTTTCTTGTTCCTTGTCAAGAACATCAGGAGCCATTTCCTGGGTAAACCTGATTCCAAAGTTTCCATTCCCAAGTAAACCTGACTGATTTGAAGGTTAATGCAAGCTGAACTGCTCATATCACCAAATTTGACCTAAAAACAAAGTGTAAATAACAGAGTTGTAGGTTTTTCTGGATGAGGCTCTCCACGCTATAAGCAAAAGCTTCATAGAATCGGTGTGGTTGGAAAAGACCTTTACGAATATCGAGTCCAACCGTTAACCCTTCAACAGCAGGCCTGTTACACCATGTCCCCAAGTGCGTCATTTATGCAATTCTTGAACACTGCCAGGGACAGTTACTCCACCATATCCTTGGGTAGCCTGTTCCAAGGCTTCACCACTGTTTCTGCGTAGAAATCCCTCCTAATATCTCACCCAAACCTGCCCTGGAGGGAGTCTTAGGAGTAGTTATTCTGGAGAGACATCGACCTCTGCCTCCCTACAACCTCCTTTCAGGTAGTTGTAGTGAGCGATAAGGTCTCCCCTGAGCCTCCTCCTCTCCAGGCTAACTAACCCCAGATCCCTCAGTCGCTCCTCGTAAGGTCTGTGCGCCAGAACGTTCACCAGCTTCATTGCCCTTCTTTGGACCCACTCCAGCATTTCAATGTCTGTTTTGTGGTGAGGGAACCAAAACTGAACACAGCATTTGAACTGCACCAGCACTTTCCCTTCAGACAGATTGTCATTGAGTGTAGGCAACTTCTCACACACTACTTCCAAGTCTCCTCAATCCGACAATGAAAAAAGGAAAGTGAGTATAAAATCACTCCGCTCTGTTTAAGAAGATTGAATGATTCAAAAGAGAATGACCTGTTTTGAATCCAGTTAGAATTTCCAAACAGTTTCATTCTGAGCTGAGAAAGGGTAACACAGGTCTATTATAGTCCAAGTTCTGAAGACCTTTCAGCTGGCACGATGTCCTCTGCTGATTTATTTAGTTAATGAGAGCTGAGTCATAGCAATCAACAGACTGGTACAGAAATGACAGTGTTGGAGTAAAAATACTCTCTCCATTTATTCCAGAGATGTTTACAGTGACTCAGGCCTGTGAGATGCAGAGCTCTCTCACGTTATCCAGTGCAATTCTGGAGTACTTTTAAAGTTAAATATTTGAATAAAGCTTACAACACTACTTACGTGCTTAAAACACATAACATGTTGCAGGTGCTTCACTGGGTCTAGTCACAGCGCTGATCCCACTGAGAACTGAGTTTCTGGTCATTTAGAGTCCATTTTTAAAATGTGAAAAATCACTATCTTTTCTCTTGCAAAATATTTATTCGTGCTTTTCCTAAGCTTTGTTTTTCTCCAAAATTTTTCAGATATTAGTGCCAGTGCCATTGTACAACAATTTTGGCTCAGAGTGCAATATATTAAACTTTTCCATACAGATACACTCACAAAGAAAAATAAGGAGAGAAATATAACATACTTTTCTGTTTTTTTTTTTTTTTTTTTTTTAAGTAAAGAGTTGTCCCTTGTTATGATTGCTACAAATCACTCGTGAATGTTGCCGGCAATATTCTGGGGAAAAGGAAGAAGAATATAGAAGCTACTAAATACCTCTTAGTCAAAAAATATTAATATGCTATCTTAGTAAAATGAACTGATTTTACAATTAGAACACTTTAAAGAACAAAATGCCTAATTACACTTCTAGTGGATTATGGTGTGGTACAGAGGTGTGGATTTTCCATTATGCCTTATTTGGATTTCACTAAAATGCATCAAGAAGTCATAGAAAAAAAAGTGTTCAGCAGAATCCAAGCTTGCAGACCTCCCAGGACATTCTGCTTTTAACAAAAACTAACCCAATAACTATTTCAAAAGTTACAGTTTACATCACTTGTTGATTCCTTGTATGATCCCCCCTAATTTCCTCTACTGCACTTGGGGCTCCTATGAGTCCATCCAGTAACTGTGCAATTTATGTGTCATTTGCTTGGTAGGAGTTTTAAATCATGAGCTAGACTTTCAGGCCAGGCAGAGCAATGTAATACAGTCCCCGAAGACAGAAAGGACAGAAAGAATTTCATTCCCAATGACAAGATGGGAGCAGAGCACTTGTTTCTTTGCCTTGCAAAAAGGGCTTCCTCGGTGTTAGGATTTGTGTGCATCCCTGCAACACAGTGGGTTAGAGCATCATGGTAGTGATGGCTAAGGCCTGGAATAAAATTGCCCCAAAAGATCTTATGGATCTTTCATTATTCCCCCAAAAGCTACTCCGAAAAGCTTATTCCACTGCATGAACTGGTTTGCTCACATAAGGGGAAGCTGCAGATGCCGGAACCCAGTGCCCGTCCCCTTCCCAGCCTGACCACGGCCCGGCAGCCAAGCCGGGTCTGCTCCGGCTGCTCTGGGCTGCCTGAGACCACAGCACGTTTTGGAAGGTCCCCTGGGAGCTCCCCACCAGGCTGCTTCGACCAGCCCTGGGTGCCGCAGCACACGCAGACAGATCCTTGCAGCACGGAGGGTATTACCTGCTGCATCCCCATGCACGCATGCTTGGAAGTAGTTACTACATTTATAACAGCTTGCAGCTCCCAGCTTGCAAGACCCAGAGAAAGTTCTTCGCATAAAATGAAGCCTCCTTTTAATAAACCATGTAATAAATAAAGATCTGATCTGGGTGTCTGTGTTTAAACAAGGCTACTAGCTTTTTTTTAAATGTACTTTATTAGTAATAGACCATTTCTCAAATACAACTTTTGACTGAATCATTTGTTTCAAACAGGAGAAAAGCCTCATATGGCTGATGAAATTATTTGGAAGTGCTAAGTGTACAAATTAGAAAGAAAAATATTTGCCTTTCATGAAGGCCTGGTGACAGCGAAGATTCTGGAGGCCTTTTCAGCTACTCCTTGGAAACCTGGCACCATGGCCAAGGGACTCCTTGCAATCTTTACTCCTCTCATACCAAACTCCACTTTCTTCTATAAACTTGCTGGGTAAGGACTGCAGAAACACCAGTTTGTCCTTAAGGGAAAAAATCACAACAAAGATGCTTAAGTTTAAAAGAAAATATATATATTTTCAGCATCTCAAGTTTTTATTAGCAGGAGAGCTGAGTTTATTTCCAGCTTCTTCCAATCTGATGGTAAACCTGACCATATTATACCACTACTTTGGGTCTCACTTTCCTCATTTTTAAACAGGAAAGGGAAATGTGCTTTAGAGATAAAGATGCAATCATTAACAAAAAATAAATATTGATGTTACTTTTATTACAAGTGTAGGAGGTACAATCATTTTAGTGTAATGTTAAAAGCTTCTCAGTTTCAAACTCTACTTCATTTTTTCTGCTTTCTTTATTACATGTTCCAGAACACAGAAGGAAACTTGCTCTTACAAGCAAGAATTGGACAGAAATAGTACAAAGAAGTAAACATTTTAAATTAAATTAAAGAAAATAGTTTAAACTTCTGTGGTATGGTAGAGGGAAGAGATAATGATATGAGTTTTAAAACAAGATGTCATTCTATCTTACAGAATTTGAGATGGCAGAGACAGAGTTTGTCTGCTGAAATTACTTTAGCTGCACCTTGGAAAAACATCTGTGGTGAGAGGAGAAAAAAAAAGATCTTTTCATAATAAGAATTAGAAAAAACTGCAAGCAGGAAGAAACAAATTGGCATAGCAGAGAGGCTGATTTTACTTTAAAAAGCAAGAGGCACGGAGAGAACACTAGGTAGGATCCTGAAGAACTATTGCAATGTGGAGAACTGTAATATAGAATATATTGTCGCCTTGAGGATATCTTGGAGATTAGCCTGATTCTCTTTGAGTATAACTCATGCTAATGAGTCCTACAGAGAATATTAGGAATATTGACTAATAATTATGAATCACACCTGGGATGCATCAATGTACATGGGAATTATAGCCAACCTTCCAAGTTTACATATTTGCAAACACTTGCCTGCTGAACTGGAATGTGTGTTTAAACCATGCCACAGAGCACTGGGACTTCTGCGCACTTGGGTGTCTGCAAGCTCACAGGAAGACACGGGCTTTTCCCAAAGTGTCTGCTAGAAACAATGGCCTGAAACAAAATGAGGGAAGCAGAGAGGGAAAGGGACAATTAGGTCCCGGGTTACGTGATTTACTTCCATGGACAATGAAATGGGCCTGAATCATCTGAAAGACTCCTTGGGTAAATAGCTCTTGCTGTCCCACTATGTGTCCGGACAGCTGGTGCTTTTCCACAGCTTTAATGATCAGTCCATTCAGGTTTTGTTTTGATGTGGAGGATGTTGTTTGCATTGTAAGGCGAAGCAGGCCTGGTTTTGAGGAGGGAAGCAGGACTTCCAGCTTTCCATGCCACTGCCATATAAAACTTAGGAAATACCACTTTTTAAAAATGTGTCTAAGGAAGACAACAGGAACTGCTATTGGTGTTATGACCTGCCTTTCTGAGCTTTTCCAAGTCTAAAATCCCAGATTTTGGGCTCGGACTATGGAGAGGGTCCTCCTCGGGGTTAGTTTATACTTGCTGAGAAATCACTAAAATTTAATTGCATCTGATAATCAGTCAATAAAACTTATATGCACCCCACTGTCTTACATAAAAACATACTTGGGTGAAGAAGTGCTGTTCCCAAAATATTTTCGGCATCAGACTTGCTGCAGAATGAAGGTGCATGAAGATGCACAAAAGTACTGGAAGTCGACATCTACCTATGTCTGGAGGAAAGACTCATGAGTGATGTGCAAACTGGTGCTGGGCTGTGATACCACCTGCAGCAGCAGCCACCTCTTGCTCGGAGCTCCCTGGTAATATTATGGGGCTGTAAGAGGATACAGGGTCAATGTGCATCTGCCAGGGTAATCCAGTCCCCCTGTATTAATATCAAACCATAGGCACGAAGGTTAAACCAATGCGTACCTTTCTTCTTGTTAAACCACTGGGTGCCTGGAGGCAGGAATGGACCTTGCAAATGTTTTAAAGCAGTTTGAAGAAGAAAGGATGACCATGAATATGCAGGTCACTAGCCCAACATCTGCAGCTGTGGGTTCAAATCCAGGTTTCATGACCAGCCAAGTGCCAGTGTAGTCATCGCTGAGACACTTGGGTTCCCCTTTCCTCAGTTTGCTGCCTGTAATCTACACTACCTTACTGTCTGTGAGAGCAGCAGTGAGAAACACGTGTAGGACTCTGAGATGCTCGTGAAATAGCAAAGGAAGCGCCATACAGCAGTGGAAATCTTTTGTAATATAGGCTCCCTGCTGTTTTTTTTTCAAATAAAAAATGCTTGTATCTGGTCAGCGCAGCCTGAACTGAGTTTCTAGAGAAATTACATCTGTGTTTTTGAAAGCACCAGAGTTGCAGGTAACCCCTCTTCTGTTTCTCCATCTGCGAGTGTTGCCAGTTGAACTCTAAATGCTTCTGTCTCCTTCCTTATTAAGGATACTATTTATAGACCCCTTGGCTGCATTCCACCTGAAGGTCAGATTGTTTACACAGAGTGAGGATATATTGTGCTTTTTTTTTCTAAATAAAGAACACATTTTTGATTCATAAAAAAAATTCTTTTCTCTGCACAACAGAATGGACAGCTCTTGTTCTTTGCTCACAACAAAGACCTGGCTGCAATTCCAAGGAATTCCAGAGAAAGGAGACGGCGGAAAAACTGGGTAATAAGGATATACAAATGTATGCAAGAAAGTAAAGAGCATCCAAACAGTAAATACAATAAATGCAAATAAAATGCACACTTAACTACAGCTTATATTTTAACTCCTGCTTTTCTACTAAACATCACATGAAATCTTACATGATTTCATATTCTGTGGGCAATGCTACTGTTGCCGTTATTACTTTTTTTCAGTCACAGGAATTTTCCTATTTCCTTTATTGGAATCAGGATTGGGTCAAAGGTTTGAGGGGCATATAAGCCCAAATACAAAAGGAAAATGGGGGGTGTTGTTATTATAAGGAAAATGTCATTTTTATGAATATGTTATTTACTCTCACTTTTTTTTTACTATTTCTATTTTTTACTGTTTTTTTTTCTTCCACTGAATTCCTCATATATTACTTCATCTTCAGGTGGAACAAACAAGTTCTCTGAGCATGACATGGTATAATTCTCTCTTTACTCCTTTACTCTTCAGTTCTTCAGCCTTAATATAATGAGGAAAATGTCACAAAAGCAAAAACTATTCTCTTCACGTCTACATTTAAAAACATAAATAAAGAAAAGGAGATATTTTGGTACTTCCATACTGCAGTAGTTTTCAAGAAAGAAGTACATGGACTGGACAGAAACTTATACAGATTGAACCATGTAGTTCACATTTTCAGCCAAGAGAGCTATTTTTGACCTGTTTTGATCCTTATAAGTTAAATGTCCCAAGAAAAAGCTTTGATTCATCTTATCACACGAGAGGCCAGACTGTGGCCAGAGAAGTGACTGTAGACTCAGACTGGGTTGTTCACCTCATCCTGCCCTTATCTCCCGTCACTGATGCACCTGGCCGTTCCAGCCATAGGGAGGCTCTACTCTGTGCCCAGCAGAACGGGTGACAGATTCTGAAGAGGTTCTGGAGAACGATGGGCAGATCAGATGGATTTTAGGGTGCTACAGTTCATTATAAAGAAGGTATTGGGCTAGAAAGATTCGATGCAACCTAATAACACCATTCTGACCTTTTTATGTTATGACCTTCCCTGAGGAAGCAGCAGCACAGAAGCAGCAGCACAGAAGCATAACCCTGCTTACCTGACGTCAGGGCTGAGACCAGCTACCACATTCTTCCTTCTGGTGTCCCAGTATTTGCCTCTATGAATTGGCCAAGGCTGATCTCACCTTTCATTCTTTCTGCTTCTGTCCCAGACACCTAAAGAAAAGAACCCCACATCACCATCACCTTATCTCCCTGTCTGAGATGGCACAAGCCAAGCTAGTTAGAGATGTGAATGCGCTCGAGACAAAGGCTAGACCCAGGTATAGCCTATGTTGTCCTGGAAATCATTTAATTTTGTGCAGAGTTTGTGCAGAGTTTCCATTCAGCAGGGCTTGGGGATGTCAAGCCCCTGTGGCCATGGCCATGTGCGAAGCTTGGCAGCGTTCGGTAGGAAGGAGCTCGCAGCAGCCACCGGCCACCGGCCTTGTTCATTTGGAGCGGGAGCAGCTCCAGGAGGCTTTGCAGAGCTGGGAGATGAGAGATTCTGGAGGGAAAGGGATGCTTTCGCTGTTCACCCTTTTGCTGCGCACTCTGGTTTTATACTTGCCACTGGACGGCATCATTAGCGCTAGCCCCAAGATGCCGGTTTTGGCTGGGAGCCAAGGCCCAGAACACAACTTTTCTTTTTTAATAACACATTTTGGACTGTACATGTGGCTCCTGATTTCTGAATCCCTGGGTCCCCCCTTGCAAATCTTTCTGTCTCAGGAAATTCCAAAATGTGCTTTTTTTAAAACGCCAGCTGAGGTTCTTAACAAATTCAGTGAATATAGGTCATAGAGCACTAGGAAAACACTCACCAGTGTGAAACTTGTGATACCATTCTAAGAGGTGATAGCACTTCCTATTCTATAAATAAGCTATATGTCTGTATAAGATCTCAAGAACTTCAATATACAAATAAGAAAAAACAAACAAACAAACAAAAATCACACCTTATAACAGCACAGCATTCTCCTAGAGCCCTTATCTTAAACGTCCTGGCTTGCCGGCTTTATTTATTTATTTATTTTCTAATGCTATCCAGAAACATTAAAGAAAAAGCGGACAGTGATGGTTTCCCAGGAGCGAGGAAGCCCGGGACAAGCTCAAGAGCAGACTTGTATTCTCTATGTGTGCTGCTATTTTCATGTGCTTATAAAGCCTTATCATTTTCAAAGCTCAAAACTACCAATATAAATTTCCTAAATGCCTTAGAAAACCAAGAGCTCAAGCACTGCCAAGAGAAACACGAGTTCCTGAAGCTGGCCAGCATTGCTTGGGTTTCCTCTGAAAAAAAAAAAAAAAAAAAAGAGACAGAGAAAAAAAAAGCCAAATGCCTGCTGCAATATGTAAGAAAAAGCTATACAGGAGTTGAAGGGAAGCTGCATAGGAAGCAAAGCAAAGCCCAAAATAAAAAGCGGGAACAGAAAACTAAAAATAACAAACAGGAAAGGGTGACACAGCTGCAAGGGCTCTCATGCATTCTCCTTCAGCATTGTACCTATTTTTTTCAGGAACATACTAATATTGTGTTTGGATTTCAATGGCATTCCAATCCATTATTTGTTCTTCAAAAATAGATGTTTCTCCTGCGAGGAAGAACGACATTTTCAAGTAATGTTCATAGGACTCCCGTTGTCCTAGTTCATCAAAGAACACTCTTGCAGCTTTGGTGTTTGCAGGCAGCAGGACAACTTCATGATGGAAATTGTTTCAAGAAAAAAATGAACCAAGTTTCACTCGAATGGTGAAGGTCTGCTCTTGCACCATTAATTGTCGCACTTAATTTCAGTCTAATATTTACGTTAAAGCTTTCATAAGTAATAGGGGAGCCGCACATCATTTGGAGTTGCCGCTGCTTTGGAAACGCAGTGGTTGGGAAGGGAACTGGGAGGAGCACAGCAGAACTGATAAAGGAAATCTCTCTTTTTCTCCACGCAGCCTGGCGTTTACAGGGAGGCAGTAGGGAATGCTTCAGCACGCAGAGACAGGGTGCTGCTCTGTATTTGCTGTATTCCCCTGTAAGTGGGATCCCTATGTACTCGCTGCGCGCACCCGCTGCGCACGTGTTGAGCCAGGCGGGCAGCTTGTGCGAGGTCTGTGGCCGCCCAGGACGCAGCCACGCACCGGGCTGGTGCCTGCACGGGGTGAGTGAGAACGGCAGAAGGTGCCTCTGGGCAGCCCAGGTTCCTGTGGACGGTCACAGGAGCCAGTGGAAACCGCACTGCGACCGGCCAAGCGGGAGCGCGTCACGGCGCCTGTGAAACTGTCAGCTCCCACTTGTAAAATCCCTATTTTCAGCAGACACAACAAAAACAGGAAATCTTT
>JAWLRI010000673.1:7392081-7408576 GCA_034781795.1 Crypturellus tataupa
GTAATCTAAAAACTATTGTAGCTTTCTCTGTAGCTATGTATACCATACATAGTATAGAGTATTCACACCATACAGAGTACGGTCACGTTCCCACTGGATTCCTGTGTATTTGTCCTCATACATAAACTCAGCCAGGTGAGATCTGGCCAGTTTTAGGATGAAAGACTTATAAGAAATCTCAAGTTATTAGTGTAGCGTTTAGGCATTTATCTTCTCAACTTCCAGGTTTTGAAAGTAATTTGTTGGTTGCAGTAGTAAACCAGATATACTCCTTCTAAACAGCATCAAGATTTCACTCATTAAGATTTCACAACTTGAACAAAATAATTTTTTCTTTCTGGAAATTCCACTGGAAAAAAAAAAAAAAAAGGAAAAACCACAGATGTTTTATTTAACCATAAAAAAAAAAAACTTCCAATGTTCCCTAAGCACATTTATTCCTCAAACCATAAAATCATGCATTCTCCCAAATCTAGTTCTTTCCATTCTAAATAAATCTCAAAACTAACAAATGAACTCCTCTGCACACTAGCTACTCGCCTCTTACTCTCCATGAAGACTGTGTGTGCTGGGAGAGAAGCCCCTGGGCCTCCAGATTGGATCTCCTGTTACTTTTTCCAAGAGCACCTAGTAGCACCTATTTGGGGTTATACTTAAGAGTTTTATTCCTATGGGCTATATTCTAGTTATGGTGGAATCTAAATAAAACTGTGACTTAATATTTGATTCATACATCAGGCATCCTTTTAAACCTGTCATCAGAGCCAAGTGACTTGGTAAAAATGGATTCATATAAATGTTTTAGAAATGAATGAGAATCTGAATTCAGTTGTCATATCCACAATTACGTACCACCTGAATGCACAGAATTCCAATAGAGCTCTTCCTTTCTCACCATGGATCTAAGACAGGAATCTCCATCTTCTATTTAAGTGCTGGACAGGATGGAAGAAAGTCAGAATTCCATTTCCTACAAGAAGTTTCAGGCTCTTCGTTCTCTTCTGGGCTAAATCTCTAGTATTTGAGATCAGTGATCGGGGTAGAGGAAGTGAGAAGTTCTGCAGTTTCTCTGAGTCACAAAATATTCTTGTTGTTGTTCCTATACGATTCTTGTTCTTTGTCAAGAGCATCAGGAACCATTTCCTGAGTAAACCTGATTCCAAAGTTTCCATTTCCAAGTAAGCCTGACTGATTTGAAGGTTAATGTAGGTTGAACTGCTTATACCACCAAATTTGACCTAAAAGCAAAGTGTAAATCACAGAGTTAGAGTTTTTTCTGGATGAGGCTCTCCAGGCTATTGGCAAAAGTATCATAGAATCATTGTGGTTGGAAAAGACATTTAAGATCATCGAGTCCAACCATAAGCCCCTCAACACCATGCCTGTTAAACCATGTCCCTAAGTGCCTCACCTACACATTTCTTGAACACTGCCAGGGACGGTGATGCCACCACATCCCTGGGCAGCCTGTTCCAATGCTTGACTACTCTTTCTGAGTAGAAATTCTTCCTAATATCTAACCTGAACCTCCTCGGCGCAACTTGAGGTCATTTCCTCTTGTCTTATCGTTAGTTATTTTGGAAAAGAGATCAACCCTTGCCTCACTACAACCTCCTTTCAGGTAGTTGTAGAGAGCAATAAGCTCTCCCCTGAACCTCCTCTTCTCCAAACTAACTAACCCCAGCTCCCTCAGCTGCTCCTCGTAAGATCTGTGCTTCAGCCCCTTTACCAGCTTTGTTGCCTGTCTTTGGACATGCTCCAGCACCTCAATGTCCTTCTTGTAGTGAGGGGCCCAAAACTGAACACAGTATTCAAGGTGCACCAGTGTTTTCCCTTCAGACAGCTTGTCATTGAGTATAGGCAACTTCTCACACACTACTTCCAGGTCTCCTCAGTCCAACACAGAAAAAAGGAAAGTGAATATAAAATGACTCCTCTCTGTTTAATATGATTGCAGGATTCAAAAGAGAATTGCATATTTTGAATCCAGTTAGCATTTCTAAACAGTTTCAGTTTGAGCTGAGAAAGGGTAACACAGGTCTATTCCAGTCCAAGTCTTGAAGGCCTTTCAGCTGTCAGGATGCCCTCTGCTGATTTATTTAGCTAATGAGAGCTGAGTCATAACAATCAGCAGACTGACACAGAAATGACAGTGTTGGAGTGAAAATACTCTCTCCATTTATCCCAGAGATGTTTACAGGGACTCAAGTCTGCAAGATGCAGAGTTCTCTCAGGTTATCCAGTGAAATTCCTGAGCACTTTTAAAGTTAAACATTTGAGTAAAGCTTACAATTAAAACACACTACGTGTTGTAAGTGCTTTGCTGAGTCCAGTCACAGGGCTGATCCCACTGAAAACTGAGCTCCTAGTCATTTAGGCCTGCTGCATAAAGTACATTTTTAAAATGTAAAAAACCACTATCTTTTCTGTTGCAAAATACTTATTCTTGCTTTTCCTAAACTTTGTTTTTCTCCAAAATTTTTCAGATATTGGTACCAATGCCATTGTACAACAATTATGGTTCAGAGTATGATATATTAAACTTTTACACACACACACACACGAAGAGAATCATAAAATCCTTTTCTTTTTTTTTTAAGTAAAGACTTGTCCCTTGTTATGATTGCTACAAATCACTCGTGAATGTTGCCAGCAATATTCTGGGAAAAATGAAGAACAATGTAGAACCTACTAAATAGCTCTTAGTCAAAAATATGAATATTTTATCTTAGTAAAATGCACTGATATTACATTTAGAACACTTTAAAGCACAAAATACCTAATTACACTTCTAGTGGATTATAACGTGGTACAGAGATGTGGATTTTCCATTATGCTTTATTTGGATTTCACTAAAATGCATCAAGATTTCATAGAAAAAAAGTGTTTAGCAGAATCCAAGCTTGCAGGCCTCCCAGGGCACTCTGATTTTAACAAAAACTAACTCAATAGCTATTTTTAAAGTTCCAGGTTACATCACTTGTTGATTCCTTGTATGATCCCACCTAATTTCCTCTACTGCACTTTGGACTCCTGTGATTCCATCCAGGAACTGTGAAATTTATGTGCCATTTACTTGGTAGGAATTTTAAATCATGAGCTAGACAATACATTTTCAGCCCAGGCAGAGAAATGTACATTCCCCGAAGAGTTTACACCAGGAGAGAAAGGATTTCATACTCAATGACAAGATGGGAGAAGAGCACTTGTTTCTTTGCCTTGCAAAAAGGGCTTCCTTGACATTAGGATTTGCATGCATCACTGCGACACAGTGGGTTAGTGTATCATGGTAACGTTGGCTAAGGGCTGGAAAAAAATTGTCCAAAAAAGTCTTATGGATCTTGCATTATTCCCCAAAAAGCTACTCCAAAAAGCTTATTCCACTCCATGAACTTATATGAGCCATGCCAGCAAGAGCTCTCTCTTGCTCATGTAAGAGGAAGTTGCAGATGCCAGAAGCCGGTGCCCATCCTCTCCCCACCCTGACCATGGCCCGACAGCCAAGTTGGGTCTTCTCTGGCTGCTCTGTGTTGCCTTCAGAGGCTGTCTGAGACCACAGCATGTTTCGGAAGGTCCCCTGGAAGTTCCCCATCAGGTTGCTTTGATCAGCCCTGGATGTTGCAGCACACACAAGACAGATTCTTGCCAACATGGAGGGGATTACTTGCTGCATTCACCATTCACGCATGCTTGGAAATAGTCTACTACATTTATAATAGTCACTCCCAGCTTGCAAGACCCAGAGAATGTTCTTTTCATAAAATGATGCCTCCTTTTAATAAATCATGTAGTAATAGTAGTTTAGTAGTAATAGACCATTTCTCAATTACAACTTTTGACTGAATCATTTGTTTCAAATAGAAGAGCCTCATATGGCTGATGAAATTATTTGGAAGTGCTAAGTGTACAAATCAAAAAGAAAAATATTTGCCTTTCATGAAAGCCTGGTGGCAGGGAAAAGATTCTGGAGACCTTTTCAGCTACTCCTTGGAAACTTGGCACTGTGGCCAAGGGACTCCCCCTTGCAATCTTTACTCCTCTCATACCAAACTCCACTTTCTTTGATAAGCACTTACTGGATAAGGACTGCAGAAACACCAGTTTGTCCTCAAGGGAAAAAAATCATAACAAAGATGCTTAAGTTTAAAAGAAAAAATATATATTTTCAGCATCTCGAGTTTTTATTAGCAAGAGAACTGAGACTATTTCCAGCTTCTCCTCATCTGATGGTAAACCTGACCATATTATACCACTACTTTGGGTCTCACTTTCTTCCTTTTTAAACAGGAAAGGGAAATGCACTTTAGAGATAAAGTTGCAATCATTAAACAAAAAATAAATATTGATATTATTTTTATTACAAGTGTAGGAGGTACAGTCATTTTAATGTAATGTTAAAAGCTTCTCAGTTTCAAACTCTGCTTCATTTTTTTCTGCTTTCTTTATTACATGTTCCAGATCATAGACGGAAACTTGCTCTTATGAGCAAGAATTGGACAGAAATAGTATAAAGAAGTAAACATTTTAAATTTAATTAAAGAAAATAATTTAAACTTCTGCGGTGTGTTAGAGGGAAGAGATAATGATATGAGTTTTAAAATGAGATGTCATTCTGTCTTACAGAATTTGAGGTGAGACAGGGTTTTTCTGCTGAAATAACTTCAGCTGCACCTTGGAAAAACATCTGTGGTGAGAGGAGAAAAAAAAAGATCTTTTCATAATAAGAATTAGAAAAGAAATGCAGACAGGAAGAAACAAATTAGCATAGCAGAGAGGTTGCTTTTACTTTAAAAAAAGCAAGAGGCAAGGAGAGAACACTAGGTAGGATCCTGAAGAGCTATTGTAATGCAGAGAACTGTAATACAGAATATGTTGTCTGCTTGAGGATATCCTGGAGATTAGCCTGATTCTCCTTGAGTGTAACTCATGCTAATGAGTCCTACAGAGAATATCAGGAATATTAACTAATAATTATGAATCACGGGTGTGATGCATCAGTGTACATGAAACCAACCTTCCAAGTTTACATATTTGCAAACACTTGCCTGCTTAGCTGATGAGACTTAAATGTCCGTTCGAACCATGCCACGTAGCACTGGGACTTCTGTGCACTTGGGTGTTTGCAAGCTCACAGGAAGACAGAGACTTGTCCCAAAGCATTTGAGTGTCTGCTAGAAACAATGACCTGAAACAAAAGGGAAGCAGAGAAGGAAGAGGGAAGCAGAGAGGGAAGGCACAATGAGGGCCCCGGGTACGAGTTACTTCCATGGACAATGAAATGGACCTGAATCATCTGAAAGGCTCCTTGGGTAAATAGCTATTGCTGTCCCGCTATGTGTCCGGACAGCTGGTGCTTTTCCACAACTTTAATGATCAGTCCATTCAGTTTTTGTTTTGATGGGGAAGACGTTGTTTACAGTGTAAGGCGAAGTAGGCCTGGTTTTGAGGAGGGAAGCAGGACTTCCAGCTTTCCATGCCACTGCAATGTAAAACCTAGGAAATACTGCTTTTTAAAAATGTGTCTAAGGAAGACAACAGGAACTGCTATTGGTGTTATTACTTGGCTTTCTGGGCTTTTCCAAGTCTTAAATCCCAGATTTTGGGCTGGGACTATGGAGAGGATCCTCCTGTGGGATAGTTTATACTTACTGAGAAATCACTAAAATTTAATTGCATCTGACAATCAGTCAACAAAGATTACATGCACCCTGTTGTCTTACATACAAACATGCTTGGGTGAAGAAATGCTATTCCCATAAGATTTGTGCGAACCAAAATATTTTCACATAAATCTTGCTGCAGAATGAAAGTGCCTGAAGATGCACCTTCAGCTAGCACCAGGCTGCTAGTAGCACCAGGCTGCTAGCTTATTATCTGTTCTGCGCCCCCCCCCCAAGAATGGACCTTGCAACTATTTTAAAGCAATTTGAAGAAGAAACGATGGGCATGAATATGCAGATCACTAGCCTAATACCTGCATCTGTGGGTTCAAATCCAGGGTCTGTGACTGACTGCTTTCACTGTTCACCCTTTTTGCTGCACACTCTGGTTTTATACTTGCCATTGGACGGCATCATTACCCCTAGCCCCAAGCTTTTGGTTTTGATTGGGAGCCAAGGTCCAGAAATCATGGTGCTACTTTCAAAACTTTCAAGGTTTCATTTTTCTTTTGTAACAACACCTTTTGGACTGTATATGTGGCTCCTAATTTCCGAATCCCTGGGTCCTCTCTTGCAAGTCTTTTTGCCTAAGGAAATTACAAAGATTCTTTTTTTTAAAACACCAGCTGAGGTTCTTAACTAATTCAGTGAATATAGGTCATAGACCGCTAGGAAAGCACTCAGCAGTGTGAAATTTGTGATATAATTTTAAGAGGTGATAACACTTCTTATTCTATAAATAAGCTATATGTCTGTATAAGATCTCAAATACTTCAATATACAAATAAGGGAGAAAAAACACACACCTTATAACAACACAGTATTTTACTAGAGCCCATATCTTAAAAGTTCTGTTTTGGAGACTTTATTTATTTATTTTCTAATGGCATCCCAAAACATTAAAGAAAAACTGGATAGCGATAGTTTCCCAGGAGCGAGGAATCCTGGGACACGCTGAAGAGCAGACTTCCATTCTCTGTGTGTGCTGTTTTTTTCTTGTGCTTATAAAGTCTTATCACATTCAAAGCTCAAAACTACCAATGTAAATTTCCTAAATGCCTTTAGAAAACCAAGAGCTCAAGCACTGCCAAAAGAAACACGAGTTCCTGAAGCTGGCCAGCATTGCTTGGTTTTCCTCTGAAAAATAAAAGAGAAAAAAAAAGCCAAATGCCTGCTGCAATATGTAAGAAAAAGCTATACTGTAATTGAAGGGAAGCTGCATAGGAAGCAAAGCAAAGCCCAAAATAAAAAACGGGAACAGAAAACTAAAAATAACAAACAGGAAAGAGTGACACAGCTGCAAGGGCTCTCATGCATTCTCCCTCAGCATTGTACCTATTTTTTTCAGGAACATACTAATTTTGTGTTTGGATTTCAATGGCATTCCAATCCATTATTTGTTCTTCAAAAATAGATGTTTCTCCTGTCAGGAAGAAAGACATTTTCAAGTAATGTTCCTATGACTCCCATTGTTCTAGTTTATCAAAGAACACTCTTGTAGCTTTGGTGTTTGCAGGCAGCAGAACGACTTCATGATGTAAATTGTTTCAAGAAAAATTAAACTAAGTTTCACTTGTATGGTGAAGATCTGCTCTTGCATCATTGATTGTTGCACTTAATTTTGGTCTAATATTTACATTAAAGCTTTTATAAGTAATAGGGGAGCCAACACATAAGTTGGAGTTGCAGTTACTTTGGAAGCGCAGTGATTGGGAAGGGAACAGGGAGGAACACAGTGGAACTGATAAATTTAAAGGAAATCTCTGTCTTTTTCTCCATCCA
Organism: Crypturellus tataupa; assembly: GCA_034781795.1. Lineage (NCBI taxonomy): Eukaryota > Metazoa > Chordata > Aves > Tinamiformes > Tinamidae > Crypturellus > Crypturellus tataupa. The sequence continues at coordinate 7,399,524 of JAWLRI010000673.1, forward strand.
GCCTGGCACTTACAGGGAGGCGGCAGGGAATGCTTCAGCATGCAGAGACCAGGTCCTACTTTGTATTTGCTATATTTCCCTATGTGTGCTATCCCTATGTACTCATTGTACGCACCCGCTGTGCAAGCCTTGAGCCAGGCGGGTAGGTTGTGCGACGTCTGTGGCCACCCAGGACACAGTTATGTGCTGGGCTGGTGCCTGTGTGGGGAGAGAAAGAAAGGCAGAAGGTGCCTCTGGGTAGCCCTGGTTCCTGTGGACAGTCACAGGAGCCAGTGGAAACAGCACTATGACCTGCCAAATGGGAGAGCGTCTGTACCTGCCAAACTGTCAGCTCCCACTTGTAAAATCCCTATTTTCAGCAGACACAACAAAAACAGGAAATATTTACCAACTTTGCAGGTGTCAGGAAGTACTTTCAAAGCACTGCTGTGATCTGACAGTCCATTTAAATAGATATCAAGCATGAACAGAGGTGATAATAAATATATTTTCATTTAAAGTGTAGTTTGGCGTGTTTGCACAAATATATAAGTCTCAGCAGATCATGGAGACAAATTTATGCCATTAATCATATTAGGGTGGTTATGCTGTAGTATGTCTCAAAATACTTGTGTGAATGTGTTAATGCAAGAAACTTAAAGTACGTTAAAGCTGTTTTGCACTGTTGAAGCTGATAAAGCTGTTTGTCATGTAATGTTGGCCTATACTATATCTGTTGTATAACATTTGAATCATGGATGGAATATATTTGAATGTATTTTAGGTTTTTCTATTCCTCTGTGTATTTTAGATATACGACAATATGTTGCTTGTACTGTAATGGCGTCTGCAACATCTTATAATACAGGGTATAACAGAAACAATTATACTGTATTACAATATACTTGTCAGTATATTTACATATTAAGTATATAATAAGAGTGTATATAATCTGAAATATAATAATCCTACTATTTTGCTCTGTACTAATTGAGAAAATCAAGACTACTAGAAATTAGACCTATTTGCCACTTACAAACAGTCTCATTTGAATTAATGTATGAAAAAAATCTCTAAATAAAGTGGCAGGAGCACTCAGGACTTTTCTTCTAGGAGAAAAAGAGCATCTGTGGCTGTTTTCTGGCTTGCTGGGTTGAGGAAGTGACACCTGAAACACACAGAATTAAGTGTAGAAAGGAAAAAAATGAAAAAGAGAGTCTGCATGCACAAAACAAGGGAAATGAGTTGGAGAGTGCAGGGGAACTGAGAACAGACGTGAAGGGGGAGGTAGAAAGAAGAAAGGAAGGACCATAGAGAAGGCGGATTAGCAGCCCTTGGTTCCATGCACATCATTTCATGCAATTTCCTTCCACTCCAATCTACTGTCAAAATCTATTTTATGTGGTGCAATCTGTCGCCGGGAAAAAGCAAAGATTTGATGGAAAATAGAAGAATTTGCCCCCAAAATGTTTGCTCCAATATGTTTCCTCCCACTCTGAATTCTGGGCTGTTCCGAATTCTGGGCCACTCTGAATGTGTCCATTTTCTGTAGCGACAAGGAGCAGTCCCCAGCAAATTTACTTACTCAAATAGTTGTAGCCATTTTGTAGCCCCTCTCTATGGAACTGGGAGTAAAATTTTGCCTAGCCTGAATGCACAGTGGCTGCGCCATGGTCTGTCATCTTATTCTGTTTATAATCAATACACACAATAGACAGTGATGCTTTCAGTTGTTTTTTTTTTTTTATTGAACAATAGTAATCATATACATTTTGAAAATCAAACAGCTTATTAAATTTACCTTCAAAAACCCATAATGTCATTTATGACACTGTTGCAAAATAACAATAAAATATGCAAATATTTATTACAATCTTTAAATAATTCTCTTCAGTCTGCTGTAGGAACATGGGTTTAATCCTTCTCTCACTAAAATCAAGAAAGAAGTTACTTTTGATATCAGTAGTTGAGAATCAATACCTTTGCTTGTAAATATCCAAATATAATATCCCTTTCCCTCAGACCTAAACATCAATACAAGTTAAAATACGGTACAAGTCAGCTTGGGATTTCTGTTCATTTTTCTCTGATAATTGTAACCAGAAAACGCACAGTGCCAGACTTAAGTGACTACAGTCATTTTCTCTTTATTCTAATACAGTATGATCCAATACTTCCTCCATAGGTGAAAACTAACTGTGTTCACTGAAATTGGCTTTGGATGGGGATTTGGACTCTTGAAAGGCTTTGGAGTTTCTTATGTTCACTGCATCACTGTCAACATTCACACTGATTTCACAGGAAATAGGGCTGCATGTCCAACGAGGCTGCTCTGCACCATGAGGAGGTTCCTAGTCGCATGCAGTCCAGGCTTATGTCAATGCCACTAGATTAATTTCCAGTATCTGAGGATCTGATTGTTTCCAAACATATTAGTAAATCCATCTGAGCGCGGATTTTTATGTTTCAAATGAAAAACTGAAAAAGGGACTGCTGATTCCTGACTCCCTAGTGCAGGCAGGTTATGTTGGTGGCTGGAACAGGACTGCTTGTTCCTGCTACTAAGAAATGAAGGAAGGGGCATCTGGGATCTGTCGGTTCTGGTTGCTCTATCCGCTATCTAACTGTGAGTCTATGTCTCGTCTACATGTGGATGGATAAACTCCATCCTCGGCGCTGGAGAGGGGCTGCAGCCAGCAGGGAAGAAGGAAGGTCCATTTGCTGCCCTCTGGCCTCGGATCCACTTTTCCCCATGAAATGCAGATATCACTGTAAGGGCACTAATATATCTATTTTATAGAGACATATGCATTTAAATAACACTAAGTGATTTCTGTGGTTTCAGGTGCTCCTCTACAAATCTGCATAATTTACCAAAGATCTGTTTCTCTATACAGAATTTAACATTAGATATCTACCTAATACAATATATTTTTACAGTGTCTCAGCTGAAGTATTCACAACATATAAACTAAAATGATAGGTGTTTTCTCCCCGAAAAAGGCATATTTTTCTCCTATGACCTGTAACCAAACTTTCACAACCCAGAAAATGACTAACGGCTAATGCTGGTTTATTTAATTCACACCACCATGCTCCCACAATATTATTATTCTTGTTGGTGTGACTCAGGCGCATTGCTTTCTATCCTGGGGCTTGTTGATGTGCATTTCTTTCATTTTGGCTCCATACCAATAGTTTTGGACTCACCCAAAATGTCCACTGAATTCAGTGACAGTTTTCCAGGTCTGAGGTTATAGGAGTTAGCCTTAGACTTTATTTAAACAAGGAGGGTTGAATTGTGTTGTTGTTTTCTTCTTTTTAACAATACTATACATTCAGCAATCCCCAATACATTTCTGTGTTCAAATACTTATCAAAGCAAATATCAAAAATCATATACACTGTACAGTCTATTTTTAAGTAAACATTTTTCTCATGAAAAACAGAATCACAATTGGCCTTCAGAGGTTACATTTTCATATGCTATAGGTCTACTTAGTTCTTAAAGTGTGTTGTTGCATATTCAATAATCTGTGAGAAATGCATTCACTTGAAAATCTTGTGAGTGTGAGTAAATATCAGCGAGGATTTAGCCATTTCATTACCGGAGAACGAACTGTTTTCTCCTTGACAAATTCCTCTTTTACCGAATTGCCATCCCCTGATGCCATGTCGTTCTCTGAAAATTTAAAAGAGAAGGTAGATATTGTGAAAAATTAGAGAATTGAAATATTTTCCCACACCTACTTCCCTGGGTTTGGGAACATTTCAGTAAATTATTAATTAACAATCCATTTTACATGAATCTACCTGAATATCTCTGGTTATCTAGTTGCAAAATATCTACCAAGTTATGGCATAGAACAGATGTGTTTTCTAATAGTTTAAGCATAAGGCAGGTGACATGAATTCAGCTTCCAGCTCTCAGACTCCCAGAGTGACATGGGACCAGAGAACACATCCTCACCAGGACCTCTGCAGTAGTGGATCCTACAGCAGTAAATTAAACAGCCTGGAGGCTGGCATGGAATAACCTGATGCATGCCCTTAAGCTCCATTACCCTCCAGAAGAAGGTAAGAGATATCCAGTTTGTCGGCTGGTCCCTGACTCGTGCCAATTCCTGAACTCCGGCTGCGGTTGCTGGGAAGAAAGTCCAGATGGCCTGGGACTGTCTGTGCCAACATGCCAGGCACTGTCCGGCGGACGGACAGTGAAGGGCAATACACAGGAACACTCTCTGGGACTGTTTAATTTACTAGGATACATGTAGCCATAGTGTCTTTCTAAAACATATGGGCCACAAACTGACCTGATTAAAATATGGAAGCATTCACAGTTGTTATATACAATTAGCCAAGGCTCTATCCCAGATTGCATAGCTACCACTGAAGACCACTATTAAAAGCAGTCGTTTGTGACCATCCCGTGACATACTATACAAAATATTCCCGATCTACTACCAGTGATGACCTCTGAGGGATAGAAATGTGTGTGTACTCTTTGCACTGGCAATAGCAAAAGTTCCACTTGTTTCTCTGGGATAAAGAGTTCCCCCAGTTGGGTTCACACAATTAGCTAAATATTGAGTCTGCACAAGCTTTGATTCAAAAGTGGGGAAGTGGGGGAGAAAATGGAGGAGGAACTAATGAACAGGCTACCTGGCAGCCTCTGGGTATACAGTAGAAGCAGGAAAAAAAAAAAAAAAAGAAAAAAATGAAGACAATATTTTTTCATATTATTTCAGCACCCTTGGTACTACACAAATGTAGAAAGACAAAAGAACATAAGCACAAAGATCAGAAAGGAACAAGACTGATCTTTTTTTTTTTCTTTTCAAAAATGATTTTTAATGTGATATGAACAGCTTGCTTCTTTCTATTCTTCTCTATACAGAGAATAGGGGCAAGATAACCCCTATATATTAAGGCAACAAGTACGAGAGAGCTTAATATAATAGGAAATGATCAGAATAAGGCAAACAAATTGCAGTTGGAGGAGAAACAAAATTCTAGGATTTGTGTTAAATTCTAGAAAAGTCCCCAGTATACTAGAATTAAATCACTGGTATTTAAAATGTTTAAAAGTCCTTTTAATTGGTGTTTAAGTTCAGAGTCAGCATTACTCAGTTAAATGTACTTCAGTATTACCAGGTAGATAATCAAAGAGGAAAAACTTTCAACCTCAGCATTAAATAAAATCTGTAATCTCTTCTTTCTGCCTCCAAATACTCATTTGTTTTCACATACTTTCATGTTTTAGAAAATTTGTGAAGAATCTTTTGCAAGATTAAAACATAATCTTAAACATAAGTGCATATTCCAAGAGATATACTGTGGTAAATAACTAAATGAAATCATCTCATAAAACAGCTCACTGACATCTGAAAATGTATAAGCACTGACTTCAAAGTAAAAAGAGGTAATTTTTACCACTGGTAACACTGGTAAGTGTCATGAGGTGAAATCCTATTCTAGACAAAGTAGCTCCATGCATTTAAATGGGCTGATACAAGTCATAGCACATCCTCGTGTTGCACAACTGACCTCATATTGCTAGTGCATGCAACAGCTCCAAACCGTTTTGCCTTGTTAGGTTTTCCACGTGGGTTGTAGCTCACCTAATTCCCTGCCATAAGTTAAGGGAGTTGCCAATGAGAAAAATAAATGTGCCTTGTGCCGTTAGCCATTTGTAGAGCTCCACCAAAGTACACAGTGCTCATGCACAGTATGCACGCTCATAGCTCACATACAAGGTGGTTTCTGCTAAAAGCAGCTTGCCCCACAAAGAAGTCTTACCTGGGTTTGAAACGGCTTTTCGTCGATTTGGAGCAGAGAGTTGACAAAATGGAAACTTCAAACACTTCCCAGTGACTCTGTCGCAGATGCCAGATGGACAATTGCAAGTTTTCCTGCACTCCATTCCATAGGTGCCATAGGGACACTCTGAAAGATGACACATTGGGAGGCAACATAGCAGAGCAGTCCTCAGTAATCCAGGTCACCTACCCACTCCTTCAATAGCTGCTCCACCTATATCCTTAAAAGTGGAAAACCTCTGAGGGAAATGAAAGGATTTTGGGATGCCAACTTTTGTTACAAGCATTTTCCAGTTTTAACAAACCTAAATTTTCTTTACCTCACACTTTATACATCTTTCTATTACTACAGAATAGGTTGCACATTACATTACTTACCATGTGGTATCGATAATCTTTCTCTGTAACGCTTGTGGCATTTAAAGGCAAATTAAAGGCAATATCAATGTCTAATCACAGAGCAGGTGGTTAAAACTACAGATTGTGTCTGGTGAAGTCTTGGTTTTTAGTTTAAGCAGATCAGCATTGGGTTTAGAAGAAGGGACAACATTTCTCAACTTACTCCTCAGGCATACTTGTGTGTGACTTGCACAGCATCGGTGATTCAGACGCCACCAGGGCTGCTTTACAGGAACGGACACTTCCTATAGGCTCCCCTGTGGCTGCAGACTCCTGCCCCGAGGAACTATCCAGGGTGGCAAACTGCCTTCCTGGCCTTGGAAAGTCAGGGCCAAGTGAGGCAGAAAACCGCTGCCGATTCTCAGGGAATGTGACATGCTTCTCCTACAGCAAAATGTCACCTTCCCATGGTAGACAGTGAAGGTCTCACCTACAACTCCTGCCAAAGCAGTGAATTTGCTCTAAAGAGGGCACAAAAATCTCTGGAAAATCCTCCTGGCCTTTCCTAGGGACACCTCCTCCAGCCTGGAGGACCTCGCTGAGCTTCACTGCGCTCCTCATCCCAAAAAAGGGCACTCTTTGACCTGCTGCTCGCCCAGGTAAAACTGACACAAAATCCTGCCAAAACAGAGCAGTTTGTGGTGCACCATTCTCCTGTTGGGCATATAGGGCTGGCGTGTGGGGCCACAGCGCCTCAGTGGGCACCCGTGGGGCTCAGCGAGGGACCCTGAGAGCCCGGGGCAAAACAAACCCGAGTCCAGCAGCGCTTGGTTCCCCAGTAGAATCATCCAGGACTTGACAGGGCTCTGCAGACCTGGTAAAGCTGAGGAATGCGAGTTGGTTCTGCTGCTAGCAGATGTGCAGCAGGAAATCGATCTTATATAAATCAGCCAATAACTCCCTGTGATTTAAGGGACTCAAGAGCAGGTTCTCACTGTGGCAGAAATACCTGAAGAGGGAATTTCTCTATAAAAGTGCAGAGCATCAGTCTTCCCAAGTCCGTTTCAGACAATAACAACATTGCTACTGATTATAACAACTACAATATATTAACCTGATCCACTCTTAAAATTGTTGAGATAAAACTATCAAGAACATGAAGTAATGCTCAGCAAAGTGCTCTGAAATACATACTGTGCATATTTTACCTGTTTCACTATTAAGAAATAGAATAACAGAAGTTCAAATCATTTGTCTGAAACTTCAAAGTTAGTTAGTTATACAGAATTGAAGACAGTCTAGCCATCCTTGTTCCATGATTTAGTATGAATTTGGAAGTTATTAAAACAAATGAGTGACCTAGCATCATATTTATATATGGCTAGATAAAATAACTATAAAATAACTATATTGGTTCCAAACTTTGCCTGAAAAAAATCAAATATGTACATAAGAAATTATACTATCTCAGAGCTGAAATAGAAGAAGAAAAAAAGATAGAGAAGTGCTCTGTAAGATTAGTTCAAATAAATCTGTGTGAAATAGAAGCCCTAAATATCAATTTAGAATTCTAAATGTAGCTTTACTGAAATTAATGAGCTTGTCCATTGACTCACTGGGAAAAAGATTTTACTTTGTATTTCCTTAGTATTTTCTGCAGAGCTTCTAGGATTCTACTACAGAGATTGAGATCTCATGTCTCCCAGTGTTTCTGTCTTCCCATTTTAAGCTTGTTGTTGCAAAGAAATTTCTATGAGGACAGTGAAAAGTATATACTTCCCTAAGGAAATAATAAAGGAATTATAACTGACATCCCACACTGCAATACTTTTAATAAACTGATGGTCATTCAGCTTACTCCGTAACAGACTTTTTGCTGATAGTATGAATTTTAAAGATATGAATTTGAAACATAAATTCTAGATTTTAGAAAAAAAGAGGGGATATTTTGTATTTCACCCTCAAATATGCACACGAATTTGTGTAATTTATATTGCAATGTAACTAAATTTGTCTTCCATGAGTCAAGCTGAATGCTTTCTGCAGCATCTCTCTCTAAGCCATTCTCTTAAAAGTTATTAATACTTCTAATCTTTAAATTTCAAAATTTCTGCATTTCTAAGGAAGCTATTCAGAGGCAGAGGTACCTACTTACTAAAGCAGTACAGAGGAAAACACTACAATCGTGAATTTTGAAAACTTTCCTCCTATTTCTGTGTATTTTAATACATTCTCTCCTCTACAAGAATTGTCTTCCCAGCAAGGTGAGAACAACTCTCACCTGAAACATGCCGTTATGGGCTATGAGTAAAGGAAGGGGCACACAGCAAACCCGGTGTGATGTGAAAGTAGTGGCTTCCCGCTCCTCTCCCAGTCAGCTCCAGGACTTTTACTGCTGTTTTGCACACAGGAGAGCCTTGGCTTGCCTGCCCCGACCACATGCCGATCGTAGCTGAGCATCTCACAGTCAGAAATGAACTAAATAGGACCATGGTCCCAGGAGGTCAGGCAGCTCTCTTATCTTGTCCACCAAATCAGTGGAAGGATCAACACTAGTGCCTGGGTCTCCAAAGTCTCAGTCAAAAATGTTAGTTCCTATTCATATTTCTTTAAACCTGTCCCCGAGGCTAAACAATATTTTCACATTAATTACCCTGGTCCTATCTACATGGAATATCTTTTAACACCAGCAGGTATTTTTTGCTTTCTCTCAGGCTAAGGGCTGAGCTAGAAAAATCCCTTTTCAGGCCCTTCAAGCAGGAGGCAAGCTCTCTACACAGGCTGCTGTCAAACTGCCACAGTGGGTGCATGCAAAGTGAATATTGTTACCTTTGCAGACACCAAATTCATCACCAAAGTCATCCTCCTCAGTGTAAAACTGGCACTTCAGCCCAGGACCACACTTGACACCATCCA